>CM038708.1:23059017-23659017 GCA_021613375.1 Megaleporinus macrocephalus | reverse complement strand
AACATGTACCTATTTTAGACTGCAGCGTGACCTTAATATTATTATTATTATTATTATTATTAATACATTAAGTCGTTAATAAATGAATTCAAGTCAGTGATCGGGTGTAGTGTGAGAGAATCTTTCTAGGACTGAGGTGGCAACCAACCTGAACACCGATAAATGACCAATTATTATTGATCTGCACAAACTTGACATCAGCTTTCTACAAGTTTAAACAGTTCAACGACATGCTATCTTTAGTTCTTACCTCAGAAACATGTTATGAAACGCTGAACACATATCAGTGTTTATCTTGACGTGTTAGTCATTCGTTGTGGTGACGTTAGCTACTAAAGCTAACCGGGTTCGACGCTGGCGCCATTTTGAGCACGTGAGAAAGCGCGCGCTCCAGCGGCGCAGACTTTGTGCAGGTTTGGTGAAGCGCACGCGCACCAGTGAGCCCGGGGTTCTTGCGCACATCTGTGCGGCATCTGATTTACTCAATAACACCCAAAGAAACAAAAGTACAGGTGGCAAATCTGATGAACACACGTTATAACAGCTTTAATGCATTTAATGGGGGGAAATGGTTACTGTTAGTTGCTGGTGGGTTATATAATGTGCTTTTGTTTATGGATAGACATCACACAGTTAAAGGAGCCTCGTGGTACAACAGGTTACCTGTTGACTGATTCTGTTGGCATTTTGTGGTTTTCTTATAGGACATCTACATGATCTACAGGAATATTCTGCCAGTTCTCAGAGGAATAAAAACAGTCGATCATTTTCGGCTCAGGCCTATAGATATTTACACAAATCAGAGCAACAGGTGGGTTAACGGTACTCGTTTTGCGCTTTTTTATAAAGAGCCGCACATTCAGATACTCCCTTACCTGCGACGACAGCCTGTCTGCAGGATCAGCTGGAGGAATCCGAAACTAACGCGAATAAGTGGCCGGTTCTCTGTGAGTGAAGTGAATGAGTACAGAAAAGATATAACTAACGTTTTGTTGCTACGTGAAAAAGAGAAGGTTAACGTTCTCAGACATGTAGGAGCAGAGATGTCTCGCTGGCGTGTTGCGTTAAGGCGTGACTCTGACAGCGCGGCAGGGAGATACATCAGTGTTCAGCTAAACTAACGTTACAGCTTCTCTGCGTCACCTGTGTTCACGTACACGTCGACATGAGTGTAAGTAAACTAGCGACGTGTGAACGCAAATATTGTGTGTTCGCATGTGCTTCATGTGTGTCAGTTAGTGCTCGTGTGTTGTTAGTGTTCGTAGTGTGTAAAAGGGGATTGTATTCGGTGTGAATAGATTGAGGATCTCAGTCAGAGATGATTACAGTGTTGTGATCAGCCGAGAAATATTCGCTGCGTTTGATCTGCAGCTGCTCGCGAGGCTGTGGCTTGGGTGGCGTTGCTAGGAGACAGACAGGGCGTGGGTGTTGGAGATGGCTGTACAGGCCAATGTTTATTTTTACATTATTATTCATTATTTGCATTTTTAACGCGCTCCAGCTCCAGAATTAACAATCACGGAGCCTGCAACAAAAATGTCTGTACTGTCTTTTGTTGGGAACAGAACAAAGAGAGGGAGCAGAAGAGAAGACTGCAGCATTTCCTGGCTGACCTGGCGATCCTGGGATCATTACAGGTCGGAAGAGGAGAAACTGGTTTGAACTGTGATCTGTCAGTGAGCTAGAAATGCTCAGATACATTTGACATATTTATCAAAATGGAGAATATTAATGAATGGATATTAATTAGTAGCTATGCTAATGATCTCACGCTTCTGCTCGTCCTTCACCTCTCTCCTCTGTTCGCAGGGTTTTCGTTATTTTCAGCCCTGGCTAAGAGGAAAAGAGGAACTCCTGCTGACTGTTGTCAATGAGGACCTGGTTGGATTTTTCTGTCTCTCTCGGTTGATATAAATCATCATCATCTGCACTGACAGTTAGGCTAGTGTAGGGTTTTGATTAGGCCTGTCAAAATCATTTATTAAAATATATTTTCTGTAACCATTCAGTAACAATTGCTTGAAAGTACAATAACTCATATCCTCGCTGTCTAAATAAAAACATTTCTCTACATTTTTGATGATTTAAATTTGTATATATTATTTGAACATGACTGCTGCTCTTTATAACCTGTGAAGGTTTCATGACTAGACCAATAGAAATGCAATACAACTTACATTGAAGGTGTAAAGTTACTATTTTAGAGATATTTGTTTTGGACAGCAATGATATGTTATATTTACCTACTGGTCACTGGTTACAATAAGAGACATATCCAATTTATATTTTTAAAGGAGCAATACGTAAGATAATAATAATAATAACAGTTAATTTATCAACAGAGTGTAAAGAAATAATCATTTTGGTGGTACGTCAAAGACATCTATGTATCACGCTGTAGAGATGCTAACCAGCTATCCCCGGCCTGTTCTGTCTCATAATACCATTTTGTACCTGAAGAGGTGATAGTGAGTCACTAGCCAGGCTTCCACTTAAATGTTTCGCTGAAATATGAATTAAGTTGTGTTTTGCGATATTTGCAACTATTTTCAGCTTTATTGCATTTAATGGAGGGGAAAAAAACCTTTCTGTTAGTTGCTGGTGGGTTATGTAATGTGCTTTTGTTTAGGAATAGGTATCACAAAGTTAAAGGAGCATCGTGGTACAACAGGTTACCTGCTGACTGATTCTATTGGCATTTTGGGGTTTTCTTATAGGAAATCCACATGATATTTGCAACGATATTTGCAACATGATATTTTGCGATATTTGCAACGATTTTTCAGACAGGTAAGTAAACAGTGGGAGGAATGAAGAAGGAAGAGAAGTGACTGTATGGAGCATGAATTTAAAAGATTGTGTCATCTTACATATTGCTCAGTAATGGTAGTTTTTAAAAGGCTTTCTTGTTTTTTAAGAATCTTTGAAAAGCTCTGTAATTCTTAAGGTTTGTTATTGTTCCTTTAATTTTGTTGTTATTAGGGATGGCGTTCTCCTGGCTTTCCTGTTTCAGTCGCCTCCTCCTTCACCAGTTCCACGTGCAGTAGCAGCTACAGCCTGGAAAGTGACTATGACAGTTCTCCTTTACCTGGGGAAGGGCCTCAGCCTAAGCCCAAGCCCAGACCCCAACCTCAACAAGCCCCTCGACAGCAGGCTAACAAGTATAGAGATTGTTTGAAAGCTACTACATATGTGGAAATATACTCAGTATATATACTAATCACAGCTCTCTGTTTTTCTGTGTAGGAGTAATGATTCCCATCTTGTCCCAGCTTCGCCCAGTGAGGAGGAGATTGCAGTACCTGTAAGTGACTCTTGATGTGATTTTTTTTCCCTGCAGTATGTTTTCTTCACTTCAGTTATTAATGGTGAGAATTCACACACAATCTTATATGTTTGTGTTTAAATATAGGAAGTGAACTGCACTCTTTTCCTGTTGGCTGGTTATGCTAAATATGGCCGGCCATATGCCTGGATACGATCCAATCATGAGCGCTTGGTTAACATTGGAGGCACTGATTCGCTAGTCAAAGACACACCCATGAAGCTCAAGTCCATCACAGACTGGGTTTTAACTTCTCAAGGTTGGTAGGCTTTATTCCATATTAAAGATTCCATATCATTTCTCCTTTTTTCAGAAATAAAGGGTGAGGTAGTATGCAAACCATGTTAACTATGATGCAAAACAGGCAATTTTGAATTAACTGGTTTTGTGATGTCAAAAACATTACAAAACCAGTTCCCAAAGCATTTACACATATGCACTCATTCAGCCTACAGTAGTTTAGCTCCTCCCATTCATGCTGTAATACAATCTGGACTGCTTTTTAAAGTAGGCACGGTACAGAAAAGCCTAAACTAAGGTAATTTACATATGGCCAATCATAAATAAACAATTTTGATGACGCAAACTGCTAAGCTGATTCTCCAAACAGTAGGGGGCAACATATCACCAAAAAAGCACAGTACCACACTTCAGTTCTTACCAGTCTAGAAGAAACTCGTCCAGCATCATATTTTTATTTTATTTACTTACCAACAGTGTTTTTCACAGTGGAAAACAAGGCAATTGTTAACTCTTGTTTTGCCTCAATTTATACAATTTATTATGCCACAGTTTTTACAGTGATGGTTATAACAGTCTTTTGCCAAGTGCTTTAGCTCATGTTGCCTTTATGCTTTTATTCATTGGCTACCTGAGAACTCCGAGCAGGATCATCAACATAGAAGGTTAGAAAACTGTCTGGGTAGTGCTACTTCTTCATCCTCATATGTTGGACAGATTTGACCCGACAGTACAGTGACTATCACCCCTTAAAGTAATGCTAGTATTATGAGACAGGACATGTCAGGGTCTAGCTGTTTAGCATGCCAACTTCAGTAGCTACCTCTGCCACACATTTCATAGATGTCTTTTATATACAACCAAATGGTTCTTTCTTTACATTCTGTTGATCATTTTTAGTTAAGTTCAGAATTTTTTAAATTAAAAATTCATATTGCTTCTTTAAAAACATAGTAACAAATGCAGGCGGCTTCATTCTAAGAGCAGTTGGAAAATAGAAATGAGGTGTGATGTTTTGATACATAAACCCAATGTAATAAGTGGACCACAGAATACAATTCAATTAAAAAAGAATTTAGTATGTAACCCCATCAGACTGATTAATAAGCCTTTCTTGTTCATCTGCGTCCTTATAGGACACTAGAATTTGGCAGCAACCTTATGTAATGACACACTGCTCATGCTCTTTTGCGCATTTCACTTATAGGAACACAAGTGTGGGATGTAGTGAATGAGCTGGTGGGTCTGTGCACCATGCCCCCTCCCGATAATCCTTTCGCTCTGGACATGCGTTACCTCCAAACCCTTCCACTCCCAGAGCGCTTCCTGGTCACTGGGGCCCTCCTTAATTTCCTGGAAACAGTCATGGTTCAGGGAAGTCAAGAGGAACCCTTCTATGACATGGGTGGGTGCAAGACAAGAGCTTCATAGCACACTGAGTCTAAGAACTGACCTTGGTTCTGCTGTACTGGGAGCTGTGAACAAAAGCACAGGCTGAGTTTCTGTAGTCATAATTTCATATTCACACATTACAAAAGGACACAGCGTTAATACTACACCAGCAATAATCTAACTTACATTTTTAATTAGGACTGCATTAAATCATGTCTAAGTAGACTGCATAGGAAGTTCTCAGCACTAATCTTTCACCTCTCTTCCTCTTAGTAATGAAAGAGATGAAACCCTTAAGGCGGCTCCATTTCCAGAGTCTTACTGAGCTACACAGGCTCCGTGGGGTGAAGAGTAGAAGCCCCTCACTGCCAGACTCCTTAGAAGATCAGTGAAAGCCACCACACTGCCATGGCTACCACTGTGTCCAGCCTGGAGGTTGCCACATGCTGATTGCACAAAAAGGAACTGGAGCAATCATTCAGATGAAGGAACTGAGAACATTTAGAAAGGATCCTATGGCTCTAGTTGTCTTGGAAGTTATGGGCATTTTAAGAAGTACTCACACCACTAAGATATTTGGAAGATGTGTAGAAGTGGTCTCCACAAATTATTCTTGGTGCTGAATCATTTAAATTACATTTATGTCACTACAGAATTGTTTTGCAGTTCTTAGTTGGCCAGTTAAGCATTGGAATAGTTTAAAAAAGCAGTTTAGTCTTCTGCTGTCTGGACTTGCCAATTAAACAGAATTCTTTGTGAAAGATCAGTGACTATTATTTATGTAAACAATTTACTGTTAATCAACTGACTGGAATGGATAGGAAAGTAATAATGATGTGGTAGACTTTGGGATTTCACTTGTAGAAGGCTTGCATTGTATAGAATGATCTTTCTATTAAGCATACAGTAATGTTTGATACTTCACTTAAGGTTTTATGTCCATCTTATTGCATAAATACTAAACCTGGGGTCTCACAGCATTTTCAGTGACCACTTGGTGTTAATCTCCAGAGGAATTCAGTTTACTGGAATTCAAAGCAAGCTGTCTTTGAAGACAAAATTAAGTTTCCCTTCTGTTGTTTATGATTACATTTTTCAGAGAGAGAGAGAGAGAGAGAGAGAGAGAGAGAGAGAGAGAGGTGCTTATACAAGACAATGACAATGTATCACTGTGTAAAAGTTTACATTTTAATAAGATACATATATATTTAAATATGTACACAGAATATGTAAAACAAAAACATGCACATTCATTAAACATAAAACCCCTTGAGCAAACATACAGATCCCAAAAGCAGGTCTGGCGTCTTTGTAACAGGTGTTACGTTTTAATATGCTTTAAATTAAAACCAGCAAGGACTAAAATATCCAGAAAACAAATGATCAGCCTGAACGTTGTAATATCGAGGCCAGGCCTTATTAGCAACGACAGCTATGTCCAGTCAGATTAGTCAGCAACATTATGCAAGTCTATGCAAGTGCTGGTATGAGTGGAATATTTATGGAGCTAGGGCTCAAACAGTAAATTCGGACCATCCAGAGTATCGTTTCTGCAAATAAAGCGAGAGGATCTGTGGCAAGAGCTTGACACATAAAACTCTATCTGACTGAAAAGTCACTAGCATAGCATGAATCTGCAATATGGAGAAAAGAAAAACATTCAAGTTGATGTTTTGGTTCAAAGCTGCAGAGTCATGAAGGCAAACAGGGAAAGGAGGAGGGCAAGAGACATAAAGGAGTCCAGAATGGCCCTATTGGAATGCAGGTGCACAGCAAGAATTTCAAACTGCTTAGGGCACACCGTGTTCTCTTACCAAGTGCGCACAGGAATGTAGAATACCCTCTCAGTCACTTTGTTTTCTCTTTGGGAAAACGTACTGCCTTGCTGTTTGCTGGAAAGCAAATGAAATAGTAGCAATCTTTGGTAGAATTAATCTAATGTGAAAGTGTTTTTTCCTGTATGGTCAGTCGTGTGCCCCTTACACATAGCAGAACCTATATATTCTTACAGGTGAGGAATATATAGATTAAGGAATGCAAGGCGACTCTAGTTAGAACTGTAATAATGTCTTAAAACTACTGCACTGAGTCCGAAAACATATGTAAAAGTGTAATTGTTGTAGTTTGCAACTGTAGTTTAACACGGTAATCCACTTTGAATTGAATTAAATGGAACAGTCTTCCTCTACCATTGTATTCTAAGCTGCTTCCCAGCATCCTCCCTGTTCTCACACAAATCTCCAGCTTGACATGTCCAGTACAAACACAGACATATTTCCTGTTTCACTTTTCCATCAGTCATGCTCACCAAATTCCCAAACATTCATATGTACTTAGGAAAAGGCAAACTGTTAATAAATATAGCTCATTAAAACAACTGTCTTACCGTTAGTAACTGGTTAGGTTGGTTTAAGTTGACTTTGGTGATATATTTTGTCTGAACGACACTGCTCACTGGTCCCAAAGTACCGACATCGGTACACAACACTGCCACCAATGAGATGAACAATATAAAAAAAAAAGATAATAAAAATGACCAGCATATAACTATTGGCTCATCCTTGTCATCTGTCATCAGTTGCTCTGTCCTGAAGAAGCAATAACAAGAAATTTGGCATCACTTTAAACACTGACTGAATTCTCAAGACTGGACTCCTCCTAGGAGGAAAGTTTTGGTGGAGTCCGTTCTATCCAGTCCAGCTGTTGTCGCCTTTCTCTTCCCTCCTGCCTCCCACCTCCCTAAATAAGCGAAAGTGCCTTCTTGTTGGTAAGATCCCATAGGGGTCAAAAGATCAAGCAGGGTTGAACCTGGGCAACTCAGTGCCAGCTGTCACTTCCTGATCCCCGTCTGGTGATTGCTCTCAGAGGACTGCGAGACACAGAGCCTTTCTTCTTCCAACGGACTGTAAACAAGAGAGAAAGACGGTTAGTCTAAAGAGAACAAAATACAAATAAATCTTAATTCTTCAATAAAAAAATCAAAACTAATAAGGTGTATTTATTTATTTAATTAATTAAATTAATAATAACTAGTCTGTAATAATGTGACATGACTGTTGCAACAGTCTCTGTTTAAATGAGGCAAATGGTCATTTATTCATATGATGTCCCTCATTTACTCAGACATGACATAAGCCTTCTATGTCAATGCTTGACCATCTCCCTCTGCCGTGCTCACCTTTCCCCAGACTGGCTGGCAGTGTTGACACTTTGGGTACAGTGGTGTTGCTGAGCACCTCGTCCTCCTTGGCAACACCCTCTGCCTGTGCTAACGTGGCACACCCATCCTGCCAATCGTTTAATGCCCTCTGAAAGGATTTCGCCAAACAGGCAGTCATGTCCTTTGCCCTTTCCACCCGACTACACCAGAAGACCCTGCACTGCAGCTGCTGGCCTGGCTGCCTACAAATATATAGGAACACGTTGGGCCGGGCTGTGTGCGAGGCACAGTATGCAATGTCGTGCAGGTAGGTCTTGGTGAGCTGCCTTCCTGTGCTTAATTCTTTGACTTCCACGTAGCGTGGCCGCACCACCAGGGCATGGTCCTTGGATAATTTCCCAGGTGCACCATCAAGAAGTCGGTCTATGGCATCCTCTGCTTGCTCTAGATCCAGTGAGAAGATCTTCTTGGTACCCAAATAATGCACCTTGAAGATGGGGTCCCCATGAGACAGGCTCTCAGTACGATCCCGCCGGAAGTGCCTGCGGAGGGCTGCAGGAGAGTTCTTTAGGGTCTGCATCAAGTGAAAGGAGGCCAGAGACATAGTGGCGCTCTGGAAGAGTCGGACACTTTCAGTGTGAGAGGTACCCTTCTTTCCTTTTCCCAGGGATAATTCTGGTGTGGCGTGGTTGGTTTTATCTCCAAGACCTGAACAGAAAGAAATATGTAAAGAACATGAGCTAGACATCCTCAGCAACATTACATCATGCATCACAGTGTTGGGATGTCATTGCATCATGCTAGTGAACTCCCATGTTCTTAAAGACAAAATGGTCTTTCTGTTCCTTTTCTATCACTTTTGGTTCCTCAAAGATATTTTTAAAGTATTTTTAAAGCATGAGAACCTCCATGTAACGTAATTTTCTGTTTTTAAGTTTATTATTTTTCTTTTTTTACCATACGCCTAAGCCAATGGCCAATTAGGAATACGTAAGAGTATAGTGTTTTTAAGAGCACATATGGGCATGTGCTACTGGCGAGTGATCACGATGAAAAAAGTATATAACTTAGGTTGAAATATGGCTGAAACATTCAATAACCCAAACCTGCCTGGTTTAGATTGTTATTTGCTATATTTCGACAGGAGATTGCAATGCTCTAACACAAAGTGTACAGACTACCAACTCTAGCATCAGTATCCAGCTGTCCTTTACAGTGAGGTCGCAGACCCTTAAACCCCACTGCTGGATCGGTTTCACATGTGACGCATTAACACCCATTCAAGGAGCATCAAATATTAAACAGGCTGTATCTGTGTCTGCGAGTGAAAACTGCCACTGTAACCAGTGTTACATGAGAGGATTGGTCCTGGGTGGAAAAAGAACATCCAGTCTTTCACAAAGTGACTGTACAGGGTGATTTTCCATAAAAGATTTTTTTAAATTTTCTTTGAGCAAACAATATACAATACTTACAAACAATATAGTCTGGGCTCACTTGCAACCCCTGGACTATTTTAGATCAACCTCATACACCAGATCAGGTCTAGACCATAAAATATCCAGAGTTTATTTGTAAAGACCACAGCTCATGTGACTCGTTCTAGACAGGCTACACTAACCGTGTACTTTGACTGGCCAAACAAGCAGACGTGCCAGCTCAAACATACACTTGACACAAATGTATTAAGTAATCCTGGTCACTTTTGTGGGTCCAATCGAACAGCAGTAAGAGTGGGCTTATTCTAACGGATATCAGTTATGTAAAAACTGCTGCTACCCCCTTTGTCTTCAGTTCCTGAAAACATCTCACTTTTTTCTGTACATTGTTTTCACCCTGCAGTCCAAACTATTGTACAGCATTTATTTTTTCCCCCTTTCTCTTTTCAGGCCTATTATTTCAACATCCCCGTCTGCTTCTGATGTTGGCCAGGAACTGGACCACCAACTGTTTGAGCAGTGATGGCCATTGTTGAGCCACAGGAAACAGCTTTGGTCCACATCCCCACCACCCCCGAAAATATTTCTTGTCCAGAAGACAATGGCATACTTCTCCAAGTATGTCATGTTTAAAGGAACACAAACAAACTAGACAGTGATTTGACCACAGATGACAGACAAGAAGAAGTACAGATTACAGTTCAGGGCCACGTGTCCGTTCGCAAAGAGGAGATCTTCCAAAGACTGACTAACTCTGATTCACAGTATGCCACATGAAGAAAGTATTAACAGTGCAGTTACTCGGTGGGAAGAAAAGTTCTCGGGGAGAGAAAAGTACTTTATCAGCAAATGCATACGCTTTAAACTCAGACTCGCAATCAGTTTGCTGGAGAAGCTTAACTGTTTGCTTTCTGAAGTTAGCTTCTTATTCGGATTCCCTGTTCCACCTTAAAAGAACCTTCTTCACCACTTAAGGTGGAACGGGGAATTGGAATAAGAAGCTAACTTCAGCCACATCTTTCTGACTTAAATCAGGGGACGTCACTATATAACTAGAGAGACCACATTGGAGAGACTGGAAAATGCAGTCACCTTCTGTAAAGCTCTTCCAACTCCACCAAAGCCTCTCCAACATCATCATCATCATCATCATCATCATCATCATCATCATCATAAGTGCTGCTGGCCTCCTTACAGCTTAAGCAGCAAAACTAAACCCAAGTAAGTCAGTGCTGAAGCCATTAACGGCCCAACTATTAAATATAATGAATTATTTAATTAAATATTAAATTTTAAAGACATAAAAAGAAAACAGGCACAATTTTCTAGAGGGTGAAACAAAAAAAAATCAGGTTAGCCGTACAAGTGTTGAATCCGAAAGGAATGCGTTTCTTCCATGTACAGAAATTCAGGTTCAGTTTCACTAAAACATTGTCTACGGTAGACTACAAACATGTCCACTTACCTCTCATGCAAACTTCATGAGTTTCGGGGTCCGTACGAAGGAAAACCATTCGTTTTCATCTACGGTGGGTCTTTTCACACTTTAACCAGCGTTAGTAGCGAATCCGTCAGAGACCCTCACTGACTTGTACACTTTTTAAAAGCTGCCTCCAAAAACACAACACCTCTAACTGACCACTCAGATAAAACTCAGCGATTAACGAACATCTCCAGTTAGGTTTAGTTCAGCCAAGTCGTGGGAAAATGTCCTTTTCTAGTGCTGAGGACTGTTCATGTGGTGAAGAGGCGTGTTCACTCCTCCAGCTCTAGCTTTGTCCACTCTTCCCTCAATGTGACTCAAGCGCGCCGTGCATGAGCCGTTTATGAGCAGCGTGGGCACGCGGCCTTGTTTTCCCACCCGTATTCCGCAAAGCCACGCCCACTGCGTTACGACCAAAAACGTTATCTATTATTTTTAATGACAGACCTCTGAGAAGAATGACATATATACAGAAGCTTGTTACATTTGTTGTAATATATATATATATATATATATTTCTTTCTTTCTTTTATTTTCAAACACAGAACAATCGTTCATACATGTGTTGTAATATGCGTATTATTTTATTGCGGAAAACACTTTAATTCATGATTCGTGTGTAACGACAGAAAAATAATAGTAACATAGTTAAATAACAGGAGTTATATTTAAAAACATACAGTAAATAGAATGTAGTAACCTTGGTATGAGGTAAGGAACTTCATTTAGCATGACGCTCTACATTTTCAAGATGTTACATTATTTTATGAACTATTTTTGAGACATTCAATGATTATTTATTTATTTATTGAATCTCATTAATTCGTACCGACGCGCCCAGCCAATAAAATTATAAGACCACAGTTTTGAACCACTGGCCAATCCTCGCGCAGGGGGCGGGGCCTGGTCTGGATTTTGCGGAATATGGGTGTGCAAAAAATGACGTGAGCACAGCTCCTGGGTACAAACCACAAAGCCGGAGCGAAGTAAGAGCAGTGTGAGGTGGAATGAGAGGGTGACTCTGGAGATCGAGGCTGCGGTGTACGTAAGAAATTCCCGCCGAGGAAATGTTATGTATTACTTTTATTCCAAGGACAAACTGTGCCCTCCACACCACTGAGGCCAAGCCAATATGCATATATGCTGACAAAGTTAGGATCTTGGGCGCTTTATCAGCACAGCACGTTTCCAGCACGGTGTGCAGAAAAGAAAGTCTAAACCTGCACAAAACAGGGAAGTGCATGGTGCAGAAACCTGCACCTGGGACAAAGAGCACTTTCCTGAGGTCAGCTTTGATGTTGTTTTGGGGGATGGGGTGGCATATTGTGTATTTTGTGTATATATATATATATATATATATATATATATATATATATATATATATATCTCATATGTGCACAGAACTTTACATGTAGTACATTGTGCATCTTGGTTTGTGTATAAGATATCTCAGATATGGGTGTTATTAAAAAACAGGTCTCACTCACCAATATCTCCACATGAAAAGCACATTTATGCGTCCACTAGATTCTGTGATATTGCAGTTGAGGTATGATGAATGTTAATTTTTGGTAAAAAAAAATTCTCTGGGCTTTCTGAAAGGGCACCAAGGCAGTACACGCTAAATAGGTACCATGTGTGCAGACAGAGGAGAGAACACAGAGCTTCTGTGTAATCAGCACTTAGGCCTGTGCGGCACACCCACCCTCCCTACTTTTAGCAGCACAGCACTGCCATTATTGAGGTACCAGTGACGCCTCTTACAGCCCCTGCCCCCACTAATACGCGCACACACAGAAATAACGGCACACACTCAGCACACCACATAAAAGCAAGGTTTTCCAGGAGTTTGACGTCCAGGGCTCAGTCTGAGGATGACTGAATGCTTGTTGGATGTACAGCACTTGACGTAAAAACAAGAGTGTGTCTGCTCCTGGTGAGGGTGGGACTGAAAATAGCACTTTCTCACTGTTACTCTGTATTTTATCACACTGTGGGTACCTGTTCTTGGAGCTTGACTCTATTGGGTAAGCATATCGTCGCTGTCGAAAGAAAAACAAGCTATTTTGGACCATTTCCATTGGTCCATTCGTCACAAAACTTTCAGACAATGTAACCCAGCAGCTGTCGTGTTTAAATGGTGCAGAGATATAACAATCAAAAATGGAGATACGTGTCATATACATATATGAGATATATGAGTGTAAAGTAGTGTACCTTCTGATGACCTTTTCCACACAGTAAGGAAAACCAAAAGAGAGACCTCATTAATATCTCCATGGTTTCTCCTTGACAATAATTAAATCAGATGGAGCAGAACTTCTAAGCCATAAAACACCAACATTTGAGTTTTCCTCTGGATATAGCAAAAGGGAACAGAAAAGAAAATGAATTGACAACTGACATCCAGGAACTTTGTTCAGATCAGGTCAAGAAAATGTTTTATCAAAGTAAATGTGCTTATGTAATACACTTAACGCCTTATTTACAGGCAGTCCCATTGTGGCACCCCTCCCAAACCCTTTCAACCTAATTACCTGTTTCCTCTCCATCATTTCCCCCGTTCATGGCATAGGCACATGATTCTGGTGATAATGTGCCCTATAATGCAATGACAATTCAATGCAATGACAGAATTCAAATAGTGTTTTTTTTAATAGATACTTCTGGTTCACTGAGAATGCTATTAATCTTCTCAAGTTCTATACATTATGTTTACAGATTTTTATCTATTACCATCAGCTATATGACTTATCTTGGGCTGCTGCTGAACTATTTGTTCTGCTAAGATTGCCAGGATCGTGAGCTTAAGGATATCATACCATAAAAGCCAATGTGCATTATTTCCCCTACATCAGAATCACAGGACAATCACGACAACCACCCACAATTTCAGCCTGGCTCTCTAGGCCAACTTACAACATCTTATCAGGCAAAAGCATGAGATCATAGGGGGAACTGGGAAAATCTCAAAGGGAACTAAATGTCACAGTCCAGTGCTGAGTGAAGGGCCTACAATTGACCTGCATAGAATGAACTTGTAGAAAAAGCACTAAGAAATCTTCATGATTCCTAGACAACAGTTATAGCAAACCTTCCAAATAGACCTCTCAGATGTCTTTGTTTTTCCTTTCCTTTCCTTCATAGTTCCTTTATTGGTTTCACAGCGAACACAATTGTCAAAATAGTGCATGCTATTATAATTTGTTGTGTGTTATCAAATACAACTAACTTATATTTATTTTTGAGCTGTATAGTTCTGTGCAAAAATCAGAAACCACACTTTCATTCAAAATAGCCATCAACAACATTCTTTCCTGTATTTAGTGTATCCAGCCTTCATCTGTTTTACAACTCGTGGTCTTTTCAGGAGACTTACTTTTTAGTCTGCAGAAATAGTCTTAGCCTAAATGTCTAGTGGGAAGATGCTACTTTTGTTTTTTGAGGTTGATGAAATGGGTGTTTAAATGTAAAGAGTGAACAAATAAAATATCATATCATATGATATATGGATTCAATATTATACTAAACATTGGAGGTTTCCAAGTAATTCTTTTTTAAATATAGTGTTTTTACAAGATTTTTTCCTCAAAGCAAAAAACACATAACATGTATTATGTATTATCTGTTTTGACTGTAAATGGAATGAATTAAGAGATACATACACACAGAAGAAAAAAATAAAATAAAAATAATATATATATATATATATATATATATGTGTGTGTGTGTGTGGGGGTGGGTGCACAGAACTGTAACTGTAAATGTGCAACTTGGTATGGAAATCTCTAAAATGGGTGGACGTAAAGCAATTGGTCTCATTCATCAATATATTCCTAAGATATTTCTTAGATTTATTCTTGAGAAAGGCCCTAATGAAAAATCTGTTACATTTATAATATGTTTATGGGCTCTTATGGTTGTGTGGAGCCTCTTCGTACCACAAATAAAAAAATAATAATAATAATAAAAACATAGGTGAAAACTGGGTTTTATGAAAAAAATGTCATCCTAAGAACAGTTGGTGAATGAGGGCCATCGCCAGCAAACCGCTTAGTTGATGTTACTGGATGATTTTTGTCGTTTTTTGGCCAGACTGTTGGCATATTATTGCATCCCCACTCAAATCAAGCCCTGTGTAGGATGTGTCTGAGTAGGATGTATGAATAGGATTAGTGATGACTTCAGTTTTGCCTTATTATAGTCATAAGGCTGCATCCTTGGTGTCACTGACAAAAAACCTCATGGGAACCTTAGTGAAAAACAATTGGTTCGTCATGTGCTCTACTGTTCTACACGGAACAGCATGAGGTCAGTTTGCAGTGTTGCATAACACGCTATACCTTCTGTCTTTAACTCACACTCAGAGACTCTGTGTTCTCTGTCTATTCACAAACAAACCGGCACATGCACAGAGGCATCCGGCCAAACATGTAGACACATACACACCCCCTACATAGCCTACTATCTTTCTATCTGTCTCATAGCTGCCCGGCTGAACAAGTTTTCGTCTCATAGATTCCTACAAAGAGGAAATTGGCTGGTGCCGTGTGAGCACTGTGTGCCGTGCTGATCAGGATGAGTGTGCAAAAATGTACACAGGAACATCAGAGCCAGTTTGGGAACATATTATTGATGCAACATTATATAATACTCTGATTTGACCCCAAAAACAAGCTATGTGGAACATATAGATCAACACATGTAGGGTTTTCTTGAGCAGTAGTGTTTTGTAAAGGAATTCTATAGGGGTATTCGAACTGTGTAGCCCTGAAAGCCGAATCTGTACTTATATCCATGAATCATGATTATTAGAGAATAAACCATTGTTGATAATGAACCATGTACAAGTGTGGAGAAAATACAATATCATTTTTATCTGAACCAGTTTTCTGATCACAGTGAGCTCAGCCAGGCCTCACTGGTCACTGTAGCAGATTTGTAGGCTGTATTGACATTTGGATTTTGGAACAGTAGATATCTGACAAAGCACTGGGCCTAATTTAGTAACAAACCAACATTAGACACAGTGTTCAGTTCAGGTCAGTTATCTGCATCATAAAATGCCTGCAGCCACGGCATAGACTGCATTAAGAGAAACTTCACCCTGCTAAGAAATGATTTGGGCCAGATGTTTTTAAAAGTGGTACACAAAGTGGTTATACGTAAGAAACTCTATATTTGACTATTATAAAGATGTTGCAGATCTATAAGATCCAGAATCATAAATTGAAACTGACTAGATATTTCTATGGAATATGTTTGTATGTCAGTGCTGAAAACATTAATTTATAGCACTTGAAAGAGGTAATTTGCTACATAATTAAATAGTAAATCTGTTAAAACAGTCAGAGTTGTGGTGGTGGAGGTGACATATGAAGAGTTTAATGCCACCAAAAGCTCCTTTAAAAATGTTATTACACAGTCTGATGCCTGAGATGAGGTTTAATGATAGTTTTGAGACTAATTTGTGGTGAATGAATTCCAGAAACATAGTCCATAAGGAAGATCATTATACCAACATTTACAACTCCTTTGTCATGAGCATTACATAAAATCTTAGAAGACACATGACAGTTCACAGACTGTTTTAGATAGTAAATAAAATGGCTATATGTGTTTTGTAGATATTGTGACTCCTCGTTTCCTTCAACACCACTGTTAAAGAAACTGGAGCTGGTATGTTTTTGCATCTCAAACACTGAATTATAGAAACCGTTGACAAATTGGTTATTCCCCTTTGAATGATCATATGTGGTGTTTGTGGGTTTCTGTTATTAGTTGGGATTTGTAATGACCGGTGTTATGAGTAGTTAGCAGTAGGTTTGTATTACTGAAAGAACTATATTTTATTTGATATTCCACGCTGTACATCATTTCCCAGAAACCATCTGAAGATTTAGACTTTACAGCATGCTTTACAAGAACAGTGCAGCACTGATGGTAATACTGCCATCTTGTTATTACCAAATATGTCCAGTGTATTTTATTGCATTGAAGTGTCTATTGTTTTATGTTTTTAGAGTGTATAATTTATAGTCCTTGTCAGACTTAACAATGAGCTATGTTTACCTACTATACTGTGGCACAGCATGCAATTTATCCTCTCTGTTGTTCGGCTTTTAATCTCACACAAACACTGAAGCATAAAGTAACACACCCCTCTGTGGCCACATGCCAAACACGCTGTGTGTGCATGTGTGTGTGAAAGAGAGAGAGAGAGATTGAGAGAGATATTACTGTAAAGACTTTCCACGAATAAGCATGACAATTACAGTTACTAGGCTATGCAGGACCAACTGGGTAAACCAATTTGCAACAGCACCACTCTGAAGGAGGGACACCTTAGAATTTGGATTTTGAGACCTTCAGGGGTCCAAGGGGTTACCCCACCTTCCTTGTCAACCTCCAGTCACTGCTACCCCTCATCACCCCCTATCACATAACTACTAAATATAAATATCAGCCATTTTGCTGACGTTTCTAGTGATCGCTCTGTAACTACATAGTAAAACAGTTCAGCCAGTTCATGAATTTTTAACAAGTCATCTCTGTACGCAGAGGAATTTCTACAACCTGCTGCTCTGGTAGTGGACGGGTGAGAGGGTGGATGTTTACCGTAGAACTAGGCCCATTTGTGTTTGTTTTAAAAACAAACATGTGCTTACTAAATAATTTACTTGTTTGCATATACACTCCAGCACAAGCTAGACAAGCGTTACTTTCCAAAACCTCTGTGGTGTCATTTGTAAGTGAAGGTCAGGAACCTTTGGTTGTTATTTATCTAACACTTCATCTAACAGTATTTTAAATAATACAGACACTGTTTGTACAATGAACTGTGTTATAATTATTTCTGAAATTTGCCTGTATTAGTGAAGTAACTAAAGAATACTAAAGAATGGATCCTAACAGCAAGGAAGGTTAATCATATCTATACAGGCAAGACTCTTCCATATAAGGGAAATAACAAGTAGGTTTCATCACAGTGTCTGAGTGAGGAAATGGGCAGAGGGTCGTGCTCCAGACAGTGAGCTCATTGGTCATGTGACTCAGACTGTTAGTGTTCTTAGTGTCTTTTACAGCAAATATGTTTAATATTGTAACACATTAACCTTACATGCCTTACTTGCGTAGCTGTGGGGGAATGGGGGAATAACAAAGGTGCATCAGAAGCACAGGTGCAACATGGGAAAAATTTAATAAAATCAACAACATCAAAAAAGATCTAAAACTAATAATTGCAACCTAGTCCTGGAATCTACCTCAGACTGTGGGATGTTTTATTCTGGTCACTCGACCAACTGATTTTAGTGAAGCAATCCAGAGCAGTAAAACACTGAATACACCATTCAGGTATTTTGGCTGTTGAAAAAGACCAATAATAGGGACTGGGTAGGGAGGCTGAAGACCGAGTTCAGACATTCTTAGAGAAATATAGTAACATGATGGTAGTTGCCCATTATACAAGTATTACATTTAAGATCTATTTAACATTTTGGATTAGTTACATGACACAGGATATTCTTCTTTTAAGATATTTCTTAATAAGTAGAAAAAAAGATGTGAAAAGAATTAAGGCTGTGTTGCTTGCCAGCTATGATAGGACACATGAAACTAAAGTGACTTAAGTGTCTAATCCTGCTGCCAATAGTAAGAACATAATGCAGCACAAGAAGAGAACTGCATAACGTCATAGACTAAACAGGAAAAGGAGGCAGCTTCCTGTGTTGCACTAGGTTGACTAAGTAGCACTTTCTGTCATTACTCATTCACAGATCTGGAGCCTGTTCTGCACTTAAGCTCTGCGTAGTTCAACCTACAGTCAGGCTGACCTTAGATCAGCAAATGCCCATGTGATAGGTACATACATACATCTGGGGATGATGAGACAAGAGAGATACATAATTAAACATTACATCATACCCACAAAGTTTCACATGCTGTCATCAGTGTGCAAGGGTTTTACCAATGGGCAGTTTGTAATAGTAAGCTGAGCTACCAGTCTGGTAACTTATGGGATGAGAATACACTGAAATACAATAAATAGCTAAACATTCAAATCCAATTTAAAATGATGAGAGATTGGCTTAAAAAGGAATGTGATTGTCCAATCATAGTTTAACCAAGGCACCTTTTGACAAACTTTCAGAACTTTACAGTGTTTTACTATGTTGTTCATGGGAACATAACATTATCCAACATCTGATTAATCTGGAGGCAGACCTACAGGAAATGCATCTGTCGGCCCCATCATCAAGTCAGCTAAGCCTAGTTATTCTTTCTTTGTTATTGCCTCATTATATTTAGGATCATAGTAAAAAAACACTGCTAAACAAATAATGAAATTACATTTATGTGAAGCTTCTTTGTAAAACTGTGGATTTATGGTTCTATTATCAACTTATATAAGCCCATTTGAAACAAATGTAAAAACTACTATCTGATCTCAATACTGTCAAAAACTACTATCTGATCTCAGTACTGTCAAAGAAAAACTAAAGAGATGTTATGGTGATATTTTCTTTTCTCTGTTTTTTTTTTTTTTTTTGGTTTGGCATATTCCTTCAGTTGCCATTTTATAGCAATATATATAGCTTCATTTTCAGGAGCAATTTGGCTTAATTTTACCATATTTTCACTTCAACATTTATTGAAAAATGCAATTAAGCCCAGGCAGTCCAAACTTTTTAATACAGTTGTATATGAAAATAATTTATTTTGAATTGAAATTGTTTTTGAATTTCTTGCAACTTAACATACACACCCACACACACACACATACATTTTGCAACTTGTGTATATACTGTGTTCAAGTCTTCAGAATAGTGTGGAAAATGTGGAGTCCATTAATATTGGCCTTTGGGATCGTCTCACTCCTCTTTATATGGCTGATTTATTAGGAAAGTAGAATAGTTTACACGTCAGCAGTGGTGTGGAAAACGGGTGTCTGTCCTGGGGGGTTAAACAATTTGAAAACACTTATGTAGTTTCCATCAGCTATTTTTACTGGGTCTTATATAAAAGCGGATTGGTGTCCGTGACGTGAGTTCACACTTTTCCCTCAGGTTTTATATGTGTGTTAATGCCAGCAGACACACGTAAGTGTTAATGTGACTTAGGCCTACGTAATGCTCTCCTATAAAAAGGCTTCCTTTCTCCTCTTTTTTGCTTTGTCACACTTCTGGAAAAAAAATCAAACCCAAACAGTCCGGGCTTCCTTTAAAAACTTAATATTTCAACCTCAAGAATCTGCTTTTGTCTTACAGCCAGCGTAACCGGTTTCCACGTCACGACTAACGGCTGATTTTCGTAGGTAATTACATCTCAGCCTTGAAGCTCATGAGTCCGCTGCAGCCCACACAGCTCACTCACCGGAAACACTCTCTCTCTTTCTTTCTGTGTCCCTCTCTCTCTCTTTCTCTCTCTCCTCCTGCGCATGCGTCAGCTCCGATTGCGCATAGGGCACACGTCAAATATTAGTAACTGCGCATTTTGCTTTTTTTTTCTCTTTACTGTTGTTTTTCTCTGAACTCAGTGTTCAGCTCCTCTCTTTGCTGGCAGCCAAAGGCCCGTTTGGAGAGAAATGATGGAAACGAGTGAAAATCTCTGTGTGTGGACTGTGGAATGACGGTGTCCATTTCCTCCCCGCCCTGTCTGCATGTGTTCATGCTCTGTTCAGCCTCAGTGCTATATTTAACTCTAACGGGCTCCCATAACACAACAACTCTGTTCTCGCTATTGAAGCACAGTTGACCCCTTTAGCCACGCTTAACCCATTAACGCCAAACCCACGTGTGCTTGTCTGATCACTTAGTTTTAAATCTAACAATATGGCTACAGTGAGCATTCAAAGTGATTTTCGAGCGTTTTTATTGGTCTATTTATTATTCATTATCGTCACAGAGTGTAAAGACCGTCTGTCAGATAATAATGTAGAAAAATAAAAATAGACAAAATTGGACATACTGTATGTATACATACATTAATCATAAATAAAACATGCTTAAAATGTTACTGTTAAGACTAACTAGGGTTTTCAAATAATGCAAAAAGTTAATTATAATGACATATTGTAGGGGTGGGAATCAACAAAGGCCCCACCGTACAGTATTGTCGTGATACTTATGTCACAATATGATATCATTGCGATTTTGCAATATGCTGAGTATGGAGAAAACATATCGTCGTTGTCCAATGAAAAACTCAGTTTTTGACAATTTTAAGTTTTCTACATCATTTGACAATTTAATGATGAATGGATCAATAGAAGTGGTCCAAGACAGCTTGGAAAAAATCTGGTTCCATTGACTTACAGTGAAAGTAAAGAATATGTTGCAGTATATTCCGGTTTATTTGCATATTACTCCCACCCTCCACAATTACTGCAGTGTACCCAACACACTGACAATAACTGCATGAACAAAAACAAATGTGTCTTTTCACACCAGGACTGTGGTGCCTCCTGAGAACCACTTTGCATGGCTCCCTACCTTCAGCACAGCTGAGGCACAAGACCTCAGAAGGTGGCCTGTGGTATCTGGCTCCAAGACATTAGTAGCAGATTCTTTAAGTCCAGAAGGGTGCAAGGTACAGCCTCAAAGATTGGACCTGATGTTCCAGCAAATCCCATAGATGCTTGACCGTATTTAAAGGAAAAGGTGACACTTTGAATTCTTCATCATGTTCCATAAGCCTAGCAGAACATTGCCTGCAGTATCACACTCTCTCCACAGGCTTGCAGTTTCACAATCCCTCCACAGTGCTTGCTGGTGCCATTACTTCCCCTGCCTCCAGGTAGTATTCAATCCTCTGCAGATTTTGCAAATTCTAGTTGTGAATAAGTCCTTTAAACTTTGAACAAGAGTAGCCATTATTAAAAGATGCCTAAATATTACAAACAGAAAACTATAAGTTCCTCAAATAAATTATAATATAAAACATAAAACATAAAAATTAGGGTAAATTATTATTCAACCTCTATGTATAATATTTTGTGGAATAACCCTTGTTTGCAATTACGGCTATTAATCGCTTTTTATAAAACCTGACTCCTCCAGGTGGATTTTCTCCAAGTTGTCCAGATTCTTTGGGCATCTCTTGTGGACTTTGATCTTGAGCTCCTTCCACAAGTTTTCAATTGGGTTAAGGTCAGAAGACTGACTAGGCCACTGCAACACTTTGATCTTTTCCCTCTTAAACCAGGCCTTGGTGTTGGGGTCGTTGTCCTGTTGGAAGATGAAATTACAACCAATCTTAAGACTCTTGATGGAGGAGCAGAGGCTTTTGGCCAAAATCTCCAGGTAGGCTATGCTATCCATCTTCCTGTGGATGTGGACCAGATGGCCAGGCCACTTGGCTGAGAAGCAGCCCCACAGCATGATGCTACCACCATGCTTGATTGTAGGGATGGAATTCTTGGGGTCATGTGCAGTGCCAGTGCAGATGGGGCTTGACATAACCCTTTGAAGGTAAAGGTACCTTACAGGCTCGCCTGGAACGTAGACCATTCCGGTGGAGTATGTTACTTATGGTATTTATTGAAACCAATGTTCCCACCACCATGAGAACTTCCCAGAGCTCTGTTTGGACAAGCCTAGCCTCAGCATGGGAAGAAACTTTGAATAGTTGTCCAGACCATGGAAGGTTAAAAGTAGTCCCATAAGCCTTCCACTTCCGGATGATGCTCCCAACGGTGGAGACAGGAAGGCCAACTCCTTGGAAAAGGGTTTATACCCCTTGTCAGACCCTCCACAATTTTGTCTCTTATTGCCTTAGAATGCTCTATAGTCTTTCCCATGTTGACCATGTATGAGTGGTGTTCACTTGTTGGGGGGGGGCTTTTATAGTTAGAAAATGTGTGAAAAATCCAATCATGTGATGCTCATTGTTCTTAATACCTCAATTACTCATTAATGCTTCAGGGAACCGAGGAAATTCAGGGAACAGAATTCTGGTTGTTTGAGGGGTTGAATAATAATTGACCCTCAATTATTTGCAAAATATTAAAAAATTAATAAATAGAGAAATAACATTATTTTTTGTGGCAGTGCATTTCACATGTCCAGGTCCAAGTTAAATACTATTTGGAGTTGAATACTACTTGCAGGCACTGTACCCACCAAAACCTTTTTTTTATATAGAAAAACGGGCCTCTTCAGACTAGGCAACCCTCCTCCACTGGTCCAGTTTTGATACTCTTGTGTCCACTATAGGTGCTTTCGATGGTGAACGGGGTTAGCATGGGCATGTAGCCCCATATGAGCAGGGTTTCTCCCATAACCATCATTAATAATGTTTGACTCTTGCTAAAGTAGCTCTTCTGTCCTGTTTGGAGCAAATGGAATAGCCTTTCCCTTGGGGCCCAACACCTTTTGCCATTTTATGAATCATAAAATATGTGCTGATCAATGTTGTATACATTGCATTTTATTTATCAAATGAAAAAAGTTGTACCTGCATTGATTAATACAGTGGTTAAAGCATTTTAGTCTGTTTAAAGCTGTGTTATGCGAGGACAGCTTCACCTATTTTATCCCATGTTTTTTTTTTCTTATTATTATTGTTAAGCAAGTTTAAAAAAGGAAAAGGTGAGCACACTGCAGAGGGCAGTGATTGAAGTTGGTTACTGGAACAATACTCAAAACTTTCCCTCTCTGTGTAATGAATAAATACTTAGTTATTTCCTTATCCAAAAGAGGCAGTCTATTTGTCCTTTCTATCCCTCGGGGTCAGACTTCGCTCTGCGTGCGTCATCACTGTTAGGTCCTGTAAGGAGAGAAGAATGTCCATCAAGCCACAGAAATGTGAGTGTGTGTTTATATGTGTGTATGCACGTGCACTGGACACTGGATTAGTAAGCTGTGCAAAACAAAACGGTGCCCACTGTTTGCATAATGTCATTAGCAGAATTCTATCATTTCGATTTATTCGCAGGTTAAATAATATACTTCTGTTAGTCACTGACATACAGTTGTTCATTCTTTCTGTTTCATTTTATTGTTGTATATTTTGGACAGCATCTGGATTGTTTTTGAGATTAACACATCTATCTTAGCTTTCATCAATTTATATTACACAACCTTTTTAACCAGGTGCTTTTGTACTTCTGCTTAAGTGGCAGTATCTTTAGCATCATAGTAAAAAGAGTCAGGTGACACTATAATGTCTGCTCACTGTTTTATTAATAAAGAAAAGCCAATGACAAATAAACTTGAAACTAAGCCATGTTGCTACGGGAAAACAGCAAGTGGTAACCTCAAGTAAAAAACTACCTGCTGACAATAACCACCACCTACACCACCACAGCCTGGCAAACACACAAAATAAAACACATGCATAACTAACATAACAACATAACAAACACAACAACAGTCCTTTTTAGGGGCACGTGCCTTGGTGATCCTTTTTATATGTCTATTTTGCAAGCCTGCTTAAAAGTTCAAATAAAAGCACAACCCCACAACCAGAGTCAAAATACCACAATATCTTTATAATACTGACTCTCTTTTACTCTCTTCTGTCTGACATGTGGCTAACAGTTGGTTCCTCAGTAGGCGTACTATATATATATATATATATATATATATATATATATATATATATATATATATATATATATATATATATATATATATATATATATATATACATATATATAATATAATGAGAATTTTTTGCATTCAAATGAGCAATTTGTTACTCAATAGCTGTTAGCATTACTTTTACTTTTACTTGCCAGTCAAGAATAAACATTCAGCAAAGAGTTCAGTATCAAGCCTCATTTGAGGCTCATCAAGCCTCAACCTTTTGTTTTATGGCAACACTAATAGCGGCTCTATTTATATCTTTTTTTTGCTGTTGAACATGGTTTCTTGCTTAGAGAAGGCAGCAGCAGTCAGTGCCAAGTGTTTCTGCCATCATTGTTTTTTTCCTCTTTTATTCCCTGTCCCTTAATGCTCTACCTTTAAGCGAGACCTTCAACATTGACAGGAGGTTAGAAAGTGCCATCTGGGAAGTGCTACCAAAGTCCCTATAAGAAAGTTTGGGGGCCAACTTTGCAACGCATCAGGGCATACAAGACCCCTATCTCTTTAAATAGAAAGGAGACCAAAATACTTGAAACTGAATGTCAAATCAAAGTTTAAAAAAAGACCTTATTAATGGTATCATTAGGAAAAAAATTTTTTTGACTCGTTCTGGTTTCTTCCCTTGTGGCATAACAAGCTCTTTTTCTCAGACTCAAACTTTCTTCGTATACAACCAGCACGTTAGGCATTACAAACATTCCTATTTATATTTTAACTAGTGACCAGTCCTATTCATTCTTTCATGTTGGACAGATGACTTAATGCTACAGTAACTCTCTATCGCCTCTAGAGGTATAAAGTGGTATTATGAGACAGGATGGCCTGGTTGGCAAGCTACCTTATATCACTGCAACACAACATTTTGTAGATGTTGTTGATTATTCTTCAAAACATTCACATTCTGCGAATAATTTTAGTTTATTTGGGGATGTTTAACCACCACCCAAAACACATTTAGGCTATTATGTAAGTCGATTTTAAATAATTTGTATTGTAACATACACTGGGTTCATTTAGTTCAGAGTAGTGTTTCATGGAATGGTGGTCAGTCTTAGTTTTGAATTATGCTTCAATATTCTTATGAATATTATTGTTATTAAAAACAATTGTTATTATTGAAGCTGAGCTGGAACTCAGGATTTTGCGTTTTGAATGTGAGAGTCTAGAACCTCCGTTATAAACCACAACCTCGACTTCTCCGAGTTATAATAGCGTAATCCTTAACGCTACAATATAATTTATTATCCACAATATGACTATAATAATAAAGACTTAACTATCACTAAAGTACTTCTTTCAGGTCTGGTAGATGAAAACCTGTGCACGATCCACTGAGCTGCACTACTGAGACCCTTCACACAGATGGCGCTGTTGAGCTGCGAATCACAGCTGTTCTGTAGGCTATGATGTAAAGGCAGTCTTTTTTTTGCCCCCTCCTTCAGCTTATTTCCTGCTCCACGTGTCCAGAGCCGGTACGTCTTCTCGTTGTGTTTAGTTTGTAACACCGAATCAGATGGACTTCACGATTCGCGCCGCTACGCTTGAGGACTGCAAGGATGTCTCGCGCATGATAATGGTGAGCTGAGCCGCGCGAGCTGCGCACGTGTGTCGACAGAGGAAACGAGCAGCATCAGGGGCTTGATGGTGCTGTCATCATCTGCCCGGCCTGCTGCGTCACTGGCAGCATCACAGCTCTCATACTGTAAACAGCGATGTTACTGGTTTTGATTAACTGTTACTGGTTAGTTCTGTAAACTGATCACGCCGTGTCTCTAAACCTGGTGGTCGGTATTTGAACTGCTGGGTCCTCAGTTTGAGCTGACAGAGAAGATGAATGTACATATGACCGTAGAAGTTAAAAAGCAGCGCTAACAACCCCTTTATTCTGTTTGTACCAGGAACTGGCCGAGTATGAGAAAGTTGCAGACCAGGTGAAGATTACACAAAGAGGTATACCACATGGTTTAATGTTAAAGGGGAGTTCCACCCATTTTTCAGAATTTTTGCACAAGTCAGTAGTCCAGATGTAAGCAGTGCCATTCATATGTTTTAATGTACAGTGGTTTACTCTAGAGAAACTAGATCAGATTGCTTTTTAATGGTGGTGTTAGAAACAATGTGTTGCATTTGGTCTCTGCTCTGTAAATATTACATTCTGGAGCATTGGTGTCCTGCTGTAATACAAATATAATTGACATTGTTAATAATTATTAATTTGCTCAGTCGATGTGTATGTGTAATTAACTCAGCTGTCTTTAATATCCCCATAGATCTGGAGCAGGATGGCTTCTCTAAGAACCCATTTTTCCATGGAATAATTGCAGAGGTTCCTGAACAGCACAGGTCCAAAGATGGTGAGAAACATCACAATGGTGTCAATACTGATGTGTAACAATATTCTCCTCAAGCAGTAGGATTGTTAGCCTTAGGGTTAGAATACTTAAAGAAACACGGCAGGTTTTTTACTTAATCTGTATCCCCTCATCAGCAGCGTACAGTCAGTTACCAATCCCATTAATGTCCCTGTCCTTTCAGAACAAAGTGAATTGATTTTAATAATAATAATAAATAATAATATTATTATAATATAATAATAATTTTGTGATGTTCCGGCTTTTTTTACTACTTGAAATGAAAAAATGAAATGAAAATGAAAAAGTAAACAGCATCTCAATGTTCATCTTTACACTGATCAGAAAATGATTATTGAATTGTCCTCACCAATAATTTGTTCTCCTCCAAAAAAAACCTGGATCTGTCAACGTCTCATTAACCTAGAGGTCCAAAAAGGGTTAAATCACGTTCTCTAAAATTGATTTGATTGGCTGTGCCTTTCCCTGCTGTCACATGACACTCTGTAGCTACGTTTGGTTAGCAGCATCAAAACTGGAAGGAAATCTTTCCAGTCATATAAGACTTTAGGACCTAACAGTGCAAGACTTTTTTAAAGCGAGTGAGCATGGCAGCAAAAAAGAAGAAGGTGGACATATGCTAATGGTTATGCTAGGCTTTGGCACCCAGCATACAGCAGGCTAACATTGTCTGTAGCTATGAATAGTTTGGAAATTAACTGCACAACAAACAACCAGCTGTCACTTAATTTAACATTATATAATTCATGAATTATGTTAGAAATTGTTAAAAGCACATAGAATAGCATATGTAGTATATCACTCCTTTACCATTTAATCCAGAAGCAAAGAGTAAACAGCAACAACAAAAACATAAATGTATTGGTGGGTGGGGCTTCGCAGATATATAAGTCTGCATCAATGTCAAGAGCAAATCTATGCCCTTGCACTGGCTTCACGTCTACAGATGACTTAGATGAGGCTGCACAGCCTCACCAAGCTGTTCAACTCTTATGAACATATGATAAGAGAAGCAGGGCTGAAAATAGATGAGAGACGATTGGTAACCTTCAACATGTGGATGATACATCACTCATAGCAGAACATTAGGAGGATCTGACAGTAAATTTAAAGAACAGAGTGAAAAGATGGGACTTATAACAACAGGAGAGAAAGCTTGACTTCACTTGATGGTGAACATGCAGACGTGATAAACAGCATTTGCTTGCTTTGATTAATTATTAACAACAAATGAATCAACACAGACTAACACTTGGCAGAACAAGGATGAAGTAATATAAATAGAGCCTTAATGTCAATATTTTAAGGTAATGATGTGTCTCTACAAACAGCAGAGTGGTTCAAACTATTGAGTTAAAAGGTAATAGAGGGGGACAATGATAAGCACTATGAAGATGAATAGAATCACATGTAATCACGTACAAGAGTTGTTGCTTATAAGATAATGTGATCTAAAGTACACAAAGGCTGCATTAGTTAATTATATATAGCTTTGTCTGGTTGAATGGAGTTTACATAATAATCAAAATAACAACAACAAAAACAACAACAATAATAATCATAATAATTAATAATTCAAATAAAACTACTATAAAGTTATAATAATGAAATGTTCTCTGCTGATGCAGCAAACAGAGATTATGTTATTGGGGTATTCTTTTGTTCGTCTGCACTGATGTTGGTGTAGCATTTGTGTTACCTAATCAAGCCCTTCCATCTTTTGCAGTTGAGTCCAGTACTGCCTATTACTCATCCTAGTAAAGCCTTTAGGTGTACTTTATAAAGTTGCAGTGTTTTATTTGTAGGGTGTGGAGGTTGACACTTAGATTTTAGCCCTACAGCCAAATCAAAAGTCTCAATAATGAGAATGTATTTTTGTGGTGCTTGTTTGTAATACATGAGTTTTGTTTGTTTGTTTGTTTCAGGTCACACCAAAATAGGCTATTCCCTGTACTTCTACACATACAGTTCATGGAAAGGCCGGGCTGTGTATATGGAGGACTTGTATGTGATGCCAGAGTTCAGAGGTGAGAGCAGTACTATTGTTACTGCTATACATTATCCATTGTAAGTTCATGGTGTGATCCAATAGAAATGCTTAAAATCACTTGAAATAAACTGTACTTGCATGAACTTATATTGAGAGTTAGGAAGGTTTTTCCTGTTTCTGTAAACTTAGCATTTTAAAGGGGCATGTTTTTCTTTGGACAGCAGCGATATGTGAAAAGTATAAGATGTATTTAAAACTAGTTCATAATCTGATGTGACTGTAATTATCTAAGCTTTGAAGGTTCACATTCATTTTTGCATCTTCCTCAGGAAAAGGCATCGGCAAGGCTCTGATGAGCAAAGTTGCCCAGGTGAGGAATATCATTTGTGATATTAAATTTGAGGTGCACATTTAGAACCAATCAGAATCAGACACTTTTCCCTGCACACACGTAATCAGCAATTAGCTGATTGACACATAATTTACTTTTGTTGTGATTTGTGATATAATGTGCTCTACAGCACACTATGGGTGTATTAATTACTTATTATTAGATATTTTGTAATATATTTTGTAGTAATTAATTTTAAATCCAATAGTACTAAGTTATTTCAACAAGAAACGATAGAATTTTGTCATTCATGGGAAGCACCAAAAAACACAGATACAGATTTTATCTCCGTAGTCTTCACAACCTTCTTGCACAGCGTGTACTGACGTAAAACATTAAATAGTTCATGAGTTTATCATATTGTCATGAACATTTCAATAAATAGCAGTACATGATGTGGAAACTTTGTGAATTATAAAGTTATAAATTATGCACCATGTAAGTAGTGCATATATTTTTTTTAGATGTGCTTCTCTGAACACTTTCTCTGAAGTGCATGTTTATTATCACTGTATAAATTTAGTCTGCAAGGCGTGATCTTCAGGTGAAGACATATCTTAGTAATGATATTGCTGCTGTTGTGTGTTTGTAAAGAAAAAAAATTGCTACAAAAAAAATCAGACACAGAATGAACCATAAAACGCCTGATCAATGCGCCACTGATATGAATGTATTACACTTTTCAGTGTGCTAAATGTAATTAAGACAAAAATGTTTCCTGATAGCTTCACAAATTAGATAAAATTGCATTTCGTTTTTTATGAACTTTTCTGTTATCTTATTTTTGGGTCATCATTGTTTCCAGCTGGGACTGGCTGCAGGTTGCACTCAGCTGAATTTTGCGGTGTTGAACTGGAACAAGCCATCTCTCGACTTCTACTTGAGTCAAGGCTGCTGGAACGTGACCTCTGACCTTGGCTACCACTGCATGCGCTGCGAGGGAGACGCCCTGGAACACCTAGCTCAGGGAGACCCCTAAATTTAAGGGTACAGCCATTTCCCAACATCCCTCACCAGAATAAATAAGCTACAGGTTATTGGCCCAACTCATGTAAAAAGCAAAGCTACTCAAGAAGGAAAAGGTTTACTCATTAACCTAAAGCCTGACTTTTCTGTCTCTGTGTGTAGATTTATAGCTAGAAAACACTTACTGTTTTATTTCTGAAGTAAATCTGGTGTGCTGATAACAACCAAAGACACTAGTTAGTTTTATATAAACTGTGCTGTAATATTACATGTTATTGTTGAACCCAGTGCTGAAAGTGTGCAGTTGGACTGCCTCCCTCTGGAGTTATGGTCATCCTTCTTAGATGTTTACAGAGTACAAGATAGTGTTCATATTTGATGTTTGCATTATTGGCATTATTGGTAGGCAAAAACCATGTCACAATTCGTTCATTCAGTGGTCCAAGCTTAGTGTTAGATATATAGAGTTTTGTATTTTGAGTAATGTGCAACTTTAAACATCTCAATATGTAAAACTGTTTAAACTAATCACGAACTAATCAAGAACTACCAACAATGTACAGAAATAATATGAAGGCAATAAGTTTGTAGGTTTTTATTATAACATTACAGCCTCCTATGCGATCATCTGGGCCTGTTATTACAAAGCTTCTCAGATTAGAAGATCTAAGACCTGTTCCTATCAGCAAGACATGAATCTGATAATAAAGCAGCTGTTCTATTTTCAGTAACTTTGTGATTACAGGCCCAGAGGCTTAGGCAGCCAAGAAACTCGCTCAAACTGTTTATCTTGCCTGTTTATCTTGTCTCTCAGTAAAAACACAATATAGCACTAGAATAGAAATACTGGGCCATTTGGAGAATTGTTTATTTCTATCAACTCACACACAGTACTGTATTTATGTAATTGAGTTGTTATTCTGTTACCCTTTTGTGGAACACTTCTGATGACTGTGAGAACATCTTTTGATGCCTTTTGGCGTCTTTTGAACATGTCATTATAAGCTGCTGCATTGTGAGGATTGTGTGTCCACTGAATACTTAGTTGCCACTTTACAGCTAATAAAGTTTAAATACATCTTGATTGACCTGCTCTTGTTTGTAACCTTAAGCATGCGGAATGTGGAATGCTGCCTGTTTCTGGTGGCTGGTTGTGTTTTTGTCTGGGAAGGATCTACAGAACACGGGGCTAAATGATTCCCATCTTGCATAAAGGGTGCGTGAGGGCCCCACACACACACACACACACATATATATCTGCCTACAGACGGGTTGTGGAGCAGGTGGTCCTCTGGAGCAACCACAAAAACTGGAGCTGAACACAGCCAAAACAGTGGAGATGAGAGTGGACTTCAGGAGAAGCCCTCCAACCCTTCCAGCACTCACCATCCTCAACAGTACTGTAACGGTTGTGGACTCCTACAAGTTCCTGGGCACAATAATCTCCAAGGACTTGAAATGGGACTGCAACATCAGCACCATCATCAAAAGAGCCCAGCAGAGGTTTTACTTCCTGCGTCAGCTGAGGAAGTTTAACCTGCCCAAGGAGCTGATGGTGCAGTTCTACACCGCCACCATAGAATCTGTCCTCACCGCATCCATCACAGTGTGGGGCAGCTCAGCTACCAGACACGACACCCAGAGACTGCAGCGCATCATTAGGTTACACTCCCTACCGGACCTGCACATGGCCAGAACCAAGAAGCGGGCAGAGAACATCATCCGTGATCCATCACACCCTGGACATCACCTGTTCCAGTGTCTTCCCTCGGGTTGGCTTTTTTTTTAGCCAGTTGAGGATCAAGACCTCCAGACTTCAGAGTAGCTTCTTCCCACATGACACTCATAAACAGCTGAACATTACAACCCTACATTCTGGACACAGTCTACCACATACGTACATACTACTATATACATACATCCATATCCAGATGTTCTCTTCTTTCTCTGTACTGCACTTTTATTTATCTGATAGAGTCTCAGAACACTCTGTACCACCGTCTCAACCAGTGACTCTTCTGTTCTCCATATTTATATCTATTTAATTCAGTCTGCACTGTCCTTTACTGCTGCACTCAGCACTTAACATGTGCAGAGTTGTATATTTAGAGTAAAGTTTACAGGTGTGTCTGTGCATGTATGTGTTTGTGTGTGTGTGTAGGAGGATGCCTAGGTTGGGTGTGTTTGTAACTTCTGTAATGTCAGTAATCGTGCACTGTGAGCTACTGTAACCAAACAAACAAACTTGTATGTGTGAGCATACTTGGCCATGTATATATATATATATATATATATATATATATATATATATATATATACTGCGGGAGCTGCTTGAACAGCATGTTCACCCTGTGGTCAATCCAGAAGTAAATGTTTGCTCATTAGAGACACTGGGATGTACTGAGGCCTATTAAAGCAGCTGTGACCGGGTGAGTGTTGTGCTTTCCCGCGTATGGGCTCAAAAGCAGTTCTGCTCCACTCAATCAGATTAGAAGAAATACATTACACATTTTAGGCTAATTTAAAACATCCGCTAAGCTCCGCCTCATTTCTCAGCCCTCCAATCACTGCTTGCTCTGCGCAGTGGCTTCAGTGTATCAGCTCACTAGTCACTAAAGTTAGGACACTGAGGTCGTCTGAAAGTTTTCATGGAAACTAACGCAGTGTGCAGTATCTGTTCACAGAGCAGCTGTGGTTTAGTCTCAGACTTTACTGTCCGCTTTGTACAAGATAATAAACTGCACATAGAACCAGAGTAACTGACTTCTGGAGGAGGTCAGGTGTGCAGCACACCTGCAAAATCTAATATAACCTCACTAGAATGTAAAAATGTAAGACTTTGTCAGCGTTATACTCAGCCACTATGATATGTTTAGGTTGCTAGCTAGCTAAATTAGCATGGTATAAGCTGCAAGCTACATGCTCTGTGATTGTGTTGTATTAGTGATTAGATAAAAAATACGTTGTATTGTGTTACTTACATCCCACTACAACACCTGTTTTAGAGATGTCTGTGTGATGTTTAGTGTGATACTTCTTTCAGGTCTGGTAGATGGACACCTGTGCACGATCCAGTGAGCTGCACTACTGAGACCCTCCACACAGATGGCGCTGTTGAGCCGCGAATCACAGTTGTTCTGGAGGTTGTAATGTAAAGGCAAATCTAAGTCTCTCTTCTTTAAACTTTAGTTTATTCGCTGATCCACGTGTCCAGAGCCGGTACGTCTTCTCACTGTGTTTAGTTTGTAACACCGAATCAGATGGACTTCACGATTCGCGCCGCTACGCTTGAGGACTGCAAGGATGTCGCGCGCATGCTAATGGTGAGCTGAGATGTTAGTGGTTTTGATGAGCTGTTACTGATTAGTGCTGTAAACTGATCACTCCGTGTCTCTAAACCTGGTGGTCGGTATTTTAACTGCTGGGTCCGCAGACAAACCAGCCCTCGTTCGCTGAATATAGAAGAACATATAAATTAAAATGTAGTGCTAACAATCCCTTCATTCTGTTTGTATCAGGAACTGGCAGAGTATGAGAAAGTTGTAGACCAGGTGAAGATTACACAAAAAGGTAACATTGCATGTAACACTGATGATGGGAAAATAGTGAATCTGCAAAAATATATATTTTCTTTTGGTACTGTTCTGCCTTACAACGCCCTGCTTATACCCCTTTATCAAAAAATGTGTTTTAAATATATATACTATAATGCATTGGGTCTTTTACTATGTTAAAACTTCAGTAAAACCAGAGAGTGACCATTGTCGTGTACTAGCCTAATTTAATCAGCTGTATTGTGTAGCACTTTTTTTATGGTGATAAACACCTAAGGCATCTGGTTTCCATCACCACCGCTGAGAAAACTTGTAACGTGGCAGGTTTATCTAGAATGGTGCAAATAGCTTTGATATTATATTATAATTTATATAAGCTATTATAATTTTTACATTCTGAAAAACTGGTGACATTCATTTGGTGTCCTGCTATAATACTAATATAAGTGACATTGTTAATTTGCTCTGTGCATGTACTTAACTCAGCTGTCTTTAATATCCCCTATAGATCTGGAGCAGGATGGCTTCTCTAAGAACCCATTTTTCCATGTAATAGTTGCAGAGGTTCCTGAACAGCACAGGTCCAAAGATGGTGAGAAACATCACAATAGTATCAGTATTCATATATATCTTTATATGATACATCATTATATCTCCTCAAGCAGTAGGATTGTTAGCCTTAGTGTTAGAATACTTAAAGAAACACTGCAGGTTTTTTACTTAATCTGTATCCCCTCATTAGCAGTTACCAATCCCATTTATGTCCCTGTCCTTTCAGAACAAAGCGAAGATTTTATGTTACTTCTGCTTTTTTCCTTTTACTTGAAATTAAAAATATTCTCAAGTAAACAGGTACAACACAGCATCTCAAAGTTAATCTTTGCACTGATCAGAAAACAGACTGGCTCCACATCTACAGATACATTAGACGAGGCTACACACTCTCACCATACTGTTCAACCCGTATGAACATATAATAAGAGAATAATAAAAATATAATAACAATCCTTATTTATAGAGGACTTTTCATAGCAATGGCAACTGATATGAACTCTGTTTCTTGTTTTTGTTAGGATCTGAGCTGCTGCGTTCTATACGAGTTGTAGGGGATAAATCTTTTTTTCTTAGGGAGTAAGAAGAGCATTACAGTATTCAATTCTACTTGTAACAAACGCATATACAAGTTTGTCCGTGTCACTCTGAGAACCGAACTTTGGGGACATTTCTTAAATGATAAAAAGTATACTAGTCTAAGATCACACCCAGGTTATGTACTTCAGGTTTAATATTAGTAGTTTAAGAACCGAGTCTGTCATAAAGCATTTGTCTTTGAGTTTTAGTATCAAGAATCAGTATTTCAATTTTCTTTTGATTTAATTGGAAAGAAAATGGTGACATCCAGTAAAAATATCTGGCACACAGCTTGCAAGTCTGAATGTAAATTATCAGAAGGAATGGAAATGTATAATTGTGTGTCAGCAGTGTAACTATGAAAGTTTAAATCATGTTTCCTAATGACATCACCTGGAGGTAACATGTACAATGAGAAAAGCAAAGGCCCTAGAACTGACCTTTGTGGTACACCACAGAAAATATTACATTTTCTTGATGAATAACTTCTGAGTGCAACCATGAACGGTCTATCTGTCACATATGACTTAAACCTAAAACTGTATCTGATAGGCAGACCCAGCATTTAAGATTGTGGATTAGAATCTTGTGATCAACAGTATCAGATGCTGTACTGAGATCAATTAAGACCAGAATAGAAGGATTTAGTGCATCAGCACTAAGCTTGAGGTCATTGACCACACATATCAAAGCTGTCTTAGTGCTATGGTTAGAACAAAAACCTAATTGAAACTTCTTATATAACTTTGTTGATATTAGATAAGAATTTAGTTGTTCGAAAACAATTTTTTCTAAGACCTTACTTTAGAAAGGGAGGTTAGAAATTGGTCTAAGTTTAGCACAGAAGGATCCACTCTTTTACTCTTTTTCAGTACAGGCTTCACCAAAACAGTCTTAAAAGCACATGGAAAAACACCTGTGGACAAAGAAGAGTTTACTACAGTAAAGACCTCATTCAGAACACAGTCAGACACCATCTTAAGGAATGAAATAGGAACAGCATCAAGATCACATGTGGAAGCACTTAGTTTGTTTATAACAGTTGCAAGATGCTGATAACTGATAACAGAAAGAGATGTCATTACTGATGTAACACATTTTGGAGGATATGTGTCCATGAGACACGTTAGCATCTATAGCAGAGAAGATAACTTTGGCATTATCTTAATATTTATTAATTACACTAGAGAGGTATGTCTGTCTGGATATTTTCATTACATTATTGTGGGTGTTAATCTGCTCTTTGAGAATATCATAATGTATCTGCAGTTGTTTTACTCCATAAGCGCTCTGATTTATTTTATTCTCTTTTAAGCCAGCGCATTTCCTCATTTATCCATGGATTTTTGAGATCTAGCATTTAAATCAGAGACCAGATTGTTACACGAGGATGCCGGAGCTGTATGTGACGCGCTATAAATATTTTTATTAAATGCAGAACTGGTCTGACCTAGTCAGAACTAGTGAGTAGAGCTACACACATGTTGCTTCAAATCAAATGTCTCCAGTGGTTTAATGGTTTCTAATGCGTTGCTGTCTGAGGGGTTATCTAAGTGTAAGTTAAAGTCTCCAGACTCTCCAGAGAATTTTATCATAGCTGGTGGATATAATTTACATTAGTTCTTCAATCTCTACCAGAAATGACTATTGCTTGGGTGGCAGGATGGAAAGAAGATGAGAGATGATTGGTAACCTTCAACATGTGGATAACACATCACTCATAGCAGAACATTAGGAGGATCTGACAGTAAAGTTAAAGAACAGAGTGAAAAGATGGGACTTATAACAACAGGAGAGAAAGCTTTACTTCACCACTGATGGTAAAGATGCAGACATTTGCTTGCCTTGTTCAATTATTAACAACAAACGAATCAACACAGACTAACACTTGGCAGATGAAGGAGTATAAATAGAGCTTTAAAGGTAAGGATGTGTCTCTACAAACAACAGAGCGGTTCACTCTATTGTCTTCTCTGGTAATGATGTTCTGAAAAGCTGAAAGGTAAAATAGGGAGAATATTCATATGGTTGAATGGAGTTGAGTTATGAGACAATGTGATTTAAAGTACACAAGAGCTGCATTAATTAATCACTGATAGCTCTGCCTGGTTGAATGGAGTTCACACAATACCAAACAGAGGTTAGGTTTTTATTATTGGAAAATCTTCTTCTTTTGTCTGCACTGATGTTGATGTAGCCTTTGTGTTGCCTAATCAAGACCACTTGTCGTTTGAGTTGAGCTCCAGTAATTTTCTAGCCACTGCTTTCTGTTCTGTTGCCTCAATGTTTCTGACGTGAACTTTGCACTCAGCCTGTTGTTGTATATAGGGTATAGGGTGCTTGTAGCCCAACCAAAAGGCTCAATAATGAGAAAGTATTTTAGTAGAGTTTTGTTTGTTTGTTTGTTTCAGGTCACACCAAAATAGGCTATTCGCTGTACTTCTACACATACACATGGAAAGGCCGGGCTGTGTATATGGAGGACTTGTATGTGATGCCAGAGTTCAGAGGTGAAAGCAGTACTATTGTTACTGCTTTGCATATCATTGCTGTTCATAAAAAAAAACATGTATTTTTCATTTTTGTTGATTTTTATTTTTTGACATAATTTTAGCATAATTTTCTGTTATATTGTGTAAAACATTCTAAGTGAATAGACTAATAGAAATGCTTAAAAGTCGCTTGAAATAAACTATCCTTGTATTAAATAATATTGAGAGTTAGGAAGGTTTTTCCTGTTTCTGTAAACGTAGCATTTTGGAGGAGCATGTTTTTCTTTGGACAGCGGCGATGTGTGAAAAGTATAAGATGTATTTAAAACTAGTTCATAATCTGATGTGACTGTAATTATCTAAGCTTTGAAGGTTCACATTTGTGCATCTCCTTCAGGAAAAGGCATCGGCAAGGCACTGATGAGCAAAGTTGCCCAGGTGAGGAATATCATTTGTGATATTAAATTTGAGGTGCACATTTAGAACCAATCAGAATCAGACACTTTTCCCTGCACACATGTAATCAGCAATTAGCTGATTGACATATAATTTATTTTGTTGTGATTTGTGATATAATGTGCTCTACAGTACACACAGTTTGCATTAATTACTTATTATTAGACCATTTGTAATATATTTTGTAGTAATTGATTTTAAATTTAGTAGTACTAATTTATCTCAACAAGAAACAATTTATTGTTGTCATTCATGCGAAGCACCAAATGACACAGATACAGATTTTATCTCCGTAGTCTTCACAACCTTCTTGCACAGCGTTTACTGACGTAAAACATTAAATAGTTCATGAGTTTCTTTATCATATTGTCATGAACATTTCAATAAATAGCAGTATTTGATATGGAAACCTTTAACCTGTCAAATTTATTATATATTTTTTTGTGTTTAAAATGGACTTTTCTGTTATCTTATTTTTGGGTCATCATTGTTTCCAGCTGGGACTGGCTGCGGGTTGCACTCTGCTGAATTTTGCGGTGTTAAACTGGAACAAACCATCTCTCGACTTCTACTTGAGCCAAGGCTGCAGTGACATAACCTCTGACCTTGGCTACCACTGCATGCGCTGCGAGGGAGGCTTCCTGGAACACCTGGCTCAGGGAAATTTCAGTGTACAACTGTTTCCCAACATCCCTGACCAGAATAAATAAGCTACATGTTATAAGCTCCACTTTACTGCTAATAAAGTTTGAATACATCTTGATTGTTTGCTGAACTGCTCTTGTTCTGTAACCTTAAGCATGTTTAATGTGTAATGCTGCCTGTTTCTGGTGGCTGGTTGTGTTTTCGTCTGGGAGGGACCTACAGAGCTCGGGGCTGATCTTGCATGAAAGGTTCAATGAACTGAGGGCCACATATACATAGTGCCGACGTTGCTTCAACAGCCTGTTGGATTTGTTGCAGACTGTAGTTTAAAGAGCCAGTATTAGACCTGTATTCAAATCTTTAAAAAGCAGCGCCACCCTGTGGTCAATCAGAAGAAAATGTGAGCTTATTAGAGACACAGGGATGTACTGAGGCCTATTAAAGCAGCTGTGATCGGGTGAGTGTTGTGCTTTCCCACTTATGGGCTCAAAAGCAGTTCAGCTCCACTCAATCAGATTAGTAGAAATACATTACACATTTTAGGCTAATTTAAAACATCCGCTAAGCTCCACCTCATTTCTCAGCCCTCCAATCACTGCTTATCACCTGATGCTCTTTGCAGTGGCTTTAGTGTGTTATCAGCTCACTTCACACTGGTCACTAGTGTTAGGAAGCCGAGGTCCTCTGAAGTTTTAGGGGGTTTTGTGAGATTAAGTGTGGAAGAGGCAAACAGACTGTACGAGAAACTAAACTGCACAGAGAAACGGAGTAACTCTTCTTCTGGTGACGTTTAAGTGTGCAGCACACCTGCTGAAGGCTAACATAACATCACAAGGATGAAAAAAGGTGAGATTTTATGAGCACCATTAACAGACTTTGATTGTAAAATTCTCTTTTTTGTTTTGTTTGAGCATCTGGTAACATTGCTAGCTAGTTAGCTAAATCAGTGTACTTTAAAAGCTGCTCAGTTTAGACTATGTGCACTGTAACTGTGTTATATTAGTGAATAGAGATGAAGTTAAAGTTGTATTGTGCAAAGGTGGAGTGACAAATGTGCAAGTCCCAAGCAAGTCTCAAGTACCAAGTCTGCTATTAGTCAGTTCAAACTTCAGGTTCCACATTTAAATCAGTTCAAAGACAGCAGTCATACAGATTTTTTAAAAACTCTAACATTAATGAACACTGTTCCATTTCTTCTGGATCTGTCTGTAGAAGTTGCTTATCATATGACTCTGTGTCACTGTTTTCCTGTAACAGTGCATGAAAAAATTAGGACACCTGATAAAAACCTAAGCTACACGGGGATCAGAGTGCACTGTAAGTTTGTTAGTACTAAACGGACAGTGTTTTACTGGTTGGATGTATTTCCTGATAATCTTTATACTGCAGAAACACTAACTGAAGGTTAGTGCAGTCATGGACCAATAACCAATCAATAACCAATTATATATATATATATATATATATATATATATATATATATATATATATATATATATAATGTGTGTGTGTTGTGACAACATTATGTGTATGCTGGGTAACTTACATTACTAAGATATCAGCATTTATACTTGTACCTTTCCTTTTAGCTGGTGTTTGGTACGAACAGCCTTTATGTGTACTTATTTGTAGCTGGTGTGTAGTTGATGTGTAGTTTATGTGTAATGTGTGCTTTTTCAGTAATCAAAGGGCAGAGAGAGAGAGAGAGAGAGAGAGAGAGAGAGAGAGAGAGAGAGAGAGAGAGAGAGAGGGGGGAGACATAAATAAAGTATAAATATACAAACTAATTTGTACAGGTGTCAACCTTTTATATGCTGTTGGTGTCCGTTTATGGGGAGAAACAAATGAAAGGACAAGGATGCACAAAAGGGCGCAAGGATTGGTAAAATATAAAAATAATCATAATCCGCAGTTACATTTCTGCTGAATGGACTTAATAAAACGTTTCGGCCCTGCAGATGTCCGTGTCTGATGTTTAGTGTGGTACTTCTTTCAGGTCTGGTAGATGGAAACCTGGGCACGATCCACTGAGCTGCACTACTGAGACCCTCCACACAGATGGCGCTGTTGAGCCGCGCGACACAGCCGTTCCGGCGGTTATGATGTAAAGAGATGTTTATGAGCCTCTTCCTTTTTCACTTTAGCTGATTCACTGCTCCACGTGTCCAGAGCCGGTACGTCTTCTCGCTGTGTTTAGTTTGTAACACTGAATCAGATGGACTTCACGATTCGCGCCGCTACGCTTGAGGACTGCAAGGATGTCTCGCGCATGATAATGGTGAGCTGAGCCGCGCGAGCTGCGCACGTGTGTCGACGGAGGAAACGAGCAGCTGCCGCGTCACTGGCAGCATCACAGCTCTCACACTGTAAACAGCGATGTTAGTGGTTTTGATGAACTGGTACTGGTTAGTTCTGTAAACTGATCACTCCGTGTCTCTAAACCTGGTGGTCGGTATTTGAACTGCTGGGTTTGAGCAGACAGATCAGCGCTCGTTCACAGAGAATGTACATATGACCGTAGAAGTTAAAAAGCAGCGCTAACAACCCCTTTATTCTGTTTGTACCAGGAACTGGCAGTGTATGAGAAAAGTGCAGACGAGGTGAAGACTACACAAAAAGGTATACCACATGGTTTAATGTTAAAGGGGAGTTCCACCCATTTTTCAGAATTTTTGCACAAGTCAATAGCCCAGATGTAATTAATGTACTGGTTCACTGTGGAAAAACTAGATCAGACATGCCATCTCTGTCAAATATAATGCATTATGTTTTTTACTATATTAAAACCAGTAAAAGCAGAAGGTGACCATTTTCACATAATAGCCTTGTTTGCATTGTGCAACATTTTCAGGGTAATAAAAACTTAAGACATCTAGTTTCACCATCGCTGAGAACAATTCTCTACAATTCTGATGACATTAATTTGGTGTCCTGCTATAATAGAAATATAAGTGACATTGTTAATTTGCTCTGTAAAGTGTACATGTACTTAACTCAGCTGTTTTTAATATCCCCTATAGATCTAGAGAAGGATGGCTTCTCTACAAACCCATTTTTCCATATATTAATTGCAGAGGTTCCTGAACAGCACAGGTCCAAAGATGGTAAGAAACATCACAATAGTGTCAGTATTCATATACATTATTATTCTCCTCAAGCAGTAGGATTGTTAACCTTAAAATACTTAAAGAAACACTGCAGGTGTTTTTCACCTAATCTGTATCCCCTCATCAGCAGCATACAGTCAGTTACCAATCCCTATATGATGTTTACATGTATGCAATTTAGCACGACCCTGTCCATATACAGAAAATCCTGTTGGCTGCAAACAGACTTGAAATTGAAATGGAAACCAGTAATTGGAGTTTATGTTGTTCCTACTTTTCTCTCACTGTTTAAAAAGTAAAGGTCTAGTAAGTGGGCAAACCACAGCACCTCATCTGTACACTGATCAGAAAACAGACTGGCTCCACATCTACAGAGGAATTAGATGAGGCTGCACACTCTCCCCATACTGTTCAACCCATATGAACATGTAATAAGAGAAGCAGGACTGAAAGACGATTGGTGGAATAAAAACCTGTAATATGTAAAAAGGCACAACAGTCACAGAAAATTAGAAAGTTCTGACGAAAAAGTTAAAAGGACAGAGTAAAAAAATGGGACTCATTAAAAAATGCCATGATAGCAGGAGAGACAGATGACTGATGTAGATGTAAGGTGTTTTAAAATAGTGAGGGGAATTCTGGCTTCCTTTAGAGAGCTGATTTTTTGGATCCCAAGTGGCTTAAATCAGTTTATTACCAAAATATGTGTAAAATAGATTACTAATGTAAAAACATACATTATATCAAATGTTTATTATTTATATGGTGTTATTTATGTAAATATAATCATAAAAAAGCCCGTAAAGCACAAAGTTCTCTCGCTGTGTCTTGTCCTCTGAGAGAACTTTGTGGGAGACTCCCCCTCCCTCCTGTGGTGTGCTCACTGTGTTGTCACCATCTTGACCATTCACGTGAGGCTTTAACAGAAATAAAAAAAATTTAAATAAATAATAATCGGCTCACCCTCAGGGACTGACTCTCGTTGCTCACTTCAAAGATCAATTGCGTCCGGCCCATCACTAATGTAAAAGTGACTGCTTTGATCAATTATTAATCATCAGTGGATCCAGCAATCACGAATTACAACAAAGTCTAGAACAAAAGAACAACAAGTAAAGATGAGTATTTTCTTTATTGATGGAAAAGATGGACAATAAAAAAGTATAACAGGAAAAAGACTTTGCTGAGGAGGATATTTGAGAAAACAAACAAATAGATGCTTGACCAAATCAAGCATCACCTCCCACTATTTTTATATGAATGAAAAATCACTGGAAAAGACATTTATGCTTGGAAGAGTTAAAGGTGTCATGAAATGGGAAACCTTGTCTCCTCCCTCCAGCACAAATCCTGTATTTACAAGAGTTCATTAAAACGGGGATGAACTGCTATGTAAGAGTTTTGACTGGTTAATATTTACACCTCCAGTATTTACACATGACACACAAGCAACAACAACAAAAATGATGTACTATGTGCAGAAACATATCTAACAGGATCCCGGACAGCTGAGTTGTTAGCTTCTACATTTTACTCCGGCAGTATTTCAAACCTTGGACAACATCGAGCAGCTTCAGTCAGTGTTTGTAACTGAAGAGACTGAAGAAAGATCAGTTCCCACATTATTAGCATCTCAACCTGTAAGTAGCCATGCTGTAAGACTGTAAGTCTTTGTAGACATCACAGAACATTTGAAAATACTGATTAAACACATTCTATGGCATCTTTAAAGGTAAAAGAGGACGACAGCAAGAAGATACAATCAGATGAATCATGAACAGCTATTAAGAAAGCCTAAAGACCCAAACAGAAGACCAGATATTCTGGAGAAACACTGCTTGGTCAAAACCAATTGGACTGCTTTTAATCATTTGAAGGGACATACTCTAAAGCTGTTGTCCATAATAATCAAACATACTCTTCTGATGCAGTAAGTAGATATTTAGTTTTAAATTACTGGAATATTCCTTTAATACTTCAGGCCTTTGTGTTGCCTAATCAAAGCTTCAAACTTCGTTTGAAGTTGAGCTACAGTAGTTACATAATACTCATTTTCCAGCCACTATGTTCTGTTGCCTCAATCCTTCTGACATGAACTTCCATCAACCTATTACTCAACCTAGTGCCCGTATAGCCTACAGGAGTACTCAACCTCCTTATCATATTGAAATGAATATTTTATCTTGCTATATTTTTATTAATGTTTTATCTTGTTGTAAGGGGGGTGTGGAGGGGAGTCTTGAATTTTAGCCAATGTAGCCAAATAAAAATTGAAAATATTTATTACTCTATAGTGTACATATAAATATTAATCAGAATTATTTTTGTAGCGATTGTTTGTAATCTGTGAGTTTTGTTTGTTTGTTTGTTTGTTTCAGGTCACACTAAAATAGGCTATTCCATGTACTTCTACACATACAGTTCATGGAAAGGACGGGCTCTGTATATGCATGACCTGTATGTGATGTCAGAGTTCAGAGGTGACTGCAGTGTGAAATGCATGTGTGAAAAGTATAAGATGTCTTTAAAACATAATAAGAACATCTGATGTGACTGTAATTAACAAAGCTTTGAAGTTTCATATTCATTTTTGCGTCTCCCTCAGGAAAAGGCATCGGCAAGGCACTGATGAGCAAACTTGCCCAGGTGAGGGATATCATGTGTGATATTAATCTGAATCAAACAAATTTCCTTGCTAACACATAATCAACAATTAGACTTTTTTTAAAGAATTTATTTAATGCCAGCCAATCCATATTGTGTTTAATGACTAAGATAATGTGATATAAGTACAGGAGGACTTAGGGCTGGGCGATAAAACGATAACGATAATTATCGCGAAATAACATTTCCTCGAGAGAACTATAAGACGTAGTTGATAGAAAGTCGATAGAATTAAATTCCGTCTGTGTTTTGAGAGACAACACAAACAGCCAATGAGAATGAGAATAGAGCCGCCCCAACCAATCAGGTGACTGAACTACAGTTCCAGCCACTTCGTGTACACAGCACAGAGTGTAGACGTAGCAGCAGCTTAACCCACGCACTAGTAATAAGTTACTGCAGACACCACAGTCGAGCAGAGAGAACGAAATAAGAAAAAACAACGACAGAAAACGTTAAACTACTACTAAAAGAAACGTTACATGCGTCAGTAATCTTAAAATAATCTGCTAAAATAAGAACAACTAGTAAACAGGTGCTGTCTTGCTGCTGTGTTGATAAAGCGCTACGGGGTGTTTGAGCTTCAAGTGCTGGTGTGTAGCAGCTGTACTGTTGTGTTGTGCAGAGCTGACAGAGCACCACACTGTTGTGTTTCTGTGTGAAACACTCTTTCAACTTTAGACGTAAGTGAGCGATTGTTTGTAGCTGCAGCTTGCACTCCGGATAAATCCATGCTTTCAGTGGGCGTGGCCACCTTTTCAACGCATCGACGCACATTATGCTAATCGACGTAATTTCGTAATCGATAAACATAAACATGTATACTGTATGAGTTCGAGTGAGAACGCTGAGACAAAGTTGATTTTATAATCAAAAACCCGAGCTGGGAAACTTAATTTTCTACCGAAACAGAATCGCTAAACGAACTCACCGTTTAAGCCGACAGAGAGTCGACTCACCGCTACGAGTCCTTTCCTTTCCCTTAAAGGGCCAGTAACAACCTGCTTAACACAGAGTCTGTGTGAATACTGTTCATACTAATACTGCCCCATATACACAACATTACACAAATGTATTACACACACACACACACACACATACATATATATATGTGTGTGTGTGTGTGTGGTTAATACAGTTGTGTAATGTTCTATAGTACATTTGTCTATTTGTCTGAAAATAAAAAACAACTTAAGAAAAAAAGTAAATTTTGATACCTTCATATCTCACTTAAAGTAAAAAGAAAATAGTGATTTGATTTATATCGTGATATATATCGATATCGACTGATATGAAAAAAATTATCGTAATAAGATTTTTTCCCATATCGCCCAACCCTAGGACTACATAAATTAATACATTTAGCTATTTTGGCATGTCTTCTGCTGATTTATACACAAATAGTATTAAATTAACTTAATGAGAAAGTGTTTTATGTTGTGTCATTCATGAGAGAAACCACTCTTCCATAAAACACATACAGATTTTTCCCTGTAGTCTCCACAACCCACTTGCACAAGCTGTACTGACATAAAACATAAAGCAGTTCATGACATGCATTTAATCACGAACGTTTTATTACACGGATGTATTTCATGTGGAAACGTTCACCGGGTGAAACTTCTCATGGCAGTTTAGGTATTTGAAAAATGTACTTGTAGCATTCTTTTTTCCATATAAAGTAGTTACACTGGATGGTTGTATAAATATTCAGTATATCTGAATACTAGTGCTTATTTATGCTGGCTATAACCAATTTCTGATTGCAAGTATGTGAGCCTTTGTGTATAAAACCGACTGGCAGTCTGAGGACGATATTTATAAATCTATATATTTAATTAAAAAATATATTCCTCTGAACACTTTGTCTGAAGTGCATGAAGTCTGTGTGCCTTGTAGGACTATGTTTGATATCAATCTGGTCTTTCAGCCTTCAAATCGTGAGTTTCAGGTGAAGATGTATAATAATAATGATATTGTTGTTGGTGTGTGTTACAATAGAAAGAAAGGGGCTACAAAGAAATTAGAAACGGATTCAATCATAGAATTCCTGAGCAAGTCACCACTAATACTAATGTGTATTTTATTTTTCCACAAGCTTAATGTAATCAATTCAAGAAGGATTTCTGATTGCTTTTTATTTTTTATTTTTACACATTTAACATGGACCTTTTTGTATATTTGTTTTGGGTCATCGTTGTATCCAGCTTGGATTGGCTGCTGGTTGCACTCAGCTGAATTTTACTGTGTTGAATTGGAACAAGCCATCTCTCGACTTCTATCTGAGTCAAGGCTGCTGGGACGTCACCTCTAACCTTGGCCAACACTGCATGCGCTGTGACGGGGATGCCCTGGAACATCTGGCTCGGGGACACCCCTAAATTTCAGCTTAGAAAAACAGAAACACATTATTTTGTGCTTTATCTTATTAACTTCACTATTTCTTTGTTAATATACAAACATTCCAATTTTGATGCCTGCAGACTTCCAGAAAGCACTGGGAGAGTAGCATGTGTATCACTGTGTAGCATCATCTTTCCATTTAACACTTAATTCTCATTTGGGGGCTGAAAATTAAAACTGATCCACTTTAGATCACAGTGCTTTAGCTGTGTAACTGTACAGATCTCTCACTGTTTGAACACGATTTTAGTGGGAGACAAGTGCAAGTGGGTCATCTGGCTCTCTCACACTCTCTGATTATGCAGACATATTGTTGTGCAGAATGTGTCTTGACATTCTCCTCTTCTATTTCCTTTTGTCACCTTGATAGCTGTACATGCTTTCAGACTCATAGTGCTAGTTGTCTTTTCACAATGGAAGGATGGACAGAAACACCTTTGATTTCTCTTAAAGATAAAACCATTAGGTACTCTTTAATCTCTCATTAAGGGAGCTCATCAGAATATCTGTAATATCTAATCTCCTCAGTGCTGTACATGTAATGAAAACTATGAACTGGGCACACTGTGTGATGATTGACCATCATACTGCTATAGTGTCAGTAGACATTTAGAGTCACTGTTTCTTTTAATGCTGGTAATGATTATACTGTGAGAATCAAACAATGGAAAAGAAAAAGAACTGTACAAAAAGTACAAGATTGGGTGGGCAATATGACAACATTATATTGTGATAAATGATGTAACAACACACTTTGCTGAGTATAGTATGGGTGTTATCAGTACAGAACACTGACCAACTATGTGTTTCATTATATTGGCTAAAATCATTGTAGATGTTTATTTATTTTTTTATTATAATTAAAATCACAAAGTATTATGATATCATGTTTTGCCATATCACCCACCCCATTTATAACACTGTGTGTAACAGAGGACATTATTGCACTTTGCTCTGCTGGACTGTTTATCTTTTCTTTTAGAAGATGGTCTGCTCTGACAGTAGAGCTTGTTTAGCAAGATAGCACTGTTGTATTTTGAGTGTCTGCCAAGTAGTGTGCTGGGAATAGAGTGTGGTGAGTTGATGTCATAACTGTGTACAAGTTACAGCTTGAGACATTTGGAATAGATTTACACTAAATCTTGGTGAGGCAAGCTTTTTTTTTAATCCACTGTAATTATACTGTCAATGCACTTTATATAAAAATCAGTCAGCATTCTGAAGAAGGACTGTAGATTATTTTCTGTAATAACATTAAAATATTTTAATATATATAGTGGTACTTAAAATATATTTCTTACATCTAAGAATCAATAATCTTGAGTATTTGTGTTTCTAAGGCCAGTGATTTTTTTTCTTCTTCTTGAGAGGGACGATAACAGGTTGAAGGGTGGCCACTTCAGAACCGTCAGACCTTTAGTCAGACAGAAAGTAGCTATAGCTGAAGGACATTGTTGTTGACTGAATCTCACTAATCACACAGTTTAGTGTTGCTTCTGAGCCCATCAAGTCTGATTATAGCAGTTTTTTTAAGTGTAATGATCAATCAGTAGTTGTATATGTGGATTGTCTATTTTTCATATATATTTATGGTTATGGTATAATTGCTATGACGAAGAGGGGGTGACACCTACTCTTACCCCTAGCTCTCATTTTCTATCTCTCTTTATCTCTCTCACACTCTTGACCTAAGCTTTTGTCTTAGTTAAGTAATTGTGTGTGAAGTAGTTTGTGCTTGTATAAATGTGATAACCTGTTGAAATTATTTTTCTTTCTTTCATAACAATTTATCAATTTCTTTTTATTTTTCTACTTTAAATATTTCCTATTTTTCCTAATATGACGAATATTTTTCTTATTAAAAAGTTATAATCTATTTTCTTGAAATTCAGTGTTGTAGTCTCCTTTTTTTAGTTTTAGTTTTTGGAGTATCTCTCATCACAGAATTTATGAATGAAAATATGTTTTTCATACATTTCTAAATTGTAATCTTAGTCATGCTATACATTGATTTATCAGTCAACTCAGACTTTAACAGAGTTCAGTAACACTGAGATTAATAACTGATCACATTGATTTATCAGTCTACTCAGACTTTAACAAAGTTCAGTAACACTGAGATTAATAACTGATCACATTGATTTATCAGTCTACTCAGACTTTAACAGAGTTCAGTAACACTGAGATTAATAACTGATCACATTGATTTATCAGTCTACTCAGACTTTAACAAAGTTCAGTAACACTGAGATTAATAACTGATCACATTGATTTATCAGTCTACTCAGACTTTAACAAAGTTCAGTAACACTGAGATTAATAACTGATCACATTGATTTATCAGTCTACTCAGACTTTAACAGAGTTCAGTAACACTGAGATTAATAACTGATCACAATGATTTATCAGTCTACTCAGACTTTAACAAAGTTCAGTAACACTGAGATTAATAACTGATCACATTGATTTATCAGTCTACTCAGACTTTAACAGAGTTCAGTAACGCTGAGATTAATAACTGATCACATTGATTTATCAGTCTACTCAGACTTTAACAGAGTTCAGTAACACTGAGATTAATAACTGATCACATTGATTTATCAGTCTACTCAGACTTTAACAGAGTTCAGTAACACTGAGATTAATAACTGATCACATTGATTTATCAGTCTACTCAGACTTTAACAAAGTTCAGTAACACTGAGATTATTAACTGATCACATTGATTTATCAGTCTCCTCAGACTTTAACAGAGTTCAGTAACTGAGATTAATAACTGATCACATTGATTTATCAGCCTACTCAGACTTTAACAAAGTTCAGTAACACAGAGATTAATAACTGATCACATTGATTTATCAGTCTACTCAGACTTAACAGAGTTCAGTAGCACTGAGATTAATAACTGATCACATTGATTTATCAGTCTCCTCAGACTTTAACAGAGTTCAGTAACTCTGAGATTAATAACTGATCACATTGATTTATCAGTCTACTCAGACTTTAACAGAGTTCAGTAACACTGAGATTAATAACTGATCACATTGATTTATCAGTCTACTCAGACTTTAACAGAGTTCAGTAACGCTGAGATTAATAACTGATCATATTGATTTATCAGTCTACTCAGACTTTAACAGAGTTCAGTAACACTGAGATTAATAACTGATCACATTGATTTATCAGTCTACTCAGACTTTAACAGAGTTCAGTAACACTGAGATTAATAACTGATCACATTGATTTATCAGTCTACTCAGACTTTAACAAAGTTCAGTAACACAGAGATTAATAACTGATCACATTGATTTATCAGTCTCCTCAGACTTTAACAGAGTTCAGTAACTGAGATTAATAACTGATCACATTGATTTATCAGTCTACTCAGACTTTAACAAAGTTCAGTAACACAGAGATTAATAACTGATCACATTGATTTATCAGTCTACTCAGACTTAACAGAGTTCAGTAGCACTGAGATTAATAACTGATCACATTGATTTATCAGTCTCCTCAGACTTTAACAGAGTTCAGTAACTGAGATTAATAACTGATCACATTGATTTATCAGTCTACTCAGACTTTAACAAAGTTCAGTAACACAGAGATTAATAACTGATCACATTGATTTATCAGTCTACTCAGACTTAACAGAGTTCAGTAGCACTGAGATTAATAACTGATCACATTGATTTATCAGTCTACTCAGACTTTAACAGAGTTCAGTAACTGAGATTAATAACTGATCACATTGATTTATCAGTCTACTCAGACTTTAACAAAGTTCAGTAACACAGAGATTAATAACTGATCACATTGATTTATCAGTCTACTCAGACTTAACAGAGTTCAGTAGCACTGAGATTAATAACTGATCACATTGATTTATGAGTCTACTCAGACTTTAACAGAGTTCAGTAACACTGAGATTAATAACTGATCACATTGATTTATCAGTCTACTCAGACTTTAACAGAGTTCAGTAACACTGAGATTAATAACTGATCACATTGATTTATCAGTCTACTCAGACTTTAACAAAGTTCAGTAACACTGAGATTAATAACTGATCACATTGATTTATCAGTCTACTCAGACTTAACAGAGTTCAGTAACACTGAGATTAATAACTGATCACATTGATTTATCAGTCTCCTCAGACTTTAACAGAGTTCAGTAACTGAGATTAATAACTGATCACATTGATTTATCAGTCTACTCAGACTTTAACAGAGTTCAGTAACACTGAGATTAATTACTGATCACATTGATTTATCAGTCTACTCAGACTTTAACAGAGTTCAGTAACACTGAGATTAATAACTGATCACATTGATTTATCAGTCTACTCAGACTTTAACAGAGTTCAGTAACACTGAGATTAATAACTGATCACATTGATTTATCAGTCTACTCAGACTTTAACAGAGTTCAGTAACACTGAGATTAATTACTGATCACATTGATTTATCAGTCTACTCAGACTTTAACAGAGTTCAGTAACACTGAGATTAATAACTGATCACATTGATTTATCAGTCTACTCAGACTTTAACAGAGTTCAGTAACACTGAGATTAATTACTGATCACATTGATTTATCAGTCTACTCAGACTTTAACAGAGTTCAGTAACACTGAGATTAATAACTGATCACATTGATTTATCAGTCTACTCAGACTTTAACAGAGTTCAGTAACTGAGATTAATAACTGATCACATTGATTTATCAGTCTACTCAGACTTTAACAGAGTTCAGTAACACTGAGATTAATTACTGATCACATTGATTTATCAGTCTACACAGACTTTAACAGAGTTCAGTAACACCGAGATTAATAACTGATCACATTGATTTATCAGTCTACTCAGACTTTAACAGAGTTCAGTAACGCTGAGATTAATAACTGATCACATTGATTTATCAGTCTACTCAGACTTTAACAGAGCTCAGTAACACTGAGATTAATAACTGATCACATTGATTTATCAGTCTACTCAGACTTTAACAGAGTTCAGTAACACTGAGATTAATAACTGATCACATTGATTTATCAGTCTACTCAGACTTTAACAGAGCTCAGTAACGCTGAGATTAATAACTGATCACATTGATTTATCAGTCTACTCAGACTTTAACAGAGTTCAGTAACACTGAGATTAATTACTGATCACATTGATTTATCAGTCTACTCAGACTTTAACAGAGTTCAGTAACACTGAGATTAATAACTGATCACATTGATTTATCAGTCTACTCAGACTTTAACAGAGTTCAGTAACTGAGATTAATAACTGATCACATTGATTTATCAGTCTACTCAGACTTTAACAGAGTTCAGTAACACTGAGATTAATTACTGATCACATTGATTTATCAGTCTACACAGACTTTAACAGAGTTCAGTAACACCGAGATTAATAACTGATCACATTGATTTATCAGTCTACTCAGACTTTAACAGAGTTCAGTAACGCTGAGATTAATAACTGATCACATTGATTTATCAGTCTACTCAGACTTTAACAGAGTTCAGTAAAACTGAGATTAATAACTGATCACATTGATTTATCAGTCTACTCAGACTTAACAGAGTTCAGTAACACTGAGATTAATAACTGATCACATTGATTTATCAGTCTACTCAGACTTTAACAGAGCTCAGTAACGCTGAGATTAATAACTGATCACATTGATTTATCAGTCTACTCAGACTTTAACAGAGCTCAGTAACACTGAGATTAATAACTGATCACATTGATTTATCAGTCTACTCAGACTTTAACAGAGTTCAGTAACACTGAGATTAATAACTGATCACATTGATTTATCAGTCTTCTCAGACTTTAACAGAGTTCAGTAACACTGAGATTAATAACTGATCACATTGATTTATCAGTCTACTCAGACTTTAACAGAGTTCAGTAACACTGAGATTAATAACTGATCACATTGATTTATCAGTCTGCTCAGACTTAACAGAGTTCAGTAAAACTGAGATTAATAACTGATCACATTGATTTATCAGTCTACTCAGACTTAACAGAGTTCAGTAACACTGAGATTAATAACTGATCACATTGATTTATCAGTCTACTCAGACTTTAACAGAGCTCAGTAACACTGAGATTAATAACTGATCACATTGATTTATCAGTCTACTCAGACTTTAACAGAGCTCAGTAACACTGAGATTAATAACTGATCACATTGATTTATCAGACTTCAGTAAGAATGGTAGGTACAGGAGAAGTTTGGAAATGGCTAAGCTATAGGGCTCAGGGAAGAAACTGAAACAGCATAGTATTGCAACATTTTGCAGGCCAATGTTGTAGCAGTGTTCCGACACCACGTTATATAATTATTATTTTAGGTAAATACATATAAATTATATAAATTACTTGACTTCTTTTTTGCTGCCATAAAAATGACTGAAATGAGATGAACACACTGAAAACTTCATCTCATCAGATAAAACTAACAAACCTCGCAATGATTCTTCAGACTGGTGAGTAAGCAGGGTAGGAGTGAAGAGGGAGGAGGAGAGACTGGAGTACAAATTCGACACATTACTTCTTCTTACATACACCTGTTTCTGGTGGCTGGTTGTATTGTCATCTTGCAGGGGATTCTAAAGAACTCAGGGCTAATGGATTCCTATCTTGCATGAAAAGGTTTATTGAGGGTCACATCTATATACCGAGGGTGCTGCTTGAACAGCGTGTTGGATTTGTTGCAGACTGTATTTTTAAGAGCCAGTATCAGACCCGTGTTTAAATCTTTAAAAGCAGCGCCACCCTGTGGTCAATCCGAAAAAGAGCGTGTGCTTATGAGATACACATGGATGTACTGGGGTATAATAAAAGCAGCTGTGCAGGCAAAGTGACAAGATGAGAGTTGTGCTTCGTCACTTATGGGCTCAAAAGCAGCTCGGCTCTGATCGCAGGTTGTTTTAGAGAACCTGATACGTCGTTCTACCGCTGTTATAAATGATGTTTCTAAACGTCAGTGAATTCAGACAGATGTGTTTTCCTGTGACACTGCTAGCTGTCTAGATGGGTTGTTTGGTTCAGTAGTGCGCAAAGTGACGCGCGAACCTCATTTCTCAGCAAAAACGCGGTGAAAAGATGAAGAAATAGCACTTGTTGATTTTGTGCAGGGAAGACTAAAATTGCCCCCCCTCGCCCCCCCTCCAAGAAAAAAAAGAATACTTGGCATCACACCATGGGGAAGGAAGTCTGGAAGTCTCTCTCTCTCTCTCTCTCTCTCTCTCTCTCTCTCTCTCACTCTCTCTCTTTCTTTCCACCGTGTGCTCTGTGCTGCTCTCGCTACTGCGCCGCGTCTCGGAGCTCCTGGACGTGAAGAGGCGCTTTCAGACGCGACCTTTCACCGACTGCCTCGCGCTCTGTCCGTCAGACAGCGCGAGGAGGAGCGCCAGCGGTTCACACGGACACAACGAGACCTTTCTCGTTTTTCCTTTCCCTTTTTTGCCAACTGCCGTTCCTGCAACCCCTGCAACTTTTTTTTGTTGTTTTCCACTTGCAGAAGCGATTTCGTGGCACATGCTCGTCGCTGATGGCCGTCGCCTCGCGGTTAAGGCTGCAACAAACAGCCAACATCTGCGATCGCGCTTAGATTCTGTGCAGCGCGCGCGCTCAGGAACCTGCAGCAAACACGCACGCACGCACGCACGCATACACAAACAAAACCTCGAAATGTGCACGTGCTGCGCGTCTGGAGCGCGCGCTGAAGGAGTCGTGTTGGCGTGCTGAAGCCGCCATGCAGCGCCTCGTGCTCCGGAGACGCGGGCGCGCGCTGCGCCTCGCCTGCTCGCTTGTGGCTGTGGCGGCGCTCGCGCTGGCCGCCTGCAGCGCGCTGCTCACCGCGTGGACGTGGCGGCAGAGCACAGAGCTCAGAAAATCCGTGCAGAGCCTGCGTGAGAGACTGGAGCAGGTAAGCGAGCGAGCGAGCGCGCGCACACACACACACGCGCGCCTGCCAGCGTCAGGCCCTCGCATCTTCATGGGCAGGTTCAGAAATAAAGAATGCTATTTTGGGGAGACACTCACCGTAAGTGAGGTAATTATAGGGCAGTGTGAGGCATGATAAGAGGGTGTTGGTAAAATGGGGTAATGTGTACAAGTAGTAAGGTTGGGACAGTGTTGGTGTTAAGAGGTAGTATTTAAAGTATTATGGGTCAGTGTTGGTGTTGTAGGACAGTATGTGAGGTATAATGGGTCAGTGTTGGTGTTGTAGGACAGTATGTGAGGTATAATGGGTCAGTGTTGGTGTTGTAGGACAGTATGTGAGATATAATGGGTCAGTGTTGGTGTTGTAGGACAGTATGTGAGATATAATGGGTCAGTGTTGGTGTTGTAGGACAGTATGTGAGGTATAATGGGTCAGTGTTGGTGTTGTAGGACAGTATGTGAGATATAATGGGTCAGTGTTGGTGTTGTAGGGCAGTATGTGAGGTATAATGGGTCAGTGTTGGTGTTGTAGGACAGTATGTGAGGTATAATGGGTCAGTGTTGGTGTTGTAAGACAGTATGTGAGGTATAATGGGTCAGTGTTGGTGTTGTACGACAGTATGTGAGGTATAATAGATCAGTGTTGGTGTTATGGGGCAGTATGTGAGGTATAATGGGTCAGTGTTGGTGTTATGGGACAGTATGTGAGGTATAATGGGTCAGTGTTGGTGTTGTACGACAGTATGTGAGGTATAATGGGTCAGTGTTGGTGTTGTACGACAGTATGTGAGGTATAATGGGTCAGTGTTGGTGTTGTAGAACAGTATGTGAGGTATAATGGGTCAGTGTTGGTGTTGTACGACAGTATGTGAGGTATAATGGGTCAGTGTTGGTGTTGTACGACAGTATGTGAGGTATAATGGGTCAGTGTTGGTGTTGTAGGACAGTAAATGAGGTATAATGGGTCAGTGTTGGTGTTGTACGACAGTATGTGAGGTATAATGGATCAGTGTTGGTGTTATGGGGCAGTATGTGAGGTATAATGGGTCAGTGTTGGTGTTATGGGACAGTATGTGAGGTATAATGGGTCATTGTTGGTGTTGTAGGACAGTATGTGAGGTATAATGGGTCAGGGTTGGTGTTATGGGACAGTATCTGAGGTATAATGGGTCAGTGTTGGTGTTCTAGGACAGTATGTTTGGTATAATGGGCCAGTGTTGGTGTTGTAGGACAGTATGCAAGGTATAATGGGTCAGTGTTGGTGTTGTAGGGCAGTATGTGAGGTATAATGGGTCAGTGTTGGTGTTGTAGGGCAGTATGTTTGATGTAATGGGTCAGTATTTGTGTTGTAGGGCAGTATGTGAGGTATAATGGGTCAGTGTTGGTGTTGTAGGACAGTATGTGAGGTATAATGGGTCAGTATTGGTGTTGTAGGACAGTATGTGAGATATAATGGGTCAGTGTTGGTGTTGTACGACAGTATGTGAGGTATAATGGGTCAGTGTTGGTGTTGTAGGACAGTATGTGAGGTATAATGGGTCAGTGTTGGTGTTGTAGGACAGTATGTGAGGTATAATGGATCAGTGTTGGTGTTGTAGGACAGTATGCTTGGTATAATGGGTCAGTGTTGGTGTTGTAGGGCAGTATGTGAAGTATAATCGGTCAGTGTTGGTGTTGTAGGGCAGTATGTGAGGTATAATGGGTCAGTGTTGGTGTTGTAGGACAGTATGTGAGATATAATGGGTCAGTGTTGGTGTTGTAGGACAGTATGTGAGGTATAATGGGTCAGTGTTGGTGTTGTAGGGCAGTATGTGAGGTATAATGGGTCAGTGTTGGTGTTGTAGGACAGTATGTGAGGTATAATGGGTCAGTGTTGTGTTGTAGGACAGTATGTGAGATATAATGGGTCAGTGTTGGTGTTGTAGGACAGTATGTGAGGTATAATGGGTCAGTGTGGGTGTTGTAGGACAGTATGTGAGGTATAATGGGTCAGTGTTGTGTTGTAGGACAGTATGTGAGATATAATGGGTCAGTGTTGGTGTTGTAGGGCAGTATGTGAGGTATAATGGGTCAGTGTTGGTGTTGTAGGACAGTATGTGAGATATAATGGGTCAGTGTTGGTGTTGTAGGACAGTATGTGAGGTATAATGGGTCAGTGTTGGTGTTGTAGGACAGTATGTGAGGTATAATGGGTCAGTGTTGGTGTTGTAGGACAGTATGTGAGGTATAATGGGTCAGTGTTGTGTTGTAGGACAGTATGTGAGATATAATGGGTCAGTGTTGGTGTTGTAGGACAGTATGTGAGGTATAATGGGTCAGTGTGGGTGTTGTAGGACAGTATGTGAGGTATAATGGGTCAGTGTTGTGTTGTAGGACAGTATGTGAGATATAATGGGTCAGTGTTGTGTTGTAGGACAGTATGTGAGGTATAATGGGTCAGTGTTGGTGTTGTACGACAGTATGTGAGGTATAATGGGTCAGTGTTGTGTTGTAGGGCAGTATGTGAGGTATAATGGGTCAGTGTTGGTGTTGTAGGACAGTATGTGAGGTATAATGGGTCAGTGTTGGTGTTATGGGACAGTATGTGAGGTATAATGGTAACAGTGTTGGTGTTGTAGGACAGTATGTTTGGTATAATGGTGACAGTGTTGCTGTTATGGGACAGTATGTGATGAATAATGGGACAATGTTGATGTGAGAAAGTATGTGTAGTATTATCGGGCAGTGTTAGTCTTATGGGATAGTATGTGAGGTATAATCAAACAGTGTTGGTATTATAAGCGCACATGAGGTATTATGGGACACTTGGTGTTGTGGAACAATGTGAGGTATGGCAGTATTAAGTATTATAAGGCAGTGTGGGATTTATTATAGGGCAGTGTCAGTATTTTGGGACAGAGCATTGGTATTGTGGAACAGTGAGGTTTTGTGCAACAGTGTTGGTACTGGCAGACAGTTTGTGAGACATAATGGGACAGTATGCGAGGTATTGTGGGACAGTGGTGGTATTACTGCCGAGTGTTAGTATTAGGGCACTATGTGTGGTAATATGGGACAGTCTTGATATTAGTTAATGTGGGGTTTATTATGAGACAGTATTGGTATTCGGGCGGTATGTGAGGTATTATGGGACATTGTTGGCATTGGCGACGGTGTGTAAGGTATTATGGAACAGTTTTGGTGTTATGGGACAGTTTCTGAGGTATTATGGGAGATGTTTGGAACTAAGGTCAGTTTTTGAGATATGGGAGTGTATGTGAGGTTTTGTGGGACAGTCTTGGTATTGGAGAGACTATGTAATGTATCATGGGACAGTTTTGCGATTAGGGGACAATGTGTGAGGCATTATGGGACAGTATTGATATTGGTGGACAGTGTGTGAGGTATCATGGGATAGTATTAGTGGTTGGGACAGTGTGTGAGGTATCAGGGGATAGAATTGGTAGTGGGGACAGTGTGAGAGGTATTACAGAACAGTGTTGGTATTAGGGGACAGTGTGAAAAGTATTATGGGACAGTGTTGGTATTAGGGGACAATGTGAGAGGTATTATGGGACAGTGTTGGTATTAGGGGACAATGTGAAAGGTATTATGGGACAGTGTTGGTATTAGGGGACAATGTGAGAGGTATTATGGGAGAGTATTGGTATTGAGGGACAGTGTGTGAGGTATTATAGGACAGTGTGTGAGGTATTATGGGAGAGTATTGGTATTGAGAGACAGTGTGTGAGGTATTATGGGAGAGTACTGGTATTGAGGGATAGTGTGTGAGGTATTATGGGAGAGTATTGGTATTGAGGGACAGTGTGAGGTATTATGGGAGAGTATTGGTATTGAGAGACAGTGTGTGAGGTATTATGGGAGAGTACTGGTATTGAGGGATAGTGTGTGAGGTATTATGGGAGAGTATTGGTATTGAGGGACAGTGTGTGAGGTATTATGGGAGAGTATTGGTATTGAGGGACAGTGTGTGAGGTATTATGGGAGAGTATTGGTATTGAGGGACTGTGTGTGAGGTATTATGGGAGAGTATTGGTATTGAGGGACAGTGTGTGAGGTATTATGGGAGAGTATTGGTATTGAGGGACAGTGTGTGAGGTATTATGGGAGAGTATTGGTATTGAGAGACAGTGTGTGAGGTATTATGTGAGAGTATTGGTCTTTAGGGACAGTGTGTGAGGTATTATGGGAGAGTATTGGTATTGAGGGACAGTGTGTGAGGTATTATGGGAGAGTATTGGTATTGAGGGACAGTGTGTGAGGTATTATGGGAGAGTATTGGTATTGAGGGACAGTGTGTGAGGTATTATGGGAGAGTATTGGTATTGAGGGACAGTGTGTGAGGTATTAGGGGAGAGTATTGGTATTGAGGGACTGTGTGTGAGGTATTATGGGAGAGTATTGGTATTGAGGGACAGTGTGTGAGGTATTAGGGGAGAGTATTGGTATTATAGGACAGTGTGTGAGGTATTATAGGAGAGTATTGGTATTGAGGGACTGTGTGTGAGGTATTATAGGAGAGTATTGGTATTGAGGGACAGTGTGTGAGGTATTATGGGAGAGTATTGGTATTGAGGGACAGTGTGTGAGGTATTAGGGGAGAGTATTGGTATTGAGGGACAGTGTGTGAGGTATTATGGGAGAGTATTGGTATTGAGGGACAGTGTGTGAGGTATTAGGGGAGAGTATTGGTATTATAGGACAGTGTGTGAGGTATTATGGGAGAGTATTGGTATTGAGAGACAGTGTGTGAGGTATTATGGGAGAGTATTGGTATTGAGGGACAGTGTGTGAGGTATTATAGGAGAGTATTGGTATTATAGGACTGTGTGTGAGGTATTATGGGAAAGTATTGGTATTGAGGGACAGTGTGTGAGGTATTATGGGAGAGTATTGGTATTGAGGGACAGTGTGTGAGGTATTATAGGAGAGTATTGGTATTGAGGGACAGTGTGTGAGGTATTATGGGAGAGTATTGGTATTGAGGGACAGTGTGTGAGGTATTATGGGAGAGTATTGGTATTGAGGGACAGTGTGTGAGGTATTATGGGAGAGTATTGGTATTGAGAGACAGTGTGTGAGGTATTATAGGAGAGTATTGGTATTGAGGGACAGTGTGTGAGGTATTAGGGGAGAGTATTGGTATTATAGGACAGTGTGTGAGGTATTATGGGAGAGTATTGGTATTGAGAGACAGTGTGTGAAGTATTATGGGAGAGTATTGGTATTGAGGGACAGTGTGTGAGGTATTATAGGAGAGTATTGGTATTGAGGGACAGTGTGTGAGGTATTATGGGAGAGTATTGGTATTGAGGGACAGTGTGTGAGGTATTATGGGAGAGTACTGGTATTGAGGGACAGTGTGTGAGGTATTATGGGAGAGTATTGGTATTGAGAGACAGTGTGTGAGGTATTATAGGAGAGTATTGGTATTGAGGGACAGTGTGTGAGGTATTATAGGAGAGTATTGGTATTGAGGGACAGTGTGTGAGGTATTATGGGAGAGTATTGGTATTGAGGGACAGTGTGTGAGGTATTATAGGAGAGTATTGGTATTGAGGGACAGTGTGTGAGGTATTATGGGAGAGTATTGGTATTGAGGGACTGTGTGTGAGGTCGCTTGTAGAGTTCTGGCGCTGTGAGCTGTTATCCCTTCTATTCATCGTTGTTTTGATTTTGCCCTCTCTACCACTGCGATCTCTTTAAAGATCGTGTGTGTGGTTCGCGTTGAGAAGGACACACACACACACACACACACACACACACACTGTAGTATTGATTTGGTTGGGCGGGGGGGCTGCGCAGTGCAGCGCTGGGGGTCTGCGGGGCATTTTTACTGCTCTAAGCGTCTGTGCGCTCTTACTGATGGTTTATTTCGCCTCGCGGTTCGTGCCAAACCCGGTGGCTGCGCTGCCAGCTGCGGTCCGTGTTTTGCGCAGTTTACTGGAAGTTACTGCGCTGTTTGGCGCGCGGCTGCCGGCGGACGCGGAGCTTTAGAGCAGCGGCTGTCGCGTCGCGCGGCTGTAATTATGGCTGAGTTATGGCTGAATGAGTGAGCGGACGCGCTTAAAGGCGCAATGCCGTCAGCTCCGTCCCAGTGTGTGTTGTGGCGCGCCGGCGAAGCGCAGTTAATTGCACAGTGCAAAGTGGAGTATGCGCGCACGCACATGCAAAACATATGCTGAATCAGCGAGCGCGCTCAGGAGTCACATGACTCTGCCCCTGGTTTTGCGCTGTGTTTTGCGGCTGACCTCGTGGTACTCTGTGCTGTTATATATATATATATATATATATATATATATATATATATATATATATATATACAAACACATAAACCAACCAACCAACCAACAAACAAATCTCATTTACAAACAGATCTCATTTACACTTTATTTCTATATATTGTTGCTGTGCTGCTACCTGCTGTTGCGGAATATTGCATAGGGGTGTTGCGTAATCTCTGCATGCTGTAAGGCTTTATGCCTGAAGACTGCTCAAACTGCTGACGGAGCTCGCCTGGCTGCTCCAAATTTTTGCTAACGTCGTCTTTTCCTCGTTATGTCTGCTCTCTTTCTCTCTTTCTCAGCGAGGGAGTCGAAACATTTCAGGAATTCGAGGCACGCAGAGAGAATGTATAAGATGTGGCAAAACGTTCTGGCTTACACGAAGTGACAGCCTGGCTGCCAAACTCTGGGGGGCTGTTTGTTTGTGTCTGAAGCAGAAACGTCTGTGGGTTTGATTATTTCACAGGCTCGAGCTGGTTTGTGGGTGGCCACAAGAGACATCAATTAATATGAACTTACTCATCTGTCTAACCCTCTCAAACCACATACCCCAGATCTACAGCTCTCTATCTCTGTCTCTCTGCCGCCTAACATAACCCCTACATGCTCTCTCTCTGTGTCAGGTGAACATGCAGCGCAAGGCTATTGTCCAGCTCTTCCTGGAGAAGAGAGAATTGCTTGAGGGACCACGTGTGAGGAGAGAAGGTACTGTGGGAGCACATTACATCAAACCATTAAAGGAGCAATATGTAAGATTTGTAGTTGAAAACATTTCAAAAATAATAGTTTAGATGGAATGTGGAAGAGTTTCGTGATACTGATTTGGCCCTCAAGAGGTGATAGTGATACTCTAAAGAAGTAGCATGTCGCATGTCGAAGGTTCTGCTCCTGGTTAAATCATTAACCCTCCTGTTATGTTACGAGTCAATTTGACCCATTTTCACATTGAGTTGTCTCAAATGCTGGTTAAAAATCTTTATTAAATAGTTGTTAAAATTGTATATATACCAGATGTCTTCATATTTCATCTGTTTGAAACTCCTAAAGATTTATAATTAAGTTTTTACTGTTCTTATTGGAGCCTTTGCTTGTTTTTAAGTGTATTTATACTGTACGGGTCAATTTGACCTGTAACATTATGAATGCAATTTGTTTTGTATCATAATAGGAGGGTTAAAGCACAGGGAGCGAATGAAAGGACAAGTAAACACAATAATGGCTGAAGCTCCTGGTGATCACTGTCGCCCTCCCCCTGGCAAGAAACTACATTAGGCAGCAAACAATAGAAGTGATATCAATAGAAACAAAACAGGGGTTAACATGGGCATTGCTTTTCACTGCTGGAGATTATCTTGGTGAGTAAAGAGTGAGTAAAGAGATTCTCTTGGTGAGTAAAGAGATGAGGTTTGTTGCTAAACTTGATGCTTACATAGAGGGTGAGGGACTGTGTGCTTCCTACTGCAGGGGTGGACACCACAACTTTGCAGTGATACGCTTGGAGTATGATTTCAACAGTTTGCTTCAACTTACAGATTGCTCCTTTAAGTGTACTCGTTGTGTTTATATATAACTGACAATGCGAAATGAACGGCCACATGCCATGAAAGTAAAACTGAGCAGCACGCGACAGACCTTATGGCATTAAATATGCCGTCTGGAGACACCAGTGTTCTGTGCAACATAACATTATCCAGAAAGGTCCCAGAAAGGCTCTTTGGATTGATGCCGTAGACGAGCCACTTTTGGTGGTTCTCAGACTGGTCCTCAGGGAAACCCTAAATGGTTCACATTTTTGCCCAGTCTCAACTGCCATCACGGGGATGAAGCTAAAAAAAAAAAGTTCGATTGAGTGGTTTCAGTTGAGGTCTTTAAAGAACTCTCGCTCCGAAGAGCCCTTTCCGGAGTCTTTATTTATAAGACTATGTTTGCTCTAAACATTTGACCAAGGTGCCTTAGATTGCCATCTCAGGCAACCAGAAAGGGACAATCTTAAGCCTTTGCGTGTGATGTTTACAGAGACGAAGGAACTTTGGACAGCATGGCAGCTCGGGCAAACCGATGGGGACATGTTGCTAAAAGCTGCAACAGGAAGCAGTAGGCAGTTCGCTGACTGACAGGAGAAATTGCAGGTTTTGAGCTGGATGGACGCACACCGAGCAAAACCAACTGGCACAAGGACCGCACAGGCTTGGTGGTTTTAGGGACATTGTAAACTAAGTGACCCCTTCGCCGAAGCCTGATATAGCTCCAATTTGCTGCTTTGTGTAATTGTGAATGACCTTTGATAGCTGCTGTAATTACACGATAACACATCTGGTCCAGTCTGCCTGAGTGCAGAACGTACATGTTGTGCTAACAGTGGAAAACAGACGAGCTGTAATGGTGGCCAAAAAGACTGACCAAATAAACATTAGCGTATAATAGATGGACTATTAGGGTCTAATGAACAGCTGAAGGGCTTCAAGTGACACCTGACAGCTATTTGAAATCAGAGCCAAACTGCTTATCCACAATCGTTCCTCGAAGCGTCATAGTTCTTCTGCCTATAAATAGCATCCTTTGGGGACAGCGAGGGGCTGCGGGTTCACCCAGTGCGCCAGCAATAACACTGGCGTGAACCGCTTCTCAGGGCTCCCTTTGATGTTTACGGTTCGTGGTCTGAGTGGTATCAGATCGTTCGCCGCACATTTTGATGGACTATTGGGAGTTCAGGCAGCTCCCATAAGCCCAGACACTGGAGGAAAAAAAAAGAAAAAAAAAAGAAGCAGGACCACTGAAGAAGGCCGAGAAAAAAGTCTCCCTTCGCCCATTTTTCAAGGTGGATTGTTTAATTTATTGCAGTTACTTGAATGGTAGCCACGGCCGTTGCTCTCTCCTGTTACACAGGCGGAATCTTTACAGCCCCTTCAGGGTCACGAAAGAGCCACAGACCCCCTCTTCTAGCAGCTTCTCTCTTCATTTGTTTTCCTTTTTTTCCATCTCACCACCAGTTTTCTATTTTTTTAATTTGTTGACTGGAAACATCTGGCCGGGTGAAAATAAAAATACTGTGCATGGCTGTCGCTGGCTGAAAACAATGGCTGAAAGGTGTAGAAAAGAGGAAAGGAAAGGAAATATTTGACCATCTGGACAGACAATCAGGGTCTCAGCTGGTCGATAAATGATTCTAGATTAATTCATGATGTTTGCGTCTGTACAGCTGTTACTGCATGTAGGGTAAAAGGAATAGACAACTTGCCTCTTATGTCTCTACCAGAATTCATTCCAGAAGCACTTATTATTTATTCCATAACATCTCTCCTGATTTTCTTTCTCTTTCTCTTGCAAGTGGAACAAAAAAAAGGACGACATAGAAATGGAAACAAAGTGGCCTCTCACTTTGAGAGTAAGTTTATGAAGTATGGTTTTATCTCGAGCAGGCCATTACTCATTCGTTCTTTGCCCAAAAAGTACTTAAGTCTGCCTCTTTGTTTTCAACAGTAACCAAAGATTCCCTCCAAAAAGGTAAGCATGATTAAAGGAGTCGCTTTGCACTACTACTGCCTCGCGTGAACCCTTCAGTACTAATGTGAGGGTGTGTTACAGTGGGGAGTGAAGGGATCATTAAGGGTTGGACTGAACAGCAGCTGAATATGACCCACGCAGTGCAGTACAACGCAGACACCGGCACTTTCAAAGTGATGCGCAGGGGTGTCTACTTCCTTTACTGTCAAGTAAGTGGAGCGAAACTGGTTTCTTACTTTTACCAACAGACCGTGTGCATTGAAGAAGAACCTGCAGACACGTTAACCCCCCTGCGCTCTATGGATATTATTATTTAGTTATTTCTATAAAACTAATGTCCTAGTCGTGCAGTTAAGAGAGCGAGAAAGGGAAAATTCAGATCCACTGAGTGTTACTTAGAATTCGGATGGCTAACAGTACTGTTAGAGATGCCCAGAAAGGGTTTTTGGAACAACCACTTTGGGTTCTTAATGGAACCTTTCAGTTAAGTGGTTTCAATTTGGCTTTTTAAATATCTGTGCAGTGAAAGGATCTTTAGGGACCACAAGTGAACAAGTGTTTCTGTGGCTTTGCTTCTTTCTGGCACAGTTATTTTTAAAGCAATATTTCAGAGATGAATCAAATTTGCAGTTACTCCCAGTGTAGTCAATCAGCCAGGACATAGCTAGTGCTCCAAGTTCTAAATTCTGCACTGGAGCTGCTAGGCTCACTTAGCTAAAAGTAAATTTTAGGTTTTAGGTTTATATATATATACAGATATAAAACTAAATAACTATGTGAAACAAAGCAGAAAGCTTGGTCTTAGCTGACTACGCTTTGTGCATTTTCTCTTTTTGGGCTGCCTTCCATGTTGCCCTCTCTCCAACTCTCTCACCTTCCTTTTCCTTTCTCCTTCAGGTGCACTTCAATGAGAATCAGAGTCAGTATGTGAAGCTGGAAGTGTCTGTCCCAAAAGGCCCCTCGCTGCAGTGCATGGAGGGATACGGCACCACTCCAGCAGCCGGCTCGCACCAGTTCCACTTCCTGAAGCCCTGCCAGGTTTCTGGCCTGCTGCGCCTAGACCAGGGGGCCGAGCTAAAGGCTGTGACTGGAGGCTCCTTCACTTTGCAGGTCTCAGGCAAACATTACTTCGGCCTGTTCAAGGTTAACTAGAGGACAACTAGAGGATGACTGTTTTTTCAGAGGGCTACAGGAGTCACTGGTCACTGGCGCCAAGAACCATTATTGTTTCTTCTATTAAACCTGTCTCTCTGAACCTGATGGCTAGCCTCTTGGTTGCATCCAAAGTTACAGGGCATTGGCCAGGACTAAAAACAGGATGTTTCCAGAGGCACCTGTCAGTGGTTTCAACAATGATTGTACAGTCAATGATGGCAAAAACAAAGAAGGTGGGAACTTTTGGAAACCTGGACCATTGGGCCGTTTTACAGTGGATCTATTTTAAACTTTTTGGTTTGGACACAAAATGCCTTGTTAAATGCAAAAAAAAAAAAAAACATTAACTGCAGCATTTAATTGTAGCATGCGAAGGACACTGCTTCAGGAACAGGGCTGCCTTAGAGAGTGGCGCAGTCAGACTGAAGAAAATGATCAGTAATGACAGATGGACCACTGGACATGGTAGTTTTCGCCACTGATTGCTTAGTTGGACCAAAACCATGTCCTGAACCACATATGCCTTACATTTGATCTAGTTTTGGTTTGCGATGATGAGGATTCTGATTAACCAAATGTGCACCAAATAATATTCTGTCTTTTATACTGACCTTTACAGTCACTCCATCGTAAGTTGCTTCAAGTGTCTAGTATGCGTCGCTGTCTTTGACTTCAAATTGTGAAAATACTGTACGAGTTGGAGGCTGATTACATACTTCAGTTCTGTTTGTTTGTTAATGGAGACGCATATTCTAATGAAGTCACAATATGTTTGCTTTTTTTTTTTTTACAATGCACAGTTTTATAAGAGTTTTCTTTGAAATGTAAAGTTGCAGGTTTTTATACTGTCTTTATTGCATTTAATCTTAGCGATGATTAGCGATGCACGAAACAGCTAGTGTTTCATTGTGACCAAAAATATATCAGGGCCTCTTGGCCGTAAAGCTTCCATAAATATTGCCATTACTGTTAATTAAATCTGAAATGGAAACTTTGCCATTGTAAACACACTTTGTTGCGATTGGATTTCCTAATCATGCCTCTGCTTCCCTTTTGTATATCCTGCCCCCCAGCACCCCTCGTTCCCCCTTAAAGCCCCTCTCTGTTTCCCCAAGCTTCCAGCTCTCACTTCCTGTATCATTATCTCGACCGAATAGTTGAAAACCTTGGAGGAAAAACATGTGCTTGTTTGTCTCCCCATCCAGTCTTTTCCCCCCTTCCTTTCGCGTTTTGGGGTTGCTCCTTGCACACAATCCACAGTTGGCTTGCTGCAGGGGTTTCTGCTTTTCAGAAACGACGTCCAAGATAAACTTGTCTGGGTTGAGGTGAAGTGTGGAATGGCTGCATGTGTTAGTGTAAATGCGCGACCAGAACGAGCCCAAAGCCAGTTTACAATTTTCTGACCAACTCTGAACCGATATCTCTATACTGTTTTGTTTTCAGTTTATTTGACCTCAGAATGTTTGTTTGACCATGACAGTATTAATGATCTTAAGAACTGGTCTTAAAAACCGGTTGGTTAGGTTGCACTGTTACATAAAGCTGATATTAAATCGGTGCCAGGGATTTCGTAATGGCCAAAGTGAGAAGCGTGTGAGAGGAGAGGTGACGGGTGATACGCTTAACTGCTTAAACCTGAAAATCAGTTATAAAATGCGTTTAAAGTAAGTTCAAATGTCTACAGAGCTCTATTGTTTCTAGATGACCTTGAAGAACTGCAAGGTCCGGCTGAATGTGAACAATGTCATTCCTGACTCATCTAAAATTGAACAGTGTCACTAATGGGGATTTAAATGAATCATCTGTTGTGCCTCCAAACGACCAGGAACACACACCAACAATAAGGCACATCCTGGTTTGCTTAACAGCAAAGCTCCTCAAGACCCTGTACAGAAGGAAGACCCTGTGGTGACTTTCTTTGCTGGTAATAGACACAGTTTGACATAATGTTTTCATTTGAATCTTTATTACAAACAAAACAAAATGAAAAGAATGATGTATTATTAACATGTTCCGTTCGTTGTCCACCCGGAGTCAAATCACAACATAGCCACTGATTTTGGAACTGGTTTGAAACCACAAGTTACACAGTGACACTTACCAATAAATGAGAAATAAAAACAAAACAAAACACAAAACTGTTGAAAAAAAAGAAAAAAATGGAAAACAGAAAAATAGAGTGGACAAAAAGTGCTTGATACAACACTTAAAATTCTCCCAATTACTGCCAAGCACTGAAATGTATCATTTTTTCTCAGTCTTCACGCGGTAGGTATGCCAGGGAGTGGAGCAAATAAATTAACTTTTCAACTCTTCGACTACCAGCTTGAGTTGAGGCCTAGCTAAAGACAGTATAAGAGCAAGCAGGTATACAGAGTTTACAAACTCTGTTAGACTCTTTACAGTTGTTTTTACTATTGGTTAAGGCGCTTATAATATAATACTGTGCATTTCAGGAGCCAAAGGTGTCAACTCTGAGACTTGCCAGAGCTGATGGAGGAATTTTGCTTTCGGATTTTTAGATATAATAGACGTAGACATTATATTGTCAATGCATTTCAGGGTTACATAAGTGATCCACCTTGTATAGGTTATTTATTTGCAAGCCCCAAATCTACTGTAGATTGCAAGCTAGAAAGATGTTATTCGTTCCGAAGTTCATTCAACCTCTTCGTTGGCCGTCGTTACAATATGCCATATATAGAGAAACATCATGGACCAAACTTACAAAGAACTTTTTTTTTCTTATTTTCATTTGGTAGAAGCTTCGCAATCGTAACATCAAGGACGACATCAACAGCAACGTCAACAATAATTATAGTTGCTATAACGAGGATTAAAAACACAGAAAAAACACAATGAACCAAGTTTAAATATGCAAACAATTCAGAGACTTTGTAAAAAGGAGAAGTAGAAATATGAAAAAAAGAGGAAAGGAGTGCTGAGACATAAGGAAGTGGGTATTTTTTTTATCTCAATGAAAGAAGGGCAGAGTACAGTGGTGGGGGTTGAGGGTAAGATGGAAATTAGGAGAAGCACAGGACTGTTGATATAGACCTGTTTAGTATATAATAACCATCATGAACTTGACAGAGATAAATAACTTTCAGAGGTTTGGTTTAATGACCCTTAAAGGCTGAGCATAACCTCTGAATGCGACAAACCTATGTGCCAATAATCTAAATACACATCGGTGCCTGCCAACACCTTCCTAATCGACCGAGATACCACAATCAATACTGCATTTTCTTTGCTAATCGTTTCAGGCCATTATGTGTTATGCGAACTGTTATGTGGGGTAGTAACAATAGCAAGAGCTGCGATTTATGGAAGTCAGCCTTTACTACTCGACATCGTTCTCGGCCATAACTATCAATGTACTGAACAGCAATATCCTCCAGCCACATGCTCTGTTAGCTAGATAACAAAGCATGGTCCACAGCTACTAGTACTGCAGTGATAAAAAAAAAAAACAACAACAAAAAAGTCCTGCCGTTTTTATCGTGATGTAAAATTAAAGGAGTTGTGATGACTTGTGAATGTTTTGCCGAGACTGCACTATGGAACGATAGGCACAGCTTGATGCATGGATGGATCCTTCCATTGAAGCACAGAGCGTGATAAGCATGCTGCTAAAACAAGTAGGGGGTGATATGAAGCATGGCAAATGCTTTTACACTCACATGCAGCTTCATCTCTGAGTCAGGGGGCCGGGAGGCAGGGTGCTAGTGAGGTTTTGGGTTTGTGTGTATATGTGTGGTTGGTGTGTGTGCACAGATTGCTTTGAGTTATCGGACCATGAACAGTTGAGGCAGATTCTGATAGAGACAGCAAGAGAGCAGGTCTACAACAGGGACAGTATTAGGAGTTGTGTGACTGTGTGTGTAAAATGTCTTGTGTTGTTTACTTAAATTCTAACACTGGGTTTCATCAAAGCGCTGCCATTGTAGTAACTAGGTAGTTTGCCAGTTAAAGGCGCATACAGGAGTCTGTGATGTGTTTCGGGGAAAAGATTTTTCTCTGTTTTTGTTTACTTTTGCCAATTGTCTCCCAACACGATTCACTGCATATTCCCGTTGCTGTAATGAGTTGAGAGATCTGAGAGAAAGGGTTTGTCTGGATTTGTGTGAGATTATGTTCAAATATGTGTGTGTGTGTGTGTGTGACAGTGGGTGTGTAAGGTTGGCCTCAGTCATCGATGCAGATCACTTCTCCGGTGCGTTGCTCCCTCCGTCCCATCAGAAGTTCCACCTCTCTTTCCTTCTTAACTGACATAGGAGGCCCGTTCAGCACTGCAGGGAACACATACAAACACAGATTAGCGTTTACTCTACAGTTAGATAAGAAAGCTCTAACTCTCTGTAGCTAACACCATAACCTGACTTCACCTTAGCTAATAACCAGATCTGTTGATTTCATTAAACAATGTAAACTAACCAAGTCTAAAAACTAAAAATAAAAGATTTTTATTCCGTCTAGAGAACAACGTTAGAACTAGAAAACACATTACTAGAAATATACGTCCCACATCAGACGTATTCTGTGGTTTCTCTAAAACAGTAAATAAACAGCGCTTACTGATTCCTAAAAAAGTCAAAGCACATTTAGTAATGAAGGAAGCTGTCTCGCATCATTTATAGAGTCACAGTACACAGAAAGCTGTTTCTACACCGTGATTCATATCCAAAGCGGTGGTGAATTTAAAAAAGTGTTAAGGGCTACTGCCATTTTTTTCTGAATGCATTTAAACTTTAAAATTGCAGTTCTCTTCCAAGATAACACACGTATGGTTCAATTCAATATAATATCTCTGTTGTATCTTCTTTGGTTAAGAAGAGGAATTCTGTTAGAAACGCAGCTTCTACTCGATCACTCAACATTACGTTTGTGATGGAGACATATTTCAGTAGAATTTATATATGATAAAAAACACATCCTTTGCATTTTTGTCATTATAAAAAAGAGGCATCTCAAACAGCAAGTACATCAAATGTAAATGTAATAAATTGTGTAACAAAGTATTTAAGAAAATATGTTATTCTGCAATCGCATCTGAATAGTACAGCAGATTAAAAGTAATAACTCGACTTTTAAGGGTTAAGACCATTTTTATTGTGCTTACTCAACCTTCCTACTTACTCTAAGCCCTTGCCGTTTTTTTCTCGCTCACCTTTTATTCACCTCTTTTTTCATTAGCTTGCTTTTCCTCTTTCTGTTTTCTAACCCTCTCCATCAGTGCTTTTTTTCTTTTTTGCACTTCACTTTGTTTTCTCTTTGCCTCTGTTAAATTGCTTTCTTTTTCTCCCTTTGAATTTTTCTCACTTCAAGCTGTCCCTCCTCTTTCCTTTTCTTTTTATTATTATTCCGGCCTGATTCACTTTGGTTCTGTTTCCCTTATGAGACTGATTTATCAGGGGTTTGGTCACAAATGAAACACAGTTCGGTGGTGGTCATGTTTAATGTGAAGGTTTTTGTACATTCATGATATGACATTTCATGAAAATAATATAAAAATTCATATAGTGTCTTGGGGTACTAGAGGGTCAGTGGATTGCTTATACAGAAAATGCCCCATTACACAATAAACTACTACACAAAGAGTGTTTATCGTCCTTGTGGCTCCTGAATCATGTCATACTGCAACCTGTCAGTACATGCCCACTGTCATTACTATTACATCTAAGAAGAACCAAAAAACAAGTTTCATACTTGAACAAAGACCTACAGTGAACATTAAGTGGCTATGACAGGTGGTTGGCTACTGTCGGCTATTTATTCTATTCTATTCTATTCTATTCTATAAAGGATAACAGCCCATAATACCTTTGGCTTGTAAAAATGACTCAACAAGTCTCTTTACTGTCTACTCTTTACATTCAAACTAGTCATTGTAAAATATTACATTAATGAATGGATCCTTATTGTTGCTGTTCTAATATAGGAAAGACCTGATTTATTTATATTTAAGGGTTTCATGCATACAATTTTATCATTAGGTTGTTCTGGAGACACGATGAAGAACTGGATGGCAAACAAAACCTAACAATTGTAGACTACCTTATTTTGTGCTGCATGTTTTAAATACTTTAGCAAATGAAAAGGTGCAAACACTTTTTTTCTGATTTCTTGGTTTTGTTCAAGCTGTCTATATATGCTGTACGTCACATACAATTTTAAGACATCCAAAACATACTTCATGGGTTTTGCAGTCTCATAAACATAAGGGCTACGGGGCTTGGCATTGAATGACAGCAGTATCTGCTAAAACTTTGAGTAGCTAGTTGCATCATACTACATATTTCTTACTCTGTGCATTACAAATTATGTAACTAAAAGAGCACCATAGAGCAAACACATTAAATTAAGCAAAGAAGTTCTAGCATCGCTTGATAATTTGAAGTGTTAGGATTTCTGAAGTGTTAAAATGTTGTAACTTGTGCAAAGTGCTTTAAAAATGACGTCCTTATCAACAAACTACAGTAAAAACAGAAAGGAAAGGGAAAGCTTATCAACTTCATATCTGATTCAAACCGTTTCATAAACACATATGATGAAATGGCAGAAAAAACCCTACCCACTCTTTTTTTTAAAGGCAAAGAGACAAAGTGAGGACTGGAACAAACAAGTTCTCTATAATAACAGGGAAGACGACAACTAAAAACCCATCTTGTGACTTCTTGGATCCTCGAAAGTCATGTTCTTCACACGAGCCAAGAAAAATAACTCATATCACAAAGTCAGATCTAAAGCAGCCATCTGCTTTCTGCTCTGTCTCTCTCTCACTCTCTCTCTTTCTCAGCAAACGTGGTCTGGGGGAATCAAATACTTTAATTCACTGCTTCAATGCACAGGTTTGCTCCTGCATAGCTGCCTTCATTCGCTCTCTCTAACTCTCTCTCGCTCAGTAACCCAGAAAAACATTCAGTTGGCAGAAGGCCTCCCTGACCCCTGCCTGTCTAAACAACCACTTCGCTTGTACAATTAATCACTCACCTAGAGGCAATGAGAACCAACCCACACACAGAGCATCAGTGTCAAATCTTCAGTTCACAGTGTGCTTGAGTGCACACACAAACACACACCTACACGCACACACAAATAGCCTTCCATCTCCGTTTATGCATACCTCAGACCCACAATTGTACAGTGTGTACTTACTGATGTAGGCAAGAACCTTTGACAGTGTACAAACACAAACACTCAAAAATAAAGTGTATCTGTGCCTAGGGGAGCACCAAAAACACTCCCACCACAGCTCTGCACTGTATAAGGTTCCCGCTGGGGAGCTGGTCTGGCTCAAGCTCTGCCGAGGACTATGAGCAGTGCTCGTTTGGACTGACCTGGCACTAGCTCGTTCCAACTCCAATTTAGGGATGCACCAACATGGAATTTCTGGGCTAATAATGATAACCGATAATTCACACTTTGTTCTGGCCGACACTGATAACAATAATCAATCATTTTCACAATCACCTCTGCACTATAATCTATATATGAAGTGAAGATAACACAGGGCAACACTCTAAAGATAGAATTGTTTTACAAATCTTATATTGTCACAGCAGACCAGCTTACATAACAAGGCTATATGAGACATGGCTGTGCAACTATTATTTAGCAGACATTCTTATCCATAGCCATTCCCAATGGAAGACGAGTGTAAAGTTAGAAATTCTGCCCAAGGACACCGTAAAAAAAGAAAGGCATTCTTGCATGGAATCAAACCTATAATTCTCCACATGTGGGATGGTTTTGTTTTTTCACTGAATAGTGCTCAATTCATTTTAGTTGTAAAGACTGCCTACAATCTCTATGCATGCATCAGTACATGCACCAAGTTGTCGGTTAAAATTATTAGCCATAATTCCAATATCATAGTGATACACTTATTTTCAATTATGGGCAAATGATACCTGCTGATATACCTATTCTAAATGTCACCAAAGGAAAGAGCACCAAGGTCAGTTTAAAGCACAAACCAAATCTCAGAAATGAGATACTGGGCAACAACAAAATATGGGCAGGCCAATTTAAGCTGAGCGCTCACAGTTGGGTATATACTAGAAAAAGAGAAGCCATTTACACTTTCTTTCCCAGAGTCAGATTTCCTGTCTACCTGAGACTGACTGTGTCTAGCCGACACCCCTTCCAATATCTCCACTGCTATTTTTCTGATCATTCTCAGGTCAGTGTGCTCAGATTATGACATGCAGTCTCAAATGTTCAGATTAGTTTTGGCATCCACAAGATGCAGAAGAAAAAAATGTCAAAATGTTGCCTTTAGTTTCTGTCTAGGTTTCAGCCGAGTTGGGAGATATGTTTTCCCCCCAAAGATGAGAAGAACTCATAATGATATGCAGTGCGAAAACACTGGAATCCCACTAAGCAAAATTATTCCAAGACTGTCCATCTCATGCTTCAATTAGTGATTCCCAAAGCCTCTGATCGGGATGGGAAATGTTGAGGAAACAAAACAAACTCGCAATCGGTCCTTGGAATTCCTTGGTTTTGACACTGTGAAAGGTTGCAGTACTCCCTCTGTGTATGAGTAAAGAGTGGGGGGGCGGGGCAGGGAGTTCAGAGAGAGAGAAAGAGAGAAAGAGCGAGAGAGAGAGAGTGAAAGAGAGTGGAGGGGGAGAGCCATTTCCACAGGAATTAGGGAGTAAAGGTCCTGGGTACTTAGACATGTGCACTCATTTCTCTTGCCAAGTGAAAGATGAATCCATTGGGGCTACTCTCGGTGCGAGAGATGAAAGAAAGAGGGGGGCAGAGGGAGTGAGAGAGAGGGGCGCTTTTTGCAGGCAGTCTCTCTGGCACAGTCCGCACAGCTCTCGTTTTTCACTGGAACGGTTGGGCGATTTCCTCTTATGTCACTCGTGCTCGCCTCCCTTTATTCGCTCGCTCATCTCATTCGCTCCTTCTGTCTGTCTGTCCACCTCAACGCCTGCTTATATTACTCCTGACGGCTTCATCATCCTTGCTTCGCCAGTGAGGGAGGTTGTGTGTACTTTAAGTGGCTCTCTGCTCCAACCCCTTTCTTTTTTTACTTTCTTTCTTTCCTTCTTCCTTTTTCAATCTGGTGAAATGCTTTCTGACAGCCCCTCTTTGCACCCCCTCTTCATTTTTCCCTCTCCATTTATCAGGTATATAGCCCCCCGCCACACTCTCAGAGCTGACTTTCTATTACTGCTTCCCCTTCCTTTTTTTTCTCGTTCTCTCCTGTTTTTTTTTTTTGTTTTTTTGCCTGTCAAGCTTCCCTCGTCCTCTCTCTCTCCAGGCTGTTCTCCGTGGCTCATGGTCAGTCAGGGTTTTTTTGGCCGGCCGTTGCGCGGCAAGTTCTCCACTGTGTTGCTGAGGCGATATTTGACGATGATGCTGTGCACGGTGGATTTTGGCATGCGCAGCTCTTGCCCGATTGACCCTTCCGACTTGCCGTCCTTCCACAGGTCCACCACGCGCTGGCGCTGCAGGACGTCGTGCTCCTTGGTCTTCAGGCAGGGCAGGGCTTCTGTGGGGGCAGAAAGGTGGCAAACTGTAGACACTGGAGGGGCAGCGAGCGGGCTAGCAGCAGCAAGATCAGATCAGAACGAGTGGAACAGTACCCAGTCCTCAAAATACTCATAGACAAATCATCAGCAGACTCACGCCACGAGGAAGGCGTGAGGCCATTCAAAAAAGAAAAAAGAAAAAAGAAAAAGAAAAAAAAGTGTGGTTGAAAAGTGCAAAAGTCATGGGATCCTCATATCCACAAAATTTTCATTCCCAACTGTGCAATTGTCATCTCAGTCCATGGAAACAGCAGTCCCCAGCGCTCTAATAGGTGTCCTTAGGCTGTGGTAATAATGCCACATTTATTAGCTACGAAGAAATGTGGAGAGATGCGAGTAGTTTTTTATTTTATTTCAAAGAAGAAAAAAAAGTTATTTTAGTCGAGACACTGACACGTTGCGTTTAAAAAGAAAATGCAAGTTATTTAACACAAACACAAACACTTCTAAAAGAACTTGCACCATAAAGTTCATGACTCTCAAAGATGTTTGAGTTTAAGTGTCAGTGACTCAAGGAATGAAAAACAGAAATCATTCGTTCTTCTATATTCTCGACCACTTTGAGAAAAAATGGCTGAGGTGAGAGAGGGTCTGAATTTTCCTAACATGGCGTAGGTTAAAGAGTTCATACTGTGAGTTCTGTTCCTTTCCATGTCTCTCCAGCTGTCTCTCACTCTCTCCATTTCTCTTATCTCTCTTTCCAACTCTCTCTCTCACCCCATCTCTCTCTCTTTCCCCCTCTGTCTCTTATTTCTTTTGTCTTTTTTGTTTAGTCTAGTGTGCTGTTTTCCGTCTACCTCCTCATCTAAGTTTATGTGGGGGTCGCCACAGTCGTCTCAATTGGGGACCAAAACAGTCAGACTGACCTCGTGTGCTGCGTATTTTTAGCCGAGTCAGGGGTCAGTGCATGCGGCCTCGGCGCAGAGACCCATCTGCCTTTGTGTGCTCACCGTTAAGAAAACCAGCACATTTTCTCCTGTGTTGCTTTTTCTTTTTTTTCGCCCTGCTCTCTTAAAAATATCCCTGGCCTGGGGAGAAAAAAATGTTCCCTCGGCTGAGCAATTCCTGGCACGGCTAGGGCAGTGGATCAGCGTAATGACATTTTCAGAAAAAGCTCCACTGCACCAAAAAACGGGGCTACTATGTCTCCCACAGACGCCTTGGCTGAATGACGGGTATAGAAATACTCAATCAACAGTGCACAGGAACACTTGAGCTCCTTCAGGGTGAAAGTGTACCCCGGTCACGTTTTAGAACAAACAAAAACATACACGCTGTCGGCCACTTTTGTTTTGTGAGTACCCTGCACTTGTTTATGCTGTTGCAAAATTAATTTTGAAGCAATAAACACAGTTTACTGGCAGGCCTGAAGTAGACTTTGTTCATGAACCAAAGGAAAAAGGGAGAATTATTTAGTCAAAGTTCCTGAGAGGCCTTTTCAAATTAAAACACAATTGCTGCAGTAGGAACTGTAACAGGATTCACATTCTGCAGAATAAAGCACAGTCGAAGAATTTGGCTCATGTCGCCAGGTTTTATAACAACTGGCAGAGTTATGTGCTTTTGTTTACAGAGTTCCGACTCTTTTATGTAGCCAAAGCAAGGACTTTCCATGCTCTTTCAAGGTCCAGTCTGGTTTTACACATGCATTCCAAGCTATTTTATGGAACAGATATGGAAAGTGGCACTAGTTTCTGTTTATGCACATGCCACTGCTGGCCTGTAGGACTCACCTGTTATTTTTATTTGCTGCTCGAAACACTGACTGTGATTCTGGTTTTCTACACTGATTCAATAAACTTGCTTTTAAGTGGTATTTATTTGTTGGTCACTCCAAATACTGATTATGACGACTGCTATATTCGTCAATGTTGGCAAGGGAGGATAAGATCTCATCTCAATAAGATCTAGAAAAGTCATTTGTGAAATGCTTTGTCAGCTAAAGTGATCGGGATGTGTTTTGGGGCCAGACTGATGTGCCAGTTTTGTGACCAAAATGTTGTTATTACAATAATTTATAATATCACCCAATACTGTTTAACATGGTACAAAAATATTATTATAATTATTTATTATTATTATTATTATTTATTGCACATTACCATGTTATGTTCTGAAACAGATGGCCTCCCAAGAGGACTATATAATACGCTTTTAAACGTCTCAATAATTCATCGTGCCCAGTTGTCAGTACAAGTCTTTTAATAACTACAGATGGCACAACACCAGTTTTTCTTTTTTAATACTGAAACAACAGATTGTTTTAAAAGTACCATGTTCTAACAGTTCAGTCAAACACTACCATATAATAAAAGTAAATGCATACAACAACATGGCAACCTGAAAATTTTGACTAGAATAAAGGAACTGTACTGTAATTCAAATATAATACTTTGCTCTCATGTTTGTGTTATCCTGTATACGACCTAACATTATGTGAACTATATATTAAAGCACTTCTGAGATAATTCAGCCTGGATTAGTAACAGAATCAGATTGAATTTCCCAAGATGTACTTTTTCTGTACTCTATGTAGTCTTGTATAATGTGCTGCTGTTGTCTGTCACATCATGGAGTCAAGCATTGAGAAATGACACTAAAGACTTGACTTCAAATGTCAGCATTTTCATATCAACAACAATGCAAGCTGCACGTACCCAGTAAAGTCTGTCAGAGGTCACAATAAGTCAAGGGTGTTTCAGTAATTAGTTTCTTAAAACGATCCACATATGTGCATTAACCAAAACATAAAAAAACAACATAATGGGATGAACTCAAAATGCTTATAGACAGCATGTGCTTAAATTGATGTCCACTTGGTTTAAAAATATATGCTTTTTTTCCCCCTGGACTTATTATCCAACAAGATAATAATTTATGTTTTTTGAGCGTTGATTTTGTGTTTAATGTGACAGTGTTTATGTGTTGTTTTGTACTTCTGTGTGTAGTTATTAACCAAAGAATTCCATCTGTGGGAAGCCACAAGTTTCCATAACACTCCACAGCTCCAAAGGCACAACCGCAGCAAAATACTTTAATCAGTAATATTCCTTCAAGTGAGTCAAATCTTTCTCAACATTCATTGAACAAACCCACATGCTTCAACCTACATGTCTTCACACTAAAACATCATTTCTAACATCTAATAATCAGCCAAGACGGAAATTACATTACACATGCAAAGCTCTTTCCCAAAGCTTTCATGATTAAAGCTTACTAATGGTTTCATTACTGACCAAATGTTACGGCTACAATGTATCTTTGAAAAAGAACAGGAGACACTCCTGTAATTCATTTCTGTGGGATTATGGACAAGCCAGAACTGCAGCTCTAAATTTCAACGCTAAGCCTTTACGCTCTTTGCTGAACTCTAGCCCTGGCCAATTCAACAAAACAAGTGAAACCATTGGAGTATCTTTCATCATGGTTTTGGAGAAGCCCTTTGTATGAACGAACAGCAGCACTTACCTGATATGAATGACCCCGGAGGCATCTGGCTATAGTTCGCACCAGCCAGAGTCATGCCCCCCGGGGGCGCTGGTGTGAATGGTGGGCCATAGTTCTGTGGGGTGGCATAAGGTCCTGGAGGGATAGGCTGGGGAGGATAAGACCACATCTTAGTAGGCTCTAAAAAAATCATTTGCAAAATGGGATCCACCTCTGCTATGTCTACTAAAGTGATCTGGCCAGTTTTATCCAAAATAATATATAACGTCTCCCAGCACTGTTTAACAAAAATACCAATTTTCAGTGTTTCATCACATTGAGCTCTAAAGACTTTTAGAGCTCAATTGATGGAACACCAGCTGGTATCATAGGCCAATTGATAAACTAGTCAGACCCTAGGTTTTTTAGTGAGGGTGTAGAGGAAGTGTGTATTTATTTACCGGTGGTGTGTGTGTCTCATTGCCCTTGTTGGCCAGTCTGCTGAGGATGCTTCTCTCGGACATCTGCAGACGTGCTGCAATGGGTGGGACTCTGGAAAGAGTGGCCGGAAGCCGCGTCACATCTGCTTTCATATCGCTGAGCAGCTCCTCCAGTTGGTTGAGAACTGTAGTTAAATCATGACGATTGTTAAAACAGAACATATTTAAAGGCATGCAATTCTGTAATGGCACTAGTCAACAGAAAACGTAAGAAGCACTTGCTTGATAGAGAATGCCTTTCTGTTGCAGATGTTTGCCACAAACGTGTTTACAAAATCTGCAGTAAGATAATGCATAACAACTGCAGACTTTATATTACAGTTACCTGAACCAACCAGAAACTGCAAAGTCTCCTGATTAGTATTTAAACCATAGTTTTGTATTTATTTTTTTAATTGTCCGGTAAGTAAAATAAGATCAGTACAGTAAGATTGAAAGTTTTTAACCCCAGTAATGCCTTAGTCATCAATGGCTGAAGGTCAGGATAGTCATTTAGCGTTGTGTGTCAACCTGTTCAATATCCTAGTCGACACCCTCCCAGCTTGATAGGATAATTTAAGATTTAAGATTAATTTAAGATTTAAGATTAATTTGTTTTTGCTGCTTAATATCTATACATGGACTGTACAGGAAGCAGATAGTACGCTTTGAAACTAAGAATGTTTTTAGAATATTTTAAACCATTTCACTTCAAAACAATGCTTTTCCATGATATGCAAATAATTTAATAAGTACAAAGCAAGCAAAATGGTGCAGAATGGGCTTCCTTTGACAAATTCAGTTAAAATGTTATTTCATGTTCCCTATTTTTTTATTTTTCTATCTCTAATTGCAAATAAATTCCCTTTTTTTGCAGAGACACACTATCCTGACCCAGGAAAACCCCTGATAGCCCCCCTCAAAATTAGCATGTATGGCTGGGGCACATATTCTAATTATTAGTGTACTCTCCCATTTATGCACTGTATCATAAAGAAATGTAAGCTTCATTAGGTGGAATACTTACAGTGAATGATATTGGTTTTACTTTAAACAGACTTCCCCAACTCTCGCATGCTAGCTAAAATTGATGATTTTATTATCAAATCAACCAGTCGTTGCAAAGAATTACAAATACACACGATGAGCCAAATTATATTAGAGCCAAAAGTCTGCTTGCCTTTGTAGATTAACACAGCAAACACAATACTGGTTCCCAGAGAGTGCAGCTTTAGCTGAAAATGCCTTTTGCAGTTGTGAGTGTTCCCATATCTTAGAGATATTGTGAAATATGGAGTTCTTCCAGAAGCAGCATTTCTTTTTTTGGAGCATACGCTGTACAAAGTGAGTGTTTTATGTTTAGGTTGTGTTTGCCACATACACATTGATAGGTGCATTTGGGCGGTCTACATTTTATGAGGACCGGTGCAAATTCTCTGATCTTCACATCATAAAAATCTGGATAAGTTTAACGCATATACAGATGTTAAACAGACCTGTGCGCAGAATGCACAGATGTTAAACACATGAACGTGCTCTTCTTACCCTTGTGCAGGACAGCATTAGCAGGTTTGTTGCCTGCAAGCGACTCTTTGCTGAGGTGCTGGTGTGACTCTGCCAAGCACTCCACCTCAGCGAAGCGGGCATTCAGGGCCATGGCAGGGTGGGTGGGGTCCTGGGTCATATTAAGATATGCTGCCCTGCGCAACTGCTCCTCAATCACCAACGCCTGCTCTAACAGCTTAGAGACAGAAAGAAGGAGACAGAGAGAGAGGAGAATAGCATAGTGAAGGAAAGTAAATGACAATCATACACTTCATTCATAATGGAGTGTCAGGTGTTGGAGAGGACGAGAAAAGCAACGTAGTGAATGAGAAATGATGAATGCATCAGACAAAGTTAGTGAGAGAAAGACATGGAAACTTAAGACAAAGGAAAAAAGATTGTAGAGGCCTAAAAGTAGATTTACAGGGTAAGCAAATAAAAAAGAACAATCTGTACACACAGGAGAAAACGAGAGTTAAAAAAGCCAAGTGATAAATTTAATCTTTCCAGATAAAACTGACTGAGAAGATTTGAGGTGGAACAATATCCTCTTAAGTGATATTTACAAGGAAATCAAGTCAGTGTAATGAAATTACAACACAGCTAGACGTGGCAAATGCATTCCAAATATAATGAGAGAGAGAAAGAGAGGGAGAGAGAGAGAGAAAGTGGCAGTGAGGAAAAAAGGAATGAGGATGTAGAGAATGGGATATGAAACATGTGACGGAGCACAACACCGGAAAACGAGAAAAGAGAGGATGTTGTTTGCACAAGAGCTTGAGTCAGCATGATGTGAGTGCCTCTCATCACATGTTAACATGAGGATGAGTAAAAACCTCAAATTAGTCACTGATATTTAAAATCTATTAAAATAGCACACTGTGGGTGAGTTTAAGGTAGTTTTATGGTATGCTGAGTTCGCACAAGGAAACCTTATATGGCTGTATATATTTTTGTAAATGTGGTCTGAATGGCAATCATACAGTCACTAATCAAACGACAAGCCCCCACATCTCACTACTGCCAGTGTGCAACACGCAAATGTGTTGGTCAATAAAACGAGAATATAAAGAAATCTGTTTTTAAAAAGAGGTAGACATTGGGTATGTCTGAGTGCCCCAGGCCTCAACATTTCACAAGATCGGACATGTATTTTTGTGTTGTTTTCACTGTCACATGAGATCCACGGTGTGTTTAGTCAGAAACAGTACTAACTACATTAAAACAAAAAAATTGTTGGAACCATCCTGTGAGAATTTCTTTTTCAAGACTCTTTGCAGCCTGTCGCAATGTTTGGATTATTCAGATGCCAGTGGCAGAGCAGACGATGTCCACTGCTAGATGAAGATGGAGGTGGGTCAACAGTTTGACTGTGTAATGGAAACAGGATGGGTTTTATATCCATCTACCCGTGGGTTTGAATGCCTTACCTTAAATCTCCTTGCCAGGAACTTGTTCTTCATCTCCAAGAAATTGCCCTTGTTTGCTTGTGACTTAAATGGCTCGTTGACGATGGCAAACTGGGGGTCATTCTGAATGTCCTGCCATCGAGCATAACCATGACTGCAAGGTGTCCGAGGTTAAGGTTCAAACTGCACAACTAAAGGTTTAAAGAGCAGCGAAAACACAACTATCCAGCCATGTGGTATGAAAAGACAGCAGTGTTGCACTGACTAAGGCACCCATTCTGCTCCTAAGAAATAAGATATCATTATAATATTATAAAACGAAGCCTTTTTTTGGGCGTTTAGTGACAGGGACCATCGAAAAAAACCCTATTCAAGTCACTCAAAAACAAATTGCTCGACTATTTTTATCATATGAATAGGTTTTTTCGATGGCATTCTTTAGTCAATTAATTGCTTCATTTATATCAGGCAATGGTGTACATCAACGTGTCTCATATCACTCTCACACATACGCCCACATAAAGGTCATACAGAGTCATATGTACACATTTTTGTTCCAAAGAAAAACTGTTTCCATGGTAACAGCCACCAATCACTGAGGATACTGTACAATGCCTGCAAGCAGCCAGAAGTCATGCCGTCGGTGCCAGATCTCATTCATCTTGCCAGAGGAGATTGCTGCTCGCTCTTCATTCTGCCACAGGGTGTGCAGCTCTGCAGAGAGAAAATATATGATATACAGTGCTTGGCTAGCACTGAGGAAACGTGTAGGTCTCTATCAATCATGTGACTTTTTTGCACAGTGGCCATATTAATGTCTTATATTATGTTCTGCTGCGTGTCAATCTGAAAGCAAAGGGGGAGAAAGTGAGCGAATATCAGTTCTGAAAAATTTCTTTATTTTGTTTCAAATGTAGTTCACAGTAGTTACTAATTCTAAGTGGCTAATAATGCAGTGGACAGGAGTGAGGACAGACATAAACACTCCAGCTATATTTCTGCCACACCAGTAAAACTTCTCACGTTACACTCGCCTACCATTTTAAATCTGGATAAGTGTGTCTGCTAAAAACGTACATGTAATGTTTGCCCACATGTGTGTATTTTAATACACAGTCCACTCCCGTGCTCTGGTGGTAGAACTTGCTAAATGGGCAAGCGGTACATACTTAAGGAAGGAAAAACAGTGGTCTGTGAATGGAACAGAGTATGTGTTTATCATCTATGAATAAAATAAAAAGCAGTGGTGTAACCTTAGCTTTAACACGAACAGTCACACATAACCTTACAGCAACAAACTATATATTTTCCTCTAAAAGCACAGGACTTCAAATCTGGACCAATAATTATAAAATCCTGGATTGGAATCCGGATTCAATGTCTGCATTCAAAGACATCTGCCTTGGAGGAGACTTTAATAAGACTAAATAAAAAAAAACTGAAAAAATAAAAATAAAAAAACATCCTAAGATAATGCTCAAAGATTATCAATAGAGAGCTGAAACCAACAAACACTGCCATCAACAATCTACTTAGGAGCTCAACATTCGTCCTGGAGAGTTTAGATCCAAAACACCTAGATCTAATATTCAGATACCTCTGAAAGATTTTATTATCCAAACCAGATAATTAGATTAGGTTTGGAGCTAAACTCTATGTCCTAAACTGAGAACCCAGCTATAAACCCATGGTCACCAACACTGCCCCTGGAAAAATATCAACCAGCAGAGCTAAGCCCTAACTTACCATACCTGATCCAACAAATAACTGTCCTCATGGTTAGCTGGATCAGGTATGCAACATCTGGAGTTGGAGGTGAAACCTGTAAGAAGGCCACTGCTAAAATCTAAGCTCCATTTACTGAGAAGATTAATTCACCTGTGAATCCCCCATCTGCAATGTTGAACATAAACCGTGGGCGCTCGGGTGGTTTGCCATTCCCCTTGGCTGCGTCCTCTTTCTGCACCTTGACCTCTTTACTAGTGTCTTTTTCTCCCTTCACCTCCTCTGTGAGCACAAAAAAGCAATGCAATGGAAAGGTTACAACAGTAGTGTTAAAGAGAAGATGTTAAAAATGGTGAAGAATGAGAAAAGAGAGATCTCTTTAGAATCTACCTTTCTTAACGTCTGACACTTGGCCTTCAGCCTTTTCTTTTTTTTCTGTTGTTTCTGTGGGAACGGACGTCTCCTCACTCTTTTCTTTCTCTTCTGCGGGTTTCTCGCCCGTTCCTAGCTTCTCACCCTTCTCCCCTTGCTCTGTCAGTGCAAAAATAAACACGTGGGTTGGGACAACAACTTACTTTGATGCCCGATCAGGTCTGATAACCGAATCCTGAGATGCAGCTGCGCTGAAAAGCAAAACTCTACCTTGGTTCTCGTCTTTAACTGTTGGGACGTCTGAACCAGACTCCTCTTTAGATTTTTCAGAGACAGCCTCCTTCTTGGAGCTCTCCTCATCACCACTCTTTTTGTTGTCGCACCTTTCTTTCGGCGAGGGTGGAGCGGTATCAGGAGCTTCTTTAGATTTGGAGTCATCTGAAGCTGCTGCTGTGGACGTTTCAGATGGTTCAGGTTTTTCACCCGTCAAAGGGTCTTTTTCCCCCTCCTTAACAGCTGTAACCGGCTACAGTGTGAGAGACCAAAAAAGAACATTGTTTGGTATCAACGATTTCCCAAGAAGCCGCTGTCAAACAAACATATTCATGCACCCCTCCTGCCCTGCCTGACCACTTACTTGCTTACTGACTCACTCACTCACCAACACACCCATCCACACCCACATCCACAGACATCCGCATCTCCAACCACACTTCCAGCTCGCACACTTACCTCTTTAGACTCTGCACTATCTGTGCTCTCTCCTTCTTTTCCCTCTTTTGCCCTATCCTTCTCTTTCTCTGCTTCAGCTGGGCTCTCCCCCTCTTCTTTCTCTGCCTCCTTTGCACTCTTTTCTGGTTTGTCAGGTGGAGAGGGTGTGGCTACAGAAAGACAGGACAAATCTTGTCAGGGGTGCACAAATATGGGCATACTCACCTCGGGACTCCAGGGCCTGTGTATTTATGTGTGCATGGTGTGTGCATGTGTGCATGATGCTTCCAGACGTTTTAACACATGATTACAGTTTATTTACTGTTTATTTATTTAACACAGTGACATACCAGACTGAGTATAACATATTTGAATAATCATATATACATGACCTTTATCCATATTCTTTATCCTTTGGATTTTAAAAATACTGTTTTGTTGCTGTGGCTTTATAAAGGCCAATACATGTGAACGAAGACAACAAAAAACATGGAAGTAAAATAGTTTAGACTGAACCACTCCTTATAACTTCAGTGTGAATGAGTGGGGCTAAACTGTTGTAGGCCAAAAAGGTGGATAGATGTAAATGAGAATCACTTACTTACTTACGTATATGGACCATATGGATAGGGAATAGATTGTATCTTAAACAATATTTAGGTTTTTTTTTTTTTTAAGCAGTAGCTGAGTAAACATGTGTCCTTATAAACGGTATCCTGAAATGCAAACACTGATCAACAGAAACATGCTTACAAATTAGCAAAACAGTACACTGTACTGAGGCGGAGCTGCTCACAACAGTTCCACACTACCCTCTAGTGGACAAAAGGTGAACTGTCAACATGTAATGTCAATGATGTCAATCCTGTCGAGTAAATTTCTGAATTTTTAGTTGCATATGATATGTTAGTTTGAATTGTGTTTATGTATTTGTGTGTGTATGTGCAGATGTGTGTCTGAATGTTGTGTGCATGTTAATGTGTATATGTGTGTACCTGGCTTGGAGGTGCAGGGCGTATTGTTGCAGCTTTGCTCAGGTGTGGGCGTAGCTGTTTTGATGGCAGGTGAAGAAGCTCGTGAAGATTTCTTGGAGTCCACATTGACTTCAGGCTTCAGTTCAGGAATACTCCACTTCCCATTAATGTGCTCAAACTCTTGAACCTACACATTTGAGCACAGCAGATATTCTTTTTAATGAAGTCGTTCAGTTAATATAGCAACAGATATTTTCGTTAATCAGTACAAATATTGTCGTAACTTCTTTCTTGCTGCAGAATGGGAGGGAGACTAGTTCAGAGTACAATTCTTATTTTTTAGGATACTGCAGTACAGATGTTCTGAGAGCGCTCAACCCTGGTCTGGTCTGAACATGGTCTAACTTCAACCTAGCAAACACACTGTATTTAAGTCCAGGCTGTCAATAGGTCAACCAGCCTCGACCCAACGGGCCAGATCGGTATCTCCAAGGCTTAGGGCTAGGGCAGGATCTGCCAAGTCAAAACCCTAAATGACGGGTGTCGCTAAACCATAAACATGGCATTCAGTGTCATCAGTGTCCACAAGCTTTTAACAGACACCATAGGTTGCAAAAAATATTCAACTTTACAAAACTTTACATTCATAAAAAAAAGACTTAATCCATTACATTGTAAAGGATAACTTACAAATAGATCCCAAAATATCCCAAAGCAAAACATTGAAGCAGACCTTTTTCTTAACCAGGCTCATGACTCCGATGCGGGTCAACACTGGCTGTCTGCACAGGCCCTCCCTTGGCACACCATCGGCGAATGTCTCTGAACCATCAGCTACTGGCTCACACAAGTGCCTCATGAACAGAGACACATATGCTCTGCAGAAAGAAAGCAATAGAGAGGGAGCAACAGAGATAAACATAGCAATTATTCATTTGTCTTCCTTGTCTTCTTCTGATATAAATCACTTGTTCATTTAAATTTCAGCCTGCTCTTTGCTCTGGTTTTCCATCTTTCTTACTTGAACTCTTTTTCAGTTTTGCCCCGAAGGTCTCGTACCAGCCACTGACAGGAGAAAGCATCCTGTGCAGGCATACCCCACCTCATCACAGCATTCAGGAAAGCCTTCCTCTGACGAGTGTTGAAGCCCAACACCTATAATCCACATAAACACATTATATGTCCAAAATTATCCAGACACCATTGTAATGAATAAATTCAGTCATTTTAAGGTGTACTTGTTGCTGGCAAAGGTGTTCAGTTACATACGCAGCTTAAATATCTCTATAGAAATAAAACAGGATGCTCTGCAGCAGCTGTACATGAGCAGTACATAAAAATATTTGGAACAATGGAACTGGATTCTCCAATAAAGTTAGGACCATCTTATATCTTTAGGATGAGTTGGAGTAGCATTTGTGATCGAGAACTAATCATCCAGTATTAGTACCCAACCTCACTAATGCCTTTATGGCTGAGTGCAATCAATTCTTCACAGCAACAGTCCCAAATCTAGCCTTTCCAAAAGAATAGAGGCTGTGATTTCCACAAATGGGGGACAAGCTTTCTGTTAACACCCTTAGTTACAGAACACTGGGTAGGTCTCTCAAACATTTTGTACAGTATGTGTGTCGATGCATATATTAAAAGGTTCTGAAGATGTGGAATTTTTCCATATAAGGAAAATGTGTTTTCAATTCACCGGGTACGATAAAGTACAACAGATGAAAAGTTACTGTGATGAAAGATTTATCACAGTTCAAACACAGGGTAAAAGAATGTAAAAGAACTGGCCAGTCAAGCGCTTGCTATACACATCTGTCAGCTGGTTGTGTTTTGAAGAGCACGAAGCCAGAGGTGTTGTGTATACTGGCTTAAGTGATCACACATTCAAAAAGGCCATTAAATCAATGTACTCTTTTCAGTACAAGACTGATGTTGATTGTTCTGTGTATAATAATACACAAAGGCCCTTAAGAGAGACTGAGAGAGTGGTCCTATTTTACCTCGAGGTTGCCCCCAACTCTGGCCAACAGAGGTGGTAGTGGCTTATCCTTTTCGTTTCTGATCTGCCTGCGAGACTGCCTTCGGCCTGCAAGAGGTAAAAACAGCCAGTTCTAATGACGTGTTCAAAATGACGCTGCTTCACATGTTTATTATTTTAGTCAGTAGCGCTTACTCCAGGGACATATCCCTTTCAGGATTGTGTGCCACTTGCGCTGCAAATATTGTCTATTCACTTCAATTTGAGAGAGTTCATGAACATTCACCCAAAACAATGTCATGATATGAGATCAAAAAGCTCATTGGACCGATTCTTGGCAACCAAGGCAACATTTTTTAAGCTTTGCATGATGGACACCAATAATAGATTACAGCTACTATTTTTTGAAAAATAATTTCTTTTCATGATATGGGTCAATGTAAATACACAGAATCACACTGTGGACTTCAAGGCATCCATTAACTTGTGTATTCTTATGGTCCTCCTTGCAGATATTCCCTACCTTCAGGCCTCTCGTCAAAGTCCTCATCCTCCTCCTCAGAGCCCACAGAGTATTCAGACTGGTTGTCTGAGATATCAGCATGCCACTCTGAAACAAAAGACAGCAGGGTCAGCAGGTAAGCCAAGGCTGACACACCTGACACAAGTTCAACCATGTACCTGTTTTAGTTTTACAAGTGTAATGTTTCAAGGACTTGCAGTCAAATTTATGCATAAGAGGCCAAACAGGTTTCAAAGATTTCACTAACACTACATAGAAGACAAGGCATTCTGAAAAAACATTATCCACTGTCCACTACGGTCACCAGGTATCAGAAATGATTTCTAATAATGCTAATAATAACCCTACATATGCGTAATATTGCAATATATTAAGCCTTTATAATTCACTATTTCTTATCATACCAGAAACTGAGGAAGACTGCCCTTCTGTCAACAGTGACTTTACATGGCAGTCCACTTCGTGTTGAAAAGTAATGGACACAAGGACCCCAATAGGGCCACCGCAGAGCAGATATTATTTGTTACTGTGTTCTTTGCTGGTGAGAATGGATCAGACACAGCAGTGCAGCAGGTTTTTTTAAACAACTCAGTTTCACTGCCAGACTGAGAATAGAACAGCAACCAAAACTGTCTAGCAAACAGCTGCTGTAGATAGAGTTCATAAGGCTGCATGACACAAGCTGCATCTATAGCTTGTCAGGACAATTTACATAACCCTACAGAAATGTGTATAAATGGTCATTCCAATAAGGGAACCCTTAATGACAGATGAGTCCTACTGGATTAAGCATTTATAAACATTTATGTAGGGTTATGTCAGTAGCCATGACAAGTTTATGTAGGTGCCATGTAGCCTTATGAACAGTACCCTACAGTACATTGATACCGGGAATGTGTCACGCTGTGCCCTGTTCCGTCTGTCTTCGTCTGTTTGTTTTCGTTCCTCATTGGAGCCATGTGCTCGTATCTGTTTGTTTTTTGTCATGTGCTCTGTGCCTTCGTTCTAGCCCTGCCTGTCTCACCTGTTTCCCGTAAGCTGTCTGTCTCTTGTTAGTATGTGTATTTAGTCTTACTGCTTTGCTCTCTCCTTTGTGGTTCTTTTTGTGATGTTTTGTAATGTTTGTGATTTTCTGGCATTTTCCCGTTTTTGATCCCTGGTTCTGTTTAGTTTGTCATCGTGTTTGTGTACTTTGTGTTTTGTTTTCTTTTTTGTGTTTGTTAAATATTCTGTTAAAGCTTGTGTTTGAGTTCACCCCTGCTCTACTTCTTGTCTGCTCCTCGCACCCTCTCGTGACAGAATGTTTTTAATAATTATCAATAATCAGCTATACTCAGTGACATGGTAAAGTTTGGGCTGTATTAGTTCAGCCCTACATTCAGCTGTATACTGGTGTGGTGTGCTTGTGTGGGGTGCTATAAGGTACCTTGGTCCTCCTGGGCAGCGTCATTGTAGTTGACCTGTTTGCGGACCCTTTTGCCCTTGCCCAGGTTGCGGGCCAGGTCCTCCTGCTGCTGCTCATAATGATGCCTCAGCAGCTTCTCCCAGTAATCTGGGTCCACATTCTCCTCCTGCTTAATGATCTCTCTCTCAATCTCCTCAATCTGCAAACATACAGGTCACAGTAAACAATCTGCAAACAGCAGCTGGAGGCATGCTATCTTTCAATATTTTCCATCATGTTTCCCTCTTATCTGTCCCTGTCATCATGCTATCTTTACACTCACCCCCTAAATCTCTCATACCTTGTCGTCCTCTCGGACGGTGTACTGAGCTACTTTGAAGGAACTGAGGTATTCGTTCATGTTCTGCATGTCTGTATCGTCAGTGGCATCCTGGCTACGGTCTAGCAGACGCTCAATAGCAGCGTTGTCATAGTGTATCACGCTGCTGTCTTCATCCTTATTGTCTCCCGCTAGACACAAACACATACACACAGTTACAGGAGTGAGGTGTTATCCAGACATTCCAATAGTTACCATGATAGAGGGTCATGTACCAGACAAGCTTGATTGCGACAAGGCAAGGCTTTCATTGAGATAACATTGTACATCATAAATAAAAATTCGAAGGGGGCCTAACAACTAGGATGAGATTCAACAAAGTAATTTAACAGCAGAGTAGTTTAAATATTGTCACTGTCTTAAGAACAGCTCACTCTTGTTTTTCCCAACATTTGGAAATAGCAGCTGGTAATTATATTGCCCATAGCTTTATGTAATTAACATTTAATGAAGAATTAAACAGCAGGAATTTCTTTTACTTTTATATATTTTTCTTAATATATTAATCTTTACTGTTTTGGACATATGAAGTTTTTTGAGGTGGAGTATCATGATCAGAGCTAAATGTTCATTATGACTTTTTTAAAAAATATATCGTTTCACTTTGAAATATTTGTTAAAATATTTGGGTTCGGGCTAGGTTCAGATGTCATTTGCTAAAATGTCAGGCCGAATCAAAGTTACAGATTTTACATGACACTAAATGAGACCCGAGGAAACATGGCAGTGTACAGTCCACAGTGTTTCCTTTGGTAAAGGACTGATTCAGAACACACTTAACTATGCATGGCAATCTCCACACGCCTGACAAAGAACCTATGACCTACAGTAAACCTCCTATAGCCAGACACAGTATGTTCATTCTGTCTCCTATGTTCTGGCTTTTTCTTCCATTCTTCCATTATTTCTTCCATTCTTTCTTTATATCTCAATTCTCTTTCTCTTACCCTCAATCTCATCCTTGAATAGTTCCTCAGTGCCAAACTTCAAGATGTCGTCCAGCTCCTGTTTGGACATGGAGCCAGCTTTTGAGCCCAGGCCTGGCCGCACCACCAGGTGGGTCAGCATCATCTTGCGCTTGGCCACCTGGGTAATGCGCTCCTCTACAGAGGCACGCGTAACAAAGCGATAGATCATCACCTTATTGGCCTGGCCAATCCTATGAGCTCGACTGAAGGCCTGAGAGAGACACAGAGATGGAAGGACTGGTAAATATTTCCATTGGTGACTGCTTCTGAATGTGTCTATGGCAACAGATTAGTAGTCATTACAAAAGAGGCATTCTAAAGTAGGATTTTCACAGTCAACACAGAGTTGTCTTTACTGATCCCAAATTTATCTATGTACAAATTACATTGTCTTCAAAAAGATATTTCACTCTAGCGAAAGGCACTTAAAACAAACGATTATAAATGACAGGCAAGTAAGTGATTTCCTATTAGGGCTATTAGCTAGTCTGCACTCTATACCTGAATGTCATTATGAGGGTTCCAGTCAGAGTCAAAGATAATGACTGTGTCTGCAGTTGCCAGATTGATGCCCAGACCTCCTGCTCTAGTAGACAGAAGGAAACAGAACTGAACAGCTCCCGGAGCTGGGAAAAAAAGAGTGGGTGAGAGAGAGAAAGAGAGAGAGAGAGGCACCAATTATGCACAAATTGTTGTGGACTGGACTAAGATCAGGCTTGTTTAAGGTACTGCTTAATTTAGGGCTATGACTAAACTTTAAGCTGTTAATCTACGATTTGACTATGAGTCAATTAAAAGCATAAATGTTCCTGCAGAGAAATGCTGATGAATCAAAGGCATTCTCACCGTTGAATCTGTCAATAGCCTCCTGTCTCAAGGCCCCGGTGATGCCCCCATCAATACGCTCATATTTAAAACCCTCATAGTCCAAGAAGTCCTCCAGCAAATCCAGCATCTTAGTCATCTAATAAAATAAACAGCAATCACAAACTGAATATGAGCTCACTTTCACTGGTCATGTGAAAAAATCAGCATGCTTTTTCACGTACTTTTACCAATAGGTGCACTCAAGTTCATGTATATGGAGAAGTACAAATAGGGTCACTGTGTATAGAGGAAATGTACATGCAGAAGTAGCAGAAACAAAGATTTGAAAAAGATAAGCGTGGGGAATGTGATAGACATTGCAATGTTGTGAAGAGTTTTATTTAATAAACGTCAGTGTAGCTAAAGCATGAGAATCATGTGTGCAATCAATGTTTAAATAATTTGTTTAGTCAAGCGAATAGACTGAAAGTTTACAGTCTCAAAAGCAGGTTTAACTGTGCCTAACAAACTGTGTTTTTTATAAACATATATATAATCATCCAGTTGTATAGGTCTATTAATTTGGTCTAAAAAGATTAAAATTAAAAAAGTAAATATAAATATTTACATAAAAACATAAATATTCACTTTGGTGCAAAACAATGTCATGTCATAACAAAGCCTACAAAATAACATAACAAAGTAATTTTTAGTCTTATATAGGCAATACGATAATATTTATTATTATGAGAGTATGATTAGTCCTGTTTCAGTGGCTTTAATGCAGTGCAGTATATGAAGTGTTGACTATAAATCATTGCAAGTACTATTTGATGGATTTTGATAGATTCTTAAATGTGGCATTGTTTAGCATTTTTAAGTTTATCAGTTTACTAATAAAATAACATAAAAAGACATAGTATTGCTACATTTTTGCGATATCTTCCACCTCTACTTGTAATTTGCACTGTCCAGTGGTCCAGATAAGCAACGTTTTTGTACATGCATGTAACCAGTCAGCATTTTTTACGCATTCTGGGCATGTTATGAATGTATTGTTGTGGAAGTCAGATATTAAATTACAAACAGGGAATTACAATAGTTAACACAGATAACCGAGGTAATGAGCCTATGCACTAGCGTTGGCACCATTAATATTAAAAAAGGAGTAAAGATAAAAGTGTAGAGTCAAGTACAAACGTTTCGAACACACTGTGTGGGTTTGACAGCCACACTAATAATGGCAACTTAAAATTGTTGCTGCGATTGTGGTCTGTATGCGGAACCAGCGAAGCATTTCAATGGAACCAACCGAGCACTTATTAATGTAACGTACAACACGGTTCTATGTGAGTGACATACATGAACATGAACCTTGGCTTTTGTAGCATTACTGTGTTACAGTTCATCCAATCTGACACATTTAGATAAGCTGAGGGCGGTTAATCTGTTCCTCATCTGAGTCCATGACGTTCATCAAAAGCGGAAACATGTGCCAGTGCCACTGGGAAACAAAACTCTTTCAATTAACCTACAAGTTCTGAGAATAAATAAATCCACAACTGGCCCACCAGAAGGACGGTCTATTCACTGACAGTGCATGAATGTAATACATTTATTAAGAATATAATTATTATTATTTGAATTTTATCTAATCAAACATATTTATTACAACATATCTGATACATCCTATTTTGTTTAGTTATGTGGCAGAACAACTCTGGTCTAAATATTCAGAATGTGGTGGCCCTGTTCTGTGTGCATTAATGTGTGTCTATGTGTAGGCAATGTGTGGGCAAAGTGTGGGCCTACAAGTCAAAATAGGCTGCAAACAGTAAGTGCACCTGAGAGAACACAAGCACGCGATGGCCCTGCTCTTTCAGCTTTCTCAGCATTTTCTGCAGCAGCATCAGTTTCCCAGAAGCCTTTGTGAGGCTGCCTCCCTCATATGCCCCACTTGGTGTCTTTGGGGCCTCCTGCATACACAAATAAATAGACATACACAAACCACATCAGAAAAAAAGCAGGCTACAAATAATTATCTTACACACACACTGTCCTTCTGTTCTGTATTATCTACTGTAGTGCAGTATCAGATTCAGACACATGGTGGCAGCACTGTTTGTCTGCTTTGATGTGTTTTCAAACAAAAACACTGTCTAGACAAAAGAGTCCTGGAACTGTAATGTGGAATTGGAGGTTGATGTGAATGTTATTGTAAGCTTTTGTCATGGCAGCAGACAGCGGGTTAATGTAGTGATGTATAATGTGTACAACACCCCATGGTTTCATAAAGAAAGAGGCTGGGGTGAATGTGTGCATGTTAGTACTTACTAGTACTTACTCACTAGTAAGTAAGCAAAATTACAAAAAAAAACCACTTAAAGACATTTTTACAATCCACAATCACAATATTTAGATTTTCTGAGGTTTGGTAAGTTTTAGCACACGTTTTAAAATACAGTATAGGGCCAGTTTCTTGAATTTGAATTAGACTGAATTTACAATAAAGATTACGTGAGCCAGGTAAGTGCATTCCTGCTGTATTAGAACTCTGCTGCTACATTCATGCCTAAATGTCAACTCATTGTGCTAAATAGTCAAAAATCTCTCACTTTCAGTCTTCAAAAATTACTGAAAGAGAATTAAAAATGTGCTAAATACTAATCACTGAAAACCAGCGCTGTGCACTGGATAGAACTGGTGACATGATACATATCTTAATACAGGGTAACCTTGTATTTTGCAATATACGCTGCGATACTGTAAGCCAGTACCAATTTATGTAAAGGGGCAATACCATGCATTTTTGTTTTATTTTATTTGCTTCCCTGAGGTGTACTCATGAAATATCAGGTTTTATGTTCCAAAAAACATAAATAAGTCATGAACATGAACATAACTTTTTTCTAACCTCTCTCAATCCCTTAGAACTACACAGGCTGCTTTTCTTACTGTGCCCTTAATTCTGAAATATGTAACTGAGCTTTGTTCTGATTGGCTGCCTAGTATTGTACCTCATTAAAAAAGTAGTACACTTTAAATTCACCTTAAAATTTTAGCATGGGTGGGAGGGTCGCTATGTTGTAGGCTGAGTAGGTGGATATATGTGAATGTGTCAGATTTTGTGACACTACTATTAAATAAGTTTAAGAGCTTAATTTCAATATATAGACTGTATGCATTAAGTCGTGAATGATATGCTTTGAAGCTTACATACTTTGTCTAACTCTAATTAAACAAAGCAGTAACTGGGCCCTGTAATTTCACATTTTATTTTAAATACTTTTTTTTAATTAAAAAAATTAAAGTGCTAGTACAACAGCAAATAATGTTTTTATTTTTGCAGCAACTTTGGCTAATAGAAAGTACCAGAATTAGTGTTTTGTGGGTTCATGTAGCTTGTGTGAGTCAAATTTGCTATAAAGAAATCCAAATCAACAATACATAAAATCCTGATCGGTCCACCTCTACTTGTGTTTATCTCACCATGGAGGCAACAGGAAAGAGGTAGGGGTGATTGCAGCACTTCTTCAGGTCCATCATGATGTTGAGCAAAGAAACCTGGTTCCCTCCACCTTTAGAGTTTAGTGCCTCAAAGTTCCGCGTCAGGATGAACTTGTAGTATTTCCTTTCAGCAGCACACACACACACACACACACACACACACACACACACACACACAAAAGGTTATACAAAACCACAATCTCCAGCCTTCCTCTTTCACCTTCTGCAGTTTTGCAACTTCTGCACAGGTTTAACCATGTCTACCCTTAATATTCTTATTTCTCATGACTTTACACAAGCAAGAAAACAACAGCTCTACACAATCACACACGCCGAAATCCCTTCTATGTTCTCAGTGTGCTCTCACTTTTGCATGGGGCTGAGTTCTACGCGCACGATGAGCTCTGTTTTAGCCGGCATGTTCTTAAACACATCTGCCTTCAGCCGTCTGAGCATGTGCGGCCCCAGCAGGTCGTGCAGCTTCTTGATCTGGTCCTCTTTGGAGATGTCCGCAAACTCCTCCAGAAATCCCTCCAGATTACTGCAGTTAGAGAGAAAGAGAGAAAGAAAGAGAGAGGCTCGGTTTTGCTTAGGTGTGCTTTTGTTATCATTCTCATGTCAGCATGAAAATATGATTAAGACACAGAGTATAACAAATATATTCCAGGGAGTGTTTGTGTATGAGACATGTGAGTGTGATACGGTGCAACTGTACAGTCTTTTTTGAATCCATAACAGTTTCACAGTAATGAAAATATCAAGGTGACAGTAAAGTCTTAGAGAAAAAAACATTTGACTGGATGTAGTTTACCTCTTTCAAGCTGGCAGGAAAGTTTTAAATCATACAGAGCACATAGATTACTTGCTACATAGCTGGATTTATAGCAAGACTGGGTGAGCTATAAAAGCATAAAAACAAAAGACAATAACAATAAAAATGTAAGGAACAGCAAACAGTATGCTTACTGCCCCCAAATATATTTCATATGGTTCTTTTTTTTCATTTCTTCTAACAGAAATGACATATGAACACCCACCGAAGAGATCCAGTGTGATAACATGCACCCACCATTAAAAAATGTGTGTGTATGTGTTTGTCCTCACTTGAAGCGGTTGGGTGTAAGGAAGTTAAGCAGGTGGAAGAGCTCCTCAAGGTTGTTTTGAAGCGGTGTGCCTGTTAGCAGCAGCTTATGGTCAATCTTATAGTCATTCAGTCGCCTGAAAAACTACATCAAAATCACAAACTTGAAATACGTAGTAACTGTGCCATTAACGACATCAGTAATGCACACATACACACAGTCTATGTACACAAACGTAGATACCTTGGACTGGTTATTTTTGAGCCGGTGAGCTTCGTCCACCACAAGACAAGCCCAGTCAATGGACTTTAGGGCTGTCTGGTCTATGGTCACCAGCTCATAGGAGGTCAGCAACACATGGAACTTAATGGGAGCTTCTTTCTGAGAAACACACAGAAAAACAACAATGCAAAAGTCAAGGTCGCCAATTTAGCAAAGTAGGGCTGTTACATTTGATTACATAGGTCATTGAGAAATCCACTGATTTTTTTTATATTTAAGTGATCTGAATTTTAACTTCCCAAAATACTGAAAAAATTACAATTTTTTACAATCCACAATCACAATATTCAGATTTTCTGAGGTTTGGTAAGTTTTAGATTTTAAAATACAGTATAGGGCCAGTTGAATTTGAATTAGACTGAATTTACGAATTTAAGATTACGTGAGGCAGGTAAGTGTTCTATTTTTTGCTCTTGCTCTTTTTAAATGCTGCTGCTACATTAATGCCTAAATGTCCACTTATTGTGCTAAATAGTCAAAAATCTCTCACTTTCAGTCTTCAAAAATTACTGAAAGAGAATTAAAAATGTGCTAAATACTAATCACTGAAAACCAGCGCTGTGCACTGGATAGAACTGGTGACATGATACATATCTTAATACAGGGTAACCTTGTATTTTGCAATATACGCTGCGATACTGTAAGCCAGGTAAAATTGAGCTTTTTAATCTAATTACATACTTTAAAATCGATGAGTAGTCGGCGAGGTTTGCTAATACTAATATTTCCAGTGCACCCTTAAGCTACTAGTGTATGTTGGAGTGGAAGAGTCTAATGGCTGAGGATAGATTACAACATCCTACAATATCCTATTCCAGAGAAACGGACGATATCCACAATATATTCTGAGAAGTGTATTGTGACATTGTCCCATAATGTAGCATGGTAATGAGAGCTCAGGTGTTTCAGTCACACTCTCTTAACATATGGATAAAATCAAGCACATAATCGTATAATGTCTAAAGAACTTGTTCTACTGGTACTGAAGAGCTCAGTGATATTGAAAATGGCACCATCATCTGTCTTTCAAATTTAACATACTGTCCTTCAGCCCCAGTCAACTCTAAGTGCTATAATGTGAAATAAAAGTGCCTAGGAACAATAACAGCTCAACCACAAAGTGGTAGACCACACAAACTCACAGAGCGGGGCAGCTGTGTCCTGAAGCGTGTAGCACCTACCCTCTGTAGCACCACAGAGTTTCAAACTGCCTCTGGAAGCATGATCATTAATATCATTATCCACAATGCCAAGCATTAGCAAGAGTGGTGTAAACTATGCCACCACTTGCCTCTGGAGCAGTAGAAATATGTTCTTGGGAGTGATGAATCACACTATCTGGTAGTCTCATGGGCAAACCTGGTTTTGGAAGATGTCCGGAATCTATAGGGTCTTCATTTTTTAGACAATTAAAAGCTTCCCACTTTGTGGCCGCAGTTTGAAGAAGGCCCTTTTCTGTTCCAGCATAATAGAGCCCCTGTCCACAAAGCGAGGTCCATAAAACATGGTCTGACAAGGTTGGTATGGAGGAACTCCAGTAACCCGTACAGAGCCCTGACTTCAACCCCATTAAACAGTGTGCCTGACCTCACAAATGTTCTTTTGACTGAATGGGCACAAATTCCCAAAGACACACTGCAAAATCTTGTTAAAGCTGCAAATCTTGTTATGGCTGCAAAATGCACTCCGTATTAATGCACATGGTTTTAAAATAAGATGTCCAGCATACTTATGTAAGTGTGACATACAGGTGTTCACATACTTTTGGCCATATAGTGTATCTGTAGGTCTAGGAACAAGCACTTCTAAAAGGTAATGTGGAGTCAACAAATCCCACGATTAAGAAGCATGAAGGCATGTGAAGAATATGAAATTAGTTCTGAACAGGAGGAATTTCAGAAATGCACACGGCTGGTGTTACTGGAATAAAATGCAGAGGTAACTGTTCACTTGAACTTGCTATGTGTCACAGTTTTGCTTTATTTGTTCTCCTCACCCGTAACTTGAAGGCCTTCTTTCCTCCTTTCACAGCCGTGTCATCAAAAGAGAACTCGTTCTCACGGATGATGGCTCGGCTGTCTTTGTCTCCTGTGTAGGTGACAACGTAGAAGTCTGGAGCCCACATCTCAAACTCCCTCTCCCAGTTAATGATGGTGGACAGAGGTGCGCTCACCAGAAATGGCCCCTTTGTGTGGCCCTGTGGTGTGGTAAGGGGGAGAGAACGTACTCCATATGTTAAAGGATGAAGGCTGCAGAAAACCTCTCAGGATTCAAAAAACACTCCTTAGGCCTCAATATTTCAGTTAATCCATTACATGAACCAAACCAAAGAGAAGCCCTGGCATTCTCATGCCTGTACTTGATCCTTTTTACAAATACTCACCTCTTTGAACAGAGAGTAGAGGAACACGATGGTCTGAATAGTCTTGCCCAGGCCCATCTCGTCAGCCAGGATGGTGTCGGTGCCTTGAGCCCAGGAGAAGCGCAGCCAGTTGAGACCCTCTAGCTGGTAGAGGTGCAGAGTGCCTCCTGTCACAGTCACAAAGTCTGGCTGCTCTTCATACTTTATTGTGGGCTGGGGGATGGAATAAGGAGACAAAATGACAGTTAGGAGAGAATTAAGGTATAGTGAGACAGGAACATGTCCTTATACTTATACATGTCCTTATGTCCTTATAAAGATAATTAGATACACTTCACTGAGGATAAAGGTAGTTCACCTATTAAAGAAGTTTTAAAACAGTTCTAAAACGTTTGGCTGATAGTGTACTAAAATGTTTGACTGGTAATGATCTAAAACATTTGGTTGGTAGTGTACTAAAACGTTTGGCTGGTAGTGTTTTAAAACGTTTGGCTGGTAGTGTACTAAAACGTTTGGCTGGTAGTGTACTAAAACGTTCGGCTGGTAGTGATCTAAAAAGTTTGGCTGGTAATGTTCTAAAACGTTTGGCTGGTAGTGTACTAAAACGTTTGACTGGTAGTGATCTAAAACGTTTGGCTGGTAGTGATCTAAAACGTTTGGCTTGTAGTGATCTAAAATGTTTGGCTGGTAGTGTACTAAAACGTTTGGCTGGTAGTGTACTAAAACATTTGGCTTGTAGTGATCTAAAATGTTTGGCTGGTAGTGTACTAAAACGTTTGACTAGTAGTGTACGAAAACGTTTGACTGGTAGTGTACTAAAACGTTTGACTGGTAGTGTATCTAAAACGTTTGACTGGTAGTGTACTAAAACGTTTGGCTGGTAGTGTACTAAAACGTTTGACTGGTAGTGATCTAAAACGTTTGGCTGGTAGTGTACTAAAACGTTTGGCTGGTAGTGTATCTAAAACGTTTGGCTGGTAGTGTACTAATACGTTTGGCTGGTAGTGTTCTAAAATGTTTGACTGGTAGTGTTCTAAAACGTTTGACTGGTAGTGATCTAAAACGTTTAGCTGGTAGTGTACTAAAACATTTGACGGGTAGTGATCTAAAACGTTTGGCTGGTAGTGATCTAAAACGTTTGGCTTGTAGTGATCTAAAATGTTTGGCTGGTAGTGTACTAAAACGTTTGGCTGGTAGTGATCTAAAACGTTTGACTGGTAATGTTCTAAAACGTTTGATTGGTAGTGTACTAAAACGTTTGACTGGTAGTGATCTAAAACGTTTGAGTGGTAGTGATCTAAAACGTTTGACTGGTAGTGTACTAAAACGTTTGGCTGGTAGTGTACTAAAACGTTTGACTGGTAGTGATCTAAAACGTTTGGCTGGTAGTGTACTAAAACGTTTGGCTGGTAGTGATCTAAAACGTTTGACTGGTAGTGTATCTAAAACGTTTGGCTGGTAGTGTACTAATACGTTTGGCTGGTAGTGTATCTAAAACGTTTGACTGGTAGTGATCTAAAACGTTTGGCTGGTAGTGTACTAAAACATTTGACGGGTAGTGATCTAAAACGTTTGGCTGGTAGTGATCTAAAACGTTTGGCTTGTAGTGGTCTAAAACGTTTGGCTTGTAGTGATCTAAAACCTTTGGCTGGTAGTGTACTAAAACGTTTGACTGGTAATGATCTAAAACGTTTGAGTGGTAGTGATCTAAAACGTTTGACTGGTAGTGTACTAAAACGTTTGGCTGGTAGTGATCTAAAACGTTTGACTGGTAGTGATCTAAAACGTTTGGCTGGTAGTGTACTAAAACGTTTGGCTGGTAGTGTATCTAAAACGTTTGGCTGGTAGTGTACTAATACGTTTGGCTGGTAGTGTTCTAAAATGTTTGACTGGTAGTGTTCTAAAACGTTTGACTGGTAGTGATCTAAAACGTTTAGCTGGTAGTGTACTAAAACATTTGACGGGTAGTGATCTAAAACGTTTGGCTGGTAGTGATCTAAAACGTTTGGCTTGTAGTGATCTAAAATGTTTGGCTGGTAGTGTACTAAAACGTTTGGCTGGTAGTGATCTAAAACGTTTGACTGGTAATGTTCTAAAACGTTTGATTGGTAGTGTACTAAAACGTTTGACTAGTAGTGTACGAAAACGTTTGACTGGTAGTGTACTAAAACGTTTGACTGGTAGTGATCTAAAACGTTTGAGTGGTAGTGATCTAAAACGTTTGACTGGTAGTGTACTAAAACGTTTGGCTGGTAGTGTACTAAAACGTTTGACTGGTAGTGATCTAAAACGTTTGGCTGGTAGTGTACTAAAACGTTTGGCTGGTAGTGATCTAAAACGTTTGACTGGTAGTGTATCTAAAACGTTTGGCTGGTAGTGTACTAATACGTTTGGCTGGTAGTGTATCTAAAACGTTTGACTGGTAGTGATCTAAAACGTTTGGCTGGTAGTGTACTAAAACATTTGACGGGTAGTGATCTAAAACGTTTGGCTGGTAGTGATCTAAAACGTTTGGCTTGTAGTGGTCTAAAACGTTTGGCTTGTAGTGATCTAAAACCTTTGGCTGGTAGTGTACTAAAACGTTTGACTGGTAATGATCTAAAACGTTTGGCTGGTAGTGTACTAAAACGTTTGGCTGGTAGTGTACTAAAACGTTTGACTGGAAATGATCTAAAACGTTTGGCTGGTAGTGTACTAAAACCTTTGGCTGGTAGTGTACTAAAACGTTTGACTGGTAATGATCTAAAACGTTTGGCTGGTAGTGTACTAAAACGTTTGGCTGGTAGTGATCTAAAACATTTGGCTGGTAGTGTACTAAAACGTTTGACTGGTAGTGTACTAAAACGTTTGACTGGTAATGATCTAAAACGTTTGGCTGGTAGTGTACTAAAACGTTTGGCTGGTAGTGATCTAAAACATTTGGCTGGTAGTGTACTAATACGTTTGGCTGGTAGTGTATCTAAAACGTTTGACTGGTAGTGATCTAAAACGTTTGGCTGGTAGTGTACTAAAACATTTGACGGGTAGTGATCTAAAACGTTTGGCTGGTAGTGATCAAAAACGTTTGGCTTGTAGTGGTCTAAAACGTTTGGCTTGTAGTGATCTAAAACCTTTGGCTGGTAGTGTACTAAAACGTTTGACTGGTAATGATCTAAAACGTTTGGCTGGTAGTGTACTAAAACGTTTGGCTGGTAGTGTACTAAAACGTTTGACTGGTAATGATCTAAAACGTTTGGCTGGTAGTGTACTAAAACCTTTGGCTGGTAGTGTACTAAAACGTTTGACTAGTAATGATCTAAAACGTTTGGCTGGTAGTGTACTAAAACGTTTGGCTGGTAGTGATCTAAAACATTTGGCTGGTAGTGTACTAAAACGTTTGACTGGTAGTGTACTAAAACGTTTGGCTGGTAGTGTACTAAAACGTTTGGCTGGTAGTGATCTAAAACATTTGGCTGGTAGTGTACTAAAACGTTTGGCTGGTAGTGATCTAAAACGTTTGATTGGTAGTGTACTAAAACGTTTGACTAGTAGTGTACGAAAACGTTTGGCTGGTAGTGATCTAAAACGTTTGACTGGTAGTGATCTAAAACGTTTGGCTGGTAGTGTACTAAAACGTTTGGCTGGTAGTGTACTAAAACGTTTGACTAGTAGTGTACGAAAACGTTTGACTGGTAGTGTACTAAAACGTTTGACTGGTAGTGATCTAAAACGTTTGAGTGGTAGTGATCTAAAACGTTTAGCTGGTAGTGTACTAAAACATTTGACGGGTAGTGATCTAAAACGTTTGGCTGGTAGTGATCTAAAACCTTTGGCTGGTAGTGTACTAAAACGTTTGACTGGTAATGATCTAAAACGTTTGGCTGGTAGTGTACTAAAACGTTTGGCTGGTAGTGATCTAAAACATTTGGCTGGTAGTGTACTAAAACGTTTGACTGGTAGTGTACTAAAACGTTTGACTGGTAGTGATCTAAAACGTTTGGCTGGTAGTGTATCTAAAACGTTTGACTGGTAGTGATCTAAAACATTTGGCTGGTAGTGTACTAAAACGTTTGGCTGGTAGTGATCTAAAACGTTTGATTGGTAGTGTACTAAAACGTTTGACTAGTAGTGTACGAAAACGTTTGGCTGGTAGTGATCTAAAACGTTTGACTGGTAGTGATCTAAAACGTTTGGCTGGTAGTGATCTAAAACATTTGGCTGGTAGTGTACTAAAACGTTTGACTGGTAGTGATCTAAAACGTTTGAGTGGTAGTGATCTAAAACGTTTGGCTGGTAGTGTACTAAAACGTTTGGCTGGTAGTGATCTAAAACGTTTGACTGGTAGTGTATCTAAAACGTTTGGCTGGTAGTGTACTAATACGTTTGGCTGGTAGTGTTCTAAAACGTTTGACTGGTAGTGATCTAAAACGTTTGGCTGGTAGTGTACTAAAACGTTTGGCTGGTAGTGATCTAAAACCTTTGACTGGTAGTGTACTAAAACGTTTGGCTAGTAGTGTACTAAAACATTTGACGGGTAGTGATCTAAAACCTTTGACTGGCATGGTACTAAATTGTTTGGCTGGTAGTGATCTAAAACGTTTGGCTGGTAGTGTACTAAAACGTTTGGCTGGTAGTGATCTAAAACGTTTGACTAGTAGTAGTGTATCTAAAACGTTTGGTTGGTAGTGTATCTAAAACGTTTGACTGGTAGTGATTTAAAACGTTTGGCTGGTAGTGTACTAATACGTTTGGCTGGTAGTGATCTAAAACGTTTGACTGGTAGTGATCTAAAACGTTTGGCTGGTAGTGTACTAATACGTTTGGCTGGTAGTGATCTAAAACGTTTGACTGGTAGTGTACTAAAACGTTTGACTGGTAGTGATCTAAAACGTTTGGCTGGTAGTGTACTAAAACGTTTGGCTGGTAGTGATCTAAAACGTTTGACTGGTAGTGTACTAAAATGTTTGACTGGTAATGATCTAAAACGTTTGGCTGGTAGTGATCTAAAATGTTTGGCTGGTAGTGTACTAAAACGTTTGGCTGGTAGTGATCTAAAACGTTTGACTGGTAGTGTACTAAAACGTTTGGCTGGTAGTGTACTAAAACGTTTGGCTGGTAGTGATCTAAAACGTTTGACTGGTAGTGTACTAAAACGTTTGGCTAGTAGTGTACTAAAACATTTGACGGGTAGTGATCTAAAACGTTTGGCTGGTAGTGATCTAAAACGTTTGGCTTGTAGTGATCTAAAACGTTTGGCTTGTAGTGATCTAAAACCTTTGGCTGGTAGTGTACTAAAACGTTTGACTGGTAATGATCTAAAACGTTTGGCTGGTAGTGATCTAAAACATTTGGCTGGTAGTGTACTAAAACGTTTGACTGGTAGTGTACTAAAACGTTTGACTGGTAGTGTACTAAAACGTTTGACTGGTAATGATCTAAAACGTTTGGCTGGTAGTGTACTAAAACGTTTGGCTGGTAGTGATCTAAAACATTTGGCTGGTAGTGTACTAAAATGTTTGACTGGTAGTGTACTAAAACGTTTGACTGGTAATGATCTAAAACGTTTGGCTGGTAGTGTACTAAAACGTTTGGCTGGTAGTGATCTAAAACATTTGGCTGGTAGTGTACTAAAACGTTTGGCTGGTAGTGATCTAAAACGTTTGACTGGTAATGTTCTAAAACGTTTGATTGGTAGTGTACTAAAACGTTTGACTAGTAGTGTACGAAAACGTTTGACTGGTAGTGTACTAAAACGTTTGACTGGTAGTGATCTAAAACGTTTGAGTGGTAGTGATCTAAAACGTTTGACTGGTAGTGTACTAAAACGTTTGGCTGGTAGTGTACTGAAACGTTTGACTGGTAGTGTACTAAAACATTTGGCTGGTAGTGTAATAAAACGTTTGACTGGTAGTGTACTAAAACATTTGGCTGGTAGTGTAATAAAACGTTTGACTGGTAGTGTACTTAAACGTTTGACTGGTAGTGTATCTAAAACGTTTGACTGGTAATGATCTAAAACGTTTGGCTGGTAGTGTACTAATACGTTTGGCTGGTAGTGATCTAAAACGTTTGGCTGGTAGTGTATCTAAAACGTTTGACTGGTAGTGATCTAAAATGTTTGACTGGTAGTGTACTAAAACGTTTGGCTGGTAGTGATCTAAAACGTTTGACTGGTAGTGATCTAAAACGTTTGGCTGGTAGTGTACTAAAACGTTTGGCTGGTAGTGATCTAAAACGTTTGACTGGTAGTGATCTAAAACGTTTGGCTGGTAGTGATCTAAAACGTTTGACTGGTAGTGATCTAAAACGTTTGGCTGGTAGTGTATCTAAAACGTTTGACTGGTAGTGATCTAAAATGTTTGACTGGTAGTGTTCTAAAACGTTTGACTGGTAATGATCTAAAACGTTTGGCTGGTAGTGTACTAATACGTTTGGCTGGTAGTGATCTAAAACGTTTGGCTGGTAGTGTATCTAAAACGTTTGACTGGTAGTGATCTAAAATGTTTGACTGGTAGTGTTCTAAAACGTTTGACTGGCAGTGATCTAAAACGTTTGGCTGGTAGTGTACTAAAACGTTTGGCTGGTAGTGATCTAAAACGTTTGACTGGTAGTGATCTAAAACGTTTGGCTGGTAGTGATCTAAAACGTTTGACTGGTAGTGATCTAAAACGTTTGGCTGGTAGTGTATCTAAAACGTTTGACTGGTAGTGATCTAAAATGTTTGACTGGTAGTGTTCTAAAACGTTTGACTGGCAGTGATCTAAAACGTTTGGCTGGTAGTGTACTAAAACGTTTGGCTGGTAGTGATCTAAAACGTTTGACTGGTAGTGTACTAATACGTTTGGCTGGTAGTGTACTAAAGTGTTTGGCTGGTAGTGTAATAAAACGTTTGACTGGTAGTGATCTAAAATGTTTGACTGGTAGTGTTCTAAAACGTTTGACTGGTAGTGATCTAAAACGTTTGGCTGGTAGTGTACTAAAACGTTTGGCTGGTAGTGATCTAAAACGTTTGACTGGTAGTGTATCTAAAAGTTTAGTTGGTAGTGATCTAAAACGTTTGACTGGTAGTGTATCTAAAACGTTTGACTGGTAGTGTACTAAAACGTTTGACTGGTAGTGTACTAAAACGTTTGGCTGGTAGTGTTCTAAAACGTTTGACTGGTAATGTACTAAAACGTTTGGCTGGTAGTGTACTAAAACGTTTGACTGGTAGTGATCTAAAACGTTTGACTGGTAGTGTACTAAAATGTTTGACTGGTAATGATCTAAAACGTTTGATTGGTAGTGTACTAAAACGTTTGACTGGTAGTGTACTAAAACGTTTGACTGGTAGTGATCTAAAACATTTGGCTGGTAGTGATCTAAAACATTTGGTTGGTAGTGATCTAAAACATTTGGTTGGTAGTGATCTAAAATGTTTGGCTGGTAGTGTACTTAAACGTTTGGTTGGTAGTGTACTAAAACGTTTAACTGGTAGTGTACTAAAACATTTGGTTGGTAGTGTACTTAAACGTTTGGTTGGTAGTGTACTAAAACGTTTAACTGGTAGTGATCTAAAACGTTTAACTGGTAGTGTACTATGACTGTTGCATGCACCTCCATGGCCTTGTACTGGGCTACAGACCAGTGATTGGGAACCGCAACTCTAGAAGAAAAAGTTTATAAAATATACAGAAAACAACAAATTATACGACTACTGTAGCTGGCAGAGTAGAAAGTAGAATCATACGCACATCGGTAACAGGGGTTCCAGGGGCTTCATCATTCTCCTCTCTCCTTCTCATGCTTCTTGGCTTGTCTGGGTCCTCCTTCATTATCTCCTCCCTTTGAGAAAAAAATGTCCAGTCCAGTGATCAGAGGTTTAACTGGCTACCTAAACATGCCACTGAACATGAATACTACACATTTAAAATTTTCTTTTACATGGGTTACGCTGTACCGTTCACCTAATACTTTAATCAAAACTAGTTAGGTTAATAAATATGTGGGCACCAACAAAGTGTTTGTTATTTTAGCTGTCCAGCACAACATATTGGAGCTGAAATTAAATAATGAGTGACTTACATTTAAGGGTATTTACATCCATATTGGGTGAACAGTGCAGGAATGTCTTCATATTTCATAGATTGCCCACTCATTTTTCAGGGGCTCAGATGCAATTGGACAAACTTACATAATCATAAATTAAACTGTCTAAAGTTTTGAAACCACAGACTCTGGTGACGCTCTGCCATACATTTACAGCAGCCGTCATCTGTTCATGTGTATTCTTGGGACATTTTACCTTCAGTTTTTCTATTAATAAATGAAACACATGTTCGGTTGGATTACAATCAGGTGACAGATTTGCCCATTGCAGAACATTTCTCTTCTTTGTCTTACAAAAGTCTTGAGTTGCTTTCGCAATTCGCTTCAGGGTATTGTCAGTAAAGCTCTGTTGAAGCATTTGGCTGAATCTATGCAAATAGTATTGCCGTGTACACTTTAGAATTAATCCTGCTGCTTTTGTCAGAAATCACATCATCAATACATATAATGGAATCAGTTCCACTGGCAGCAATACATGTGCATGATATAACAGTGTCTCCAGATGAGATGGTACGGTTTAGATCATGAGCAGCTCCTCTCCATACTCTTGATATTTTTTGATATTTGTCTCATGGGTCCAAAACTGTATAGGCAAATTCGATCACCCTGATTTTAGTTTACGTCCTTTGGTAAACACTGTGTATTTACTACAGTTTCTACTTCTCCTAAATAATGTCTTCGACACATATAGTCCAACCCCCTGAGAGGTGCTCTTGTTATAGGCAAGGGTAAATGGAGGGACCATGTATGAAAATGGCAGTGATTTCTACTCGGTTCACCTGATTTGACATAAATATTATCAAGTTACAGCAAAATTCTGACCTTCCAGCTAATATTTATTTTTATTTTATTTAAACTCCAATATGGTGAGCTAGACAGTCAAAATAACAATAACTTTATCAAAGTTCAAATATTTATGAACCCCGATGTACATTCTAAGAACAGCTGGTTCAAATAGAACGCCATAAATGTACCTGTGTCTCCAGTAAGCTGCTTTATGGATGCCAAACTCAGGGATGTCCAAGTCGTCTCTCTCCCATGTACACTGATCATAAGTTAAGTCTCGCCACTTCACCAGATAGTGGTAATTCCCCTTCTTATCCACACTGCGCGCACACAATACACAGCACACACATTTGCAGGTGACACATCGTTACAATAAATGTTGAAAAAATCTCTCATGCTCATGTGTCACTGAATTATATAAACCCTCAGTCACCTGTGGTTAATTATCCTGTGTACCATCATCCATTCAGGCTTGATGCCGTAACGGTAATATTTCTCTTCTAAGATGGCGTATTGAGGGTCTTTGGCTCGCCGTTTCTCACTCTTCCCAGAATCCTCTTCTCCTCCAGAGCCATAGTCAAGACTGGGCGGCTCGTCCATATCAGTCTTTCGTTGGTAGTTACGGAACATCACAGAGTGGAAGATCTCCAGCTGAGGATAGAGTGATAAAGAGAGAGAGAAGACACTGACATTGTTTTACAGTGAGAACCACTGGTTCACAGTAATGAAGCAGATGTATTTTCTAACTGTACCTAAGACTGTTGTTCAATTATATTATAGGGTTTTTATTTTTACTCAATTACATTTTACAATAAAATATCTTCACTCCACTCACAGTTTTCATGTGTTGTTAATCTCTGAGTAAGAGAAAACATTTTAAGAAGAATAAAAAAACAAGATAAAACAAGTAAACCAATCTCATGATTTACTAAATCCTCCTCTAAATACTGCTTGTGCGTTATAAATTATTAGATTTAAATTAACCCCATTTCCTAAACCAAAGACATACAGAGATTCTCCATCTGCGACTTTATCAGTATAGTCGATTTAAGCTGCCAACATATCCTAATGTTTTGTACGTAACTGTCAAAGGATGACTCGAGATGACTTCTGAAATTTTACAAGTATTATTCTAAAACATTCTGAAGAATTTCACAGTCTTAATTGTCTAGTATGGAGCATTCAACGCGCAGTTTCTATGGAATGACTGATAGCTTGTCAGACAAAGCAATAGTAACCAAGGGGGTCGCAGGATTCAGTGAAGGGTCACAAAAATGCAACTGCTAAAGAAAAAAGTAAAATAATAAAACAACAGACAGGTATAACAGTGTGTCTGCTGTGCAGGTCAGCTTTGTACCAGTGCAGTGTGTGTCTGCTCTTTTGACTGAATTATGTTCCTGAGAAAGTAGAACAATGTAGTGAACTGGATCATTGGTACTCCTCAGCAAGTGACAGATATAATAATACTATTACAGAGTTGTTCAGAAATGATGTATCTTGAGAAATGTGACCTGTTACAGATTGATGCCATTTGTATAAAAAATCAGCAGTCTTACACATAAATTTAACTAAAAATGCTTGTGTACTGTAACGCAATAAATAAATACAGCTGTAATGAACACAAACTCTGCAAAAACAATTTAAGAAATAATATTTATAAGTATATATATGTTTCAGATCTACTCACATATTTTCAGTGACGTTTGAGTCAGGGATTATGAGATGGTTTGAAATATTGTCCTGTAGAAACCAGCCTGTTTTTAGCTTTATTTTCTTGACTGACTGTTACATACACTTCCAGAATTTACTGATATTTATTGAAATCCATTCACCAGTCCATGCAATGACTCTTTTACCACTGGCTGACACACAACATAATATATAACATAATATAATATATAACTGCAGTTCCAAAGGTGGCAAGGTGTTTTTTCATAAAATACTTCTCCTTTTTCCTAATCTTTTTTTCAATCTTTAGTGACTACTGCAAAAGGTTTCATTATTATTTGGTAGTTTCATGACTCTGGCTTATGTAGATACTGCTTTGTAAACTTAAGACGTTGACTTTATGATGAGGTGCTATACACCACTTCTATGTTAGCAGGACCACCTCTGCTGGGGTTTTTTTATTTGCATCTGTCGCCAGCATACAAGCCATTTTTTTCCAAACCTTGCCTTGACCCCCTGCTTTGTAGGCATCAGTCAGCTACATTTTCAAATCCTCGTCTAGCTGCTTATAGGAGCCAATGGTGTTTGAGTGCTGGCACATGGGTTAAAGAGTCATTTATTGTAAAGAGGATTTATTGCACTCAGGAATTGTAATCAGCTGAATTTCAAATGACAATTCTTGACCTTTCTAACAACTCTTAACAAATCAATTAAAGCCTAATGTGTTCTGAGACATCCTGACTAGACAGATGTCCAAATTTGGCACACCACAAATACTAATTACTATTTAATAAAATATGTATTAAAGTTTGCATAACAATAATTTTTTTGATAGTCAGAGATTGTAATAAAGGTGATGTGAGTTTCTCTCTTTTGTATGCATTCACACACACATGCACACACCTGAAGCTCAGTGATCCATGTACAGTGCCAGTAGGACTGTCCTGCCAGCTTCACAAAGAACTCTCTCTCTGGTCTGCCTTTCATGGGAGGTGGGGGCGGAGCATCGGGAGGGGCGTCTGGGGGTGGAGGAACAGGCACTGGAGGTGGGGGCTCACCCCATCGCCAGTGTAAGATCTTCTGCACTCGCCCTTTGATTGGTGGACACTGCAAGAAGGATAACAAATATACCATTGTGCATTCTAACCTTTTAAACTCTTATTATTCAGTAATTAATCTTGTGTAAGAGCACATTATCCAATAACTAAAATGAATTAACCAGCACCTATTTCAAAGCTATCATAGCAGTTCCTAAGTTTTAAGTGTTAGGAAACAAAGCTTGGACTGGAGGCTCTCAGAGTTTAATCAGTTAAATTAATTTGTACAACTGTCACGTGATTTGACTTGATTTAAAGCAAGTCAGCTCATTACTAGCGTATTTGGTCTGCACCTTATTAGCTCAGATTAATTAAATTCATTTCGATTCACTTTAAGCAATGCTCTATAGTACCCACCGTACACCTAGGACAGAGCCACTCTCCGTTGGGGATTTCAGGCAGAGGGGGATTGAGGCAGTGTATGTGATAAGACGAGGGGCAAGAGTCACAGCATAACAGCTCTCCTCCGTCTTTACACACTCTACAGAACTCCATGTGATCATCCTCCTCTTCTTCTCCGCCACCTCCTGGTCCTGGATCCGCCACCCCTCCATCATCACACTCTTCTTCAAACTCTTCAAAGTCCTCCTCCTTTGCCTCCCACTGAATCCCTTCTTTCTCCTAGTGGAGTACACAACAGAGTTCAAGTGGGATTTTCTACATCAAAGCTACAGCATGAGGATAGACAAGGTGTTATTTCTGTTTTACAGTGATTTTAAGTACAGGATTGAAGGCCCTTCAAAGTAAGCAGCATTTTTGGCTTCATGCTCGCCAATTACATTTTCTATCTTGCTCCTGTTCACATGGCTGGTCTCATGATTTGTCACATAAAATTAAGAAGGAATATGCCTTTCTGACCACACTATTGCAGGAGAAATGGATTTTCAAAGCACCTTTGCTTCTCGTCAAAAGACGTAATTTACAGCCATCACATAATACCCATAACTCAGATTTTAACAGAAAATTGGACTTGTTGCTCCTTTAAGCTTTTAAGCAGGCTTCAGGGGAGCTTAAGCATTATGAAGGTGACTCACGCAGTGCGGGCAACTCCACTTGCCCTCAGGAGCCTTCTCCAGCTCCGGCTCCAGGCACACTAGGTGGTACGCTCGGGGACATGTGTCACACAGGATGATCTCCCCTCCCTGTTGACAGACCTCACAGTAGTCCTGATGATCCGTCTCATAGCCATCCCCATCTTCATCTCCCACCACTGAGAGAAAGAGAGGGAGAGAAAGCAATATAATGATAGAGCATTAGGGGCCTAAGAGATCCCACCACACCCAAGTTTGCATTTGGGCAATACACAAATACAAAGGACATGCATCAACATAATTCAAGCAAATTAACTGTTTAGTATTTAAAACAAGTTTTTAAACTGGACCTATTCTTCATATTCAATATCGTTATATTCAAAATTTTTCAATACCTCCCTATACACAACTCATTTTCTTTGATCAAACAAGAAATAATCATTATATTGCATTATATCGGTTGTGAATTGCTCAGCAGACTAGTGCAGAATGTGGACCATAACTGGTCTTCCTCAGTTCGATGCTGCTCTGTATCTGATTCTGTATCTGCATCTCCGTATCAGCCTGAAGCACCAGTTCATTTGTTGTTTGTTTAACACAGTTCTGTTAAGCTGCATGGGTTGCCAATTAAAATCACTGTGAAGTACTATTTTTTCAGATTGAGTATGAGTACGGCCACATATTTTCTTAGTACCCAGCGATGCTATAATGAACTATCCACTTAGAATTATGTAACTGCTAGTGCAAAATAAGTGCAATGTACCATAAAAACGTAATCACTAAAATGCAGTTGATTTGAAATTAAGTGCATTAGGTAGTTATGCTACATTAGTTACCTTGAATTGAGCAGTGCTGCAGTGGAGAAGAGCAGGTCTTGTTCCACATCAAAAAAGTGCTTCTCTACAGCTGTAAGTGAACTATCTTTCTTAATTTTGTTTTTCATGCTCCTTGTCAGTCGTTTTACACAGCTGGAGCACATCCGAGGCTACAGCATTCAAGGTGCTTTGATTGGCTGGCTGAGCTGCAGTTCAAAGTCCTTTGACTCACACTGTCTGTTTAAATAGGCAGTCATGTATGAACAATGCATATGATTTATATACTCACGCTGCATAAAATGCTCTGTCCGACTGGCGTGTTTCGACGTTTTTTTCATTCACAACAACACAATGCAGGTCCAAGTACTGAGCAAACATGCTGAGAAACTGGGCTGGCCACACTATATACTGAAATATACACAGGACAATACAGCCCTGTAGGACAAATGTTTTTTTAACAAAAATTCACCACATTAACTTTTATACCTTGCTTTTTTTTTGCTAGCCTACATGTGTGCAGCTGTTAGGGGCAGGTTGTTATTGTGCGAATTTTAAAAAGGGATGTCTGGTAGGAATATGGCAAGGCAGAAATTTTACTGCGAACAACAACTGTATGTCCGACCTCCACAGGGTCAACAACAAGTCTCTATATCTGCGGATTCTGAGCTCATTCTGAGCTGTTTGTTCTTTACTGCTGTAGCGTACGCTAACTAGGCATGTGTTGCATGATGTCAGCTGGTATCAAATGTTAGTATTGGTGCATTTTCATGAGGTGCATGAGTACAATCCCCGTATCAGTGTCAATGCATGTAACAATAGGCTTTGCACACTGTGCTCAGATTTCTCCATTTCAAAGGCAGCAAGACGGGAAGCAGAAAATGTACTTGTCTGTCAAGCTCCACTCCAACAACACTGTCAACAGGTAAGCATCATTCCCCACCCCCAGGGGCCCAAACAGTTTCCTGGGAAACCCTCTGTACAGTGTCAGGGGGACAGGTAAAAATAGAAAAGAAAATGTCACCCACTTTTTTTCTTTTTCTTGGCTGGACGACCCCTTTTGTTCTTCTTGACCCGGCCAGAGCTGTCCGAGCGCACTGACGAGCTGTGAACACTCGAGTTCTCCTGCTCTGAATCATCTTCTTCCACGTCTTCACTCTGCATAAAACCAGCACATACAGAAATAGTAAAACAATTTCATGCCCAATCAAAACATGCCAAATTTATGCAGAACTACTTACTTGTTTATGGTCATTATTAACTTTCCTAAAATCATTCTCTTTCTCACAGTGTACTGTGGAAATGATACACACTAAAATACAGTAACACAGGAAATCCTCCTCGAACTTTCATATGACTTACATATGCACAAGTGACGAACACACACACGCTCATGAGTCTCAGACAGTGTCACTCATCCACAGCACAACACGAATGTACCCTGATTAATTTCTCACCGAGCTGCTCTTCTTGCGCTTGTTTCCAAGAGCTCCCAGTTTGATCCGGAGAGGAGCCATCTTTTTAAGCTTAGGTTTCTTCTTGTCAGAGACACGAGGACTCTTACTGCGCTTCTTATAGCCAGGACCTGTCAAATATAGAGAGAGGACGTCTCACTGCACACAGTAAAGGGATTTTAAAAAAATGATAAAATTAACAGTGTAAATATATATGGCTGCGAAGATTCCATAGGCGTTTTAAAGGAACTGTTTGCCTAAACATCATATTTCTCAACTTTCCTTAAATATAGTTGATCAGCTAGAAGGTTGCTTCTTTAGATTTGCCTATGCGGCTAATGTAGCTCAGAAGTAAAAAATAACCTATACCAGCAAAAACTATATTAGCCTTGTAGATCCAATGCAAAACTAAAGAAGCAGTTTTTTCAAAATGTCTTGCCTGATTTTTACTAGGTTTGGTTGAACCACTGTTTTAATCTGGTGGTGCTGAAAATGTAAGCAGCATAAACTTTCACAGTGATGTTATGCAAAGAATTACACGCATTTATATGAACCGTCTGAATAATTTACATCATGCTCTAAATAAGAAACAAACAAGCAACCACTGATTCACACCCTGGTCACTCTGCTGTCTTGTTCTGTACCAGCTTTATGTAAACGAGCTAAGCCACAACCAGTCAGACTGTTGATATGTCGTAATAACCAACTCTGGTCAAGTCGAGACACACGCTATAGATTCAGTACTCTAGCACACATATAGAGATACACACGTCTGAGATAACTGCTTAAGTTCAGGATATTAAAGCAATCCTTTATTAATCTAATATATCAACATATGTTCTGGGGTACATAACTAGCCTACAACTCTGCATACATTTTTACAGCCAAACTTTTTTTTTTTACTGACACACTGCCAAAGTGGCTAACAGTTGGCAGTTAATAGCTCTCCTGTAATGAAAATGCAGCGTTAATTTAAACTTAAGGCTGCTACATTTTTAAAAACATATAAATAAAACAGAATAAAAAATCAAACTCTATTCTCTAACAAACAAGCACAGACATTTACTAGGCTCACGATATTTTAAAGGTTTTTTTTATTATTTTCCTTTTAGCAGCTGCAGTTTAACAATTCTAAAAACTAGGTGCTAAACTAACTTAAAGTGTAAAGAAGCATTTACAGGGTCAAAAACATCAAAATTATTAACAAGTGTCCTCTAGAATACAACAGGATAAACAATGAATAGAATAATTTACTAACCAACGCAGCATAATTTATAGAACACCATAAAAAATTGTTTATGCCCCTTTATTCTTCTCACCTTTCCCTTCTTTGGTCTTTGCCTTGCGAAGTGGGGGCGGTTGAGGTGGGGGTTCGGGGGAGGCAGTTGCTGCAGAGACCTGCTCGGCAACGGCTGCTGCTGCTGCGGCGGCGGCCGCAGCAACAGCGGCAGCTGAACCTTTGAAGGGGTTATTGGAACTAAATTCTCTCCACTTTGCCCCCAAGATGGTCATCATCTTAGACATGGGGATCTTGGGGTTCTTCTTAGCTATCATTGGCCTGCAACGCAGGAACGATAAAAAAAAAAAGACAGTCATCAAGAGAAAGCATTTAATTGCACCCTCAACAGTCTAAGTAGTGGATGACAGAGTTCTGCTCTGGAGCTCTAAGGCCATAAGGTGCAGAGTAAGGTGCATGCCTAAATCATCACCCACTTGCCTCAAATCATGTAGAGTCGTTAGGACATTTCAAACAAACCTGCTTTTGTGTATGGCAAATTATTATCTATAAACCAGATAAACAACAATAACTTTAAATAGCTAATCAGCAGTAGTTATTTTAAAGGCAGAATATCTCCTTTTGTGGTCAAACCAAAGAACAATTACTCAAATCCGCATACTGCAGGATTTCATGCACTGTTAATGATGCATGCAACTGTTAAATCAGAAATACAGGTTTAGCTTTCGCTACCAGAAGTACCTCATAAACTGACTGAAGGCCTTATAGTTGGTTAATGTGCGGTAGTCCTCCTCAGTGAAGGTGTGATCCACATCCTCCAGTCCCCAGTCTTTTGCTAACTGAGCAGATGTCTTCTGTTCTACAGGCTGCAGAAAACAATGCCAGAGAAAACACAATGTTATTGTTGAAATGTAACAGCCTATGTCTGCCGCTATAAGGTATAAGTATGAGTGCTTTTGTTAAAATGTTGAATTATTAAAAAAATAATACTTATTTGATATGTATGTCTAAAAATGAATGTAGTCAGGGTTAAATCTAAAGTATAATGTTGAAATAGATGTAGTGAAGCGTGCATATCACAGTGATGGGATCTTGCACTGGATGAACGTGGAAAAATTAAATCTAATGATTGCAACCATAGTTACACACATAAGAAAGAATTAGAAAGCTGTCTCACTTTAGTGGTCTCCTCATGCGTACTATCATCATCATCTTTTTTCTTTTTCTTAGTCTTCTTTTCTTTCTTGTCTTTGTGTTTCTTTTTCTTTTTCTTCTCTCCTCCATAATCGCTGGCAGCACTGTCAGAGTTCACCCCATAGTCTTGTTCCGAGTCCCGCTCTATATCACTTTCCTGTCGAGACAGATGTGTTTTGTTAGACCTGACAAATAACAGTGGGAGCAAGTTTTCATTTGTCACTTATTTAAACTGCGAGGCAAAATCCATGGCATATAAGGCTAATATTTCGGGGCAACATACTATTTTTTTGCGCTTGCGTGCTTTGGGGGTCTTGCCATCTTTTTCTTTCTTCTTAGTCTCCTTCTTTTTCTTGGGACCTCGTTTCTTCTTTCCCAAAGTGTCCCTATCCAAGGCCTCCCTGCCATCCTCAACGTCATCTAAAAGAGAGGAGGTGGGGGGCAGAGAAGAAGAGTGGTGACTAAACAGGACTGACAATAATCCTTTACAAAAGCTGAAAATTATCCTTTTAATCGCTTCCCAATGCAATTAGACTCAACAATGGTTTGACACTTGGGAGCATGGCAGGGGGTGCTGGAGCAGACCCTGCCCCTGACGCCTCATTCAACCTCTGACCTGCACTTAACTGTGAGCTCTAAGGAGTGCATCTAAAAAGCACAACCATGTACGTGGTCCCATTATGACTTGAGCATGGGCTTTAAAAACAGTGCTGAAGGTGCTTAACATAGACAATATCCTTACATCCATACATAATTATACAGTATATGCTTCACCATAGAAGAGGCTGAACATCCATTTGCCTGAAAGGGAACCAGAGACCCAGAGAGAGAGACATTTATAGGATGTAAACAGATAGGACTATAGTCTACTGCACCCCTTTGGTCTACTGTTCAAAGAGTAAGTCCCATATACAGTTTAGTTTGAAAGCATTTCTAAAATAAGACATTATTTGGGGTTACATGAAGTGTTCTTCATTTCAAGTGCGCGTTTATTATTACTATTAAACCGCTAACGAAGCTATAAGCAGACGAGGCTGTCAGTACCGTTAATGAATAACTACAACGCTTCTTCGCTTTCTTGACACAACGTGAAAGCAGAGACACTCCGTGTAGCTGTTTTTCGGTCCTGAACGGACAGACCGACGGGCTGGTCGGTCGCCATTGCACTCCACAAATTAGTTGTTGTTTTTTTTTCTCCTCGTTCGCCTTTGTTGCTAGGACGCAGCGGGCGGGCGAGCGCGAGGCTCTCCGCGCGCTTTTTTTCTCGCGCCCGGCTGGCCTCGCGCAGCCAGAGGCGGCAGCAGTGCGCACGCGGGTCTCGGTGATCGGGAGGCCGCGGCCGCGAGCCACGCGACACGAAGCGCAAGGGAACTGCGCCTGCCCACCCGCCGCGGGGTCTCCTCACCTGGGAGCGGAGCGGCGCGGCTGCAAGCTGCTGGGGGTCGCTAGGGGGTTACAAAAGGCGCCAGGGGGGAATGAGGGGTAATTGATTTGCGCGCGTCGTTGCAGCACGCTTTTTTTCCCTTTCCCTTTTTTTGCACAACTGATAAAGGCCCTGAGTGCAAACAACATCATCCCAGTATGAACGCACTGCGACCCGTTATACAGTATCATCACACACACTCTTTTAATCAGAGAAGCCAGACTTTTCTCTCTCCTTGTGATAAAGAGACGTATTTGCATGTAGGTCAGCTGAAAGCGGAGCTCAATCTGCAAACTGTTATCTGCATATTTATACTCTTGTCCTGTTTGCAAGATCAGCACGGAAAGTGCCCCAATCACAGAAACACGCACACCATCTGCAGACAGCTCTGTATTAGTGGTGTTAACAATAAGGGAAGACTGCATAAGGCATAAATTATTACCGCGCTCTAGAAACAAGCGGGTTTTGGCTAGTTCTCCTAAAAAGAGCTCTGTCCTGCCCTGAACCGTGGCCGTCGGAGTGACAGTGGGTCGGGTCAAGTTTATTTACAGTCTGTCACAACACCACTGTCTCAATCAACCGGTAGTCCCGTGCTCTGCACTCTTCTGCAGTCCCTCTAATGCGCTCGCCATGCGGGGCTCGGGCAGCCCTGTTATCCGCTTATGTAGACACACGCAGCCTCCGGGCAGCTTCATAAAAACCTCAGAGCAGCCAGCATTACGTGGCTGCGTTCATGAAGTGCTCAGACACTGAGAAGACAACAAGAGCGTTTTAAAAAGTGGGCTAAAGCAGCCGAACCGAGCGAGCGGGACGGAGAAAAGGGGGCACTGGGAAACTTTAGTTCAACTCTAAACTCCACGGGGGTTTATCTAGAGGCTTAGCTTTAGCACAGAACTGCCGTGAGCGAGCGAGCGCTACAGGCTACTTAGCGGTGCAGATGTTACGGGTTCCCCCCTCATGTTACGGGTCACACTTTTTTTGGTAGGGGGAACGTAAAGCTAAATGCTGTCGGTTTTTGGCTTTCTCCTCAGCGCGCTCCCCAGCTCCCCCGTGTCTGCACGGTACCTGGCGCGGCGAGGGCTGCAGTTTCTCGAGGCGCCGCCGGCGAGTTTATGTCGCTTGCGTTCTCGTCCAGGTCCCCGTCGTCTTCTTCTTCTTCATCAAAATCTCCTCCCTCGGAATTAACCGCCATGCCCTCATCTTCCTCACAAGAACGGAGAGGAGAGGACATTATATTCCTGTCAGCGACCCCGTCCTCGAGATCAAAAAGTGTATTCCTTTCCGAATTATGATATTTATTGAATATTCAAATCGACACACAGGAAAAAAGTGGGGGGCGTTTTGGAATATTTTACACTACAAGGCAGAGAAACAAAGATGGCCGCCCTTATATTTATTTTTTAACAACCCCCCCAATAAGAAAAATCCCCTTACATAAAAAATGGCTGACTATATTATTTCAGAACGCCCCCCCCTCCTCCTCCTTCTTTCTCTCTCTCTCTCTCGCGCGCGCTCTCTCTCTTTCTCGCACACTCTCTCTCCCGTTTCCCCTCCCTCCTCAAAAACATTCATATTGTTCCAGCAAAAGGGGTGTATAGCTCACTCTAAGTTGTATTTTAACTCGTTAACTCTTTTTTTCCTCTCACTCTCTCTCTCTTTCTCTCTCACCGACTTGTCTGGTAACTGTCTCTCTCTCTCTCTCTCTCTCTCTCTCTCTCTCACTCTCTCTCTCTCTCGTGTGTGTGTGTTTTGTTGTGTTTTTTTTTTGAGTGCACGCGGACGCTAGTGTTCACTCTCGCACTCTTTCTGCGGCGCACAAGCCACACAAATCTAACAAACATGGCTACCTTAATAGTCTTAAAGGCCCCCGCCGATGTATGAAAAACTATTTGCGCCGTGGTCTCGTCTGGCTGGAGGCTGGAAAGAAAAGGGGGGGTTGGGGAGCTGTGCCGCAGCCATGCCCAGATTTACATCAGATTGTGTTGCTTAAAAATTAACCATTTAAAGCGTGGATGGAAATCATTCAGTTGTTTAGCCACTACATTTAAAATTACAGACCTGGCAAGACTCACTTGCTCGCCTCATCTCTTTAGTTAAATCATGTCACTGTGAGTAGAGTATAACAAAATTCAGTGCACTGCCAGAATTCCAAAGGGACATGCATGGAGTTATTTTCAAAGACTGGACTGCAACCATACAAAGTAACTACTAAGCTTTTGAATGACACTTATCTCTTTGTCCAAACTGTCTTTCAGCATGCTGTCAGCTGTGTATGTGTTTTGTCCTTGCATATCAACAAGTCCCACTTTAAAGGTAAATAACAGATTCATGCATCAGTTTATAGCCATCCAAAAGTTGGTGAACACCTGATTATTCAACATTTTTTTTAAATCAAGGGTATTCATAGACTTTACTCTCTTCTGGAGAGGTTTTGCATTGGATTTTGGACACACACACACTTCATACTTCAAGAGGTGATGGTGAATCACTGTGGTGTCCAGTCTGCCTTCAGGCCCCACATGAGCGGATGAAGAAGAAACGCAATCGCTCTCGGCAAGATAACACATTTGAAGGCAAATATATGGCAGCTTAACATTATTACATTGGCATTGCTGTCACACCTGTAGACAGGTCTTGACGAGCAAATGGATAAAGATTGATGCTGAACTCGCATCGATTCTTCAGACTGGTAAGTAAACGGGGTGGAGGGGAGTAAAGAGGGAGCAGGAGAGACTGTACAATCTTACACATGGCTCCTTTAAATGTTGAGATGCCAGTAGACATACTGTAATTCTCATGTGATGCATTTTCAGCAGTACTTCAATAGAAACTTGGGGATTAACAATTTAACATTATGCAAAAATAACAGATGAACCCATGTTAAAGTAATCTCTTGAGCTGTCTTAAATTTTTTTGTTAACTGAATTTTGAATGGTAAGTTAGCAGAGCATTAATGTAGAGTGTTCTATGCCCAGACATTATTATTTCAAGCCCCCAACTTTTTTTCTTTTTTCTTACAGTGTAATGAATTAGTATTATTAGATTATTATGATTGATGTTTGGAGTTGAGGTGATGTTCTACTGAATTTTATATCAACATTTAGGGAAACTGTCTCCTGATATCTAGTGACAATGTGGTAAGAGTACTATGTGTTATACTGTTTGAATTATTAATAATCATTTGGGGAAAATACAATAATGGGGTGAAGAATTAATGAGACACTGATGTTGTTATAATGCTTTAGTGTAATGCAGATACAATTTATAAAAAGGATATTGTAAATACCAGGTCTTAGCAGGCAATATTCATCTTAAGTTCAAAGTTCAGTAAGGTCATCATTGAAATAAAGACAAATGGTTTGAGTGAAGAGGTCACGGTCCATGCGACACTGGTAGAATTCCTCATCCTCATCAGGGATGCCGTTTTCACTCAGGGTCTTGTTCATGTCCAGATTGACGCCATGGTGCTTCCAGGTGTAGCTGGCTGCATGGGAGTTGTAGCATAGGTAACGCTGCAAAATCTCACCTAGAGTTTCCTCAGAACATACCTCGATAGAGAACAAAGACAGAGAAAATCTTTAGGTACCAGCCATATTCCTGATGTTTTACATTGTAATACAACCCGAGTCAAGAGTTTTTTTCACCCTTAAGGCAAAACGGATTCTGCCAAATTCCTTCACTTATATAAATTATATAAGCAGAGCCTCCTGGATCTACCAAAAGAGAGGGAAGGAATTTGTGTCAGTTTGATCCAATGCTTGTGCACTGCCAAGAACCACTGGAGAGGGAGGGGGGAAAGGGAGAGCACAGAATGAGGGTGGTTGAGGGGGGAGCATAAAAGACAATAGGAATGCTCTGCTAAGCCTTTGGACCATGCAGAATAGCCTGATGCCAGATGGGGCATGTAGCAGGAGTGTGCCTGCCCACCCTGCAGAGAGACTGGTGGCCACTGGACTGCAGGGCTAAAGCACCAGCCCAGTCCTGGACCACTTGCATGCCCACAGGCATAACATCAGTAACATTTCCCTTTGTCAAGCAGGAGGAGAATCAGATGCAGAGAGCAAAGGGAGGGTGAACTGTGCAAAGGAGAAAAAAAGGGGGGGGGGGGGGGGGGGGGGGAGTAAAAGAACAGAAGACCAATCCTGCCCTCTTCAGCATGCAAAAGCACACTGCAACTAACCTACTCAGCAGAAGGAAAATAACAGATTCATGAATTCATTCATAGCCATGCAAGTACAATATATGTCTGAAAGGTTATAAAGGTGAAAAAGGTGATTTTCTTTTGTCATTTTGAACGCTAAACATGTTAGGAATTAAGTAAATAAATTACAGTTTATATATTTAGTTATATATATTATTTTGCTTTATATATTTTATTTTAGTTATGTATATTATATTTCTAAATGTGCTTCAAAACACAGCAAAGGTGTCAGCAGGCTATCAAATCAGAACATTATATATATATTTTTTAAGAGTGATGACAGTTTAGAGAGTGAACTGTTCAAAGGTGCACTTTTAGTGATGTGTAAGCATACACAGAGTGATTTAAACTATTGTTTCACTTTTGTTAAGCAGATCTTGATGAAACACACATGCACAATACAGTGTAGTCTACCTCCAGCCTTTGCTCCTGTGATGTGAGGGTGTTGATAATGCAGATCCAACGGGTCTTGGCGGACAGTAGGCCCACCTCGTAGCGGTTATCCCTCCACCATGGCCTCCCGAAATCATTAGCCCAGTCCGTGCGAGGGCAGGGAGGGGGCACATGGACGAAGCGCCCCCTAGGGGTGTAGTATTGAACGCAGCCAGATAATGGGTTGATATGGGTGCGAATCTGAGTAAACAGACAATCGTTTTCACTGTACAAGTTTCCTGCTAATTAAAAAAATATATTGAGTGAATGGCAAGTGTTTAGCTAGTTCGCTGAACTACAGACTGCTGATGCTGTGGTAAGTTAAACAACTTACATCTTTCGTTTTTGGGTCAAACCAGTGACTGATGTCCTTCCCAGCACATTCAATTATAGGTCTCAAAAGTACATCGCCTACAAAACAAACAATGAAGTAATGTTAGGTGTGGCCGAAGCTGATAGAGTTACAGAACAAGCGTATTTCTAGACAGCCTACATGATGATTTGAATGCAGTTATTTTTCAGTAAGTAAAACTCTACTCAGTCACTGACCTGTATACTCTTCGAGCAGCGGTGTCAAGTTATAAACTTTCCCCAGATATGAAACCCACAGGTCTCCTGTTGTGCTGTGCACAGACACTTCGTTCGGTGTAAAATACTTGGGTCTCCGCTTTGCCATTGCATTGGCACATAAACACGGTCACAAAACAAACGGCAAAATAATTTTTGGTAAAGTCCTAACAGATGAATTAGTTAGCTAGTTAGCCTGGTTTGCTCTCGGGGGCGCCATTACTTCAGTGCTGCTGAACTGTACACAAGGCGGTTGCTGTGGTAACAGCGACAGCGTCTGACCTGAGGAGAGCCGTTAAGACGTGAAGAGGAAAGTGAGGGTTTTAAGTGAGGATAGAAATTAAAACAATAATGGACCAACTTGTCTTCAGGTATGTTAGCCCAAAAGTACACTATATGAACAAAAGCATTGGGAAATCTACACAGGACACCTAGAAAAGGGGAGTCATTTCCAATAGAGTCGATTTTTCGACTCCAACACGTCTCGGAGTGGGGTCGAATCCTAGCCAATGAATCTAAGAGTCGAAATGCCGGGAGTCGACTCTTCGTTTGTTTTATGCCATAATCGACTGGAGGGACGGTCTGACGGAGTGAGAGTTTGTTTAATTAGTAGCTTTAAACAACACACGCGCTGCTCTCCAGCCGCTGTAGCACCAACTCTGCTCACATAAACGCTTTCTATACGTTCTGACCGCAACCTTTCATTGTCGTAATGATTTGGGTCTCACATTTTATTAGAAACGATACCAAAAACAAATAGTGTTTTTTTTCCCACAAAACCTTTTGGAATCTGATATTAGCCTCTCGGCTTTCCGTTCCACCTTAAATATCGCTTCAGTTATAGTAGCAGTCAGATAACTGCTGCATCACTTACAAGTGGACTGGACAAGTCGAATAAGAAGCCGCGAATACGAGGCCAACTTCAACCTAATACGGTGAGAAAAAGCTTTAATTTTAAAAGAATGAAAAAATACTTTTCCCAAGGAATTCTGTACATACTTAAAAGTTGACAAGCTACGTTTAGGACGGGCTAATCTCTGCTTTATCCTTTTATTACTGGCTCAGGGAATGTCTTGGTTAAAACAAAGTGGAGTCGAGGAGTCGACTCATATTTCAGCAGCAAGAGTCGAGAGTCAGAAAACCTGGAGTAGTGCGTCATATGTAGTTAATCCTGCCTTTGCGGTAATTTGTATCTGTTTATCCAGAAAAGCACCTTTCTAGTTAATCCCAAAAATGTTTGATGGGCACTGGCAGACTCAGGGTTGCCCCCATGGTTGGAAAAACAGAATTTTAACCAAAATTCTCAGCACCTTCTACAGGAGTATGATTGAGAGTGTTCCTACCAGCTCTATCATCGTCTGGTATGGAAACTCTACTGCTCAGGACAGAAAGGCTCTCCAGCGTGTGATCAAAACTGCACAGTCCATCTCAGGAGCAGCCTTCCCCTCACTGCAGAACATCTACCACACCAGGGTCACCAGGAGGGCCTACAACATAATCAGGGACAGTACAAACCCCCAGCACACACTCTTCACACTTTTACCTTCAGGCAGACGTTACAGGAGTGTGAAGTCCAGGACCACAAGACTGATAAACAGTTTCTACTCAAAGGCCATCAGGCTTGTGAACACCTCACGCACTACCTCTCTTACCTCTCCTATCTGAACTGGTTTTAACTGGTCTGATTTTAACTGCACCTTACACTCACTGTACTGTCAGAATACTGTTTACATTCACTACTCGCACAAAACTTTATTGTTTACTTTTGTTACTTGCAACTTGCACTTTATGGCTGCTGCTCTTCATACTTGCACATAAAAGCACACATAACTTATTTTTTTATTCTTTAACTATAAAAATACTTTTATCTACTTCAACTTATATTATTATACTTTGTATATTTTGTATATATTTTTTATTTCTTTTATTTGTTATCTTATCTATTGGTGAATGGAGTAGCAGCAAAGTAAGAATTTCATTGTACATTGTAACTGTCTGTTCTGCTGTACATATGACAATAAAACTCTTGAATCTTGAATCTTGAACATTGCTGAAGTACTCTATAAAGACTGAAAATTATGATATGTCCTCTAGATCAAGTAGATGTGATAGAATATCTTAATGGTGGCCCGTTTAGTGGAGGAAACATGATACAGTGCCCTATAAGGTGCCATTACAAAGGTCTAAACCTGATGCTCCCTATGGGTGCTTGAGAATGTGGGTAAGTTACCTAATAGGTGACTCTCCAGTGGATAAAATGTGATGCAGTGCTGTAAAGTGTTCCTGCATGCATGAGAATGTGGGGAAGTACCTAATGGATGCCATATATATTTCCATATGATGGGATAAACTTGATGCTCCCTGCAACTTCCTTTCTGATGAAAACAAAACTTTTGATGTCCAGCTGAAAAAAAAGGTTTATACATAATGTTCATCTTAATAAAGAATGAAGATTGGGAGTTGCACAGACTAGTTGACTTCACTGCTCTGCGATTAGTCTATCAGATGATTATGACCCAAAAACATGAATACCTTAGAGAAAACAATAGGTAGGGAATCTGGTGATTTTGGGGTCCATTTGGTTAGCAATACAAACCAGGGCTCATTAGAAACTCTCTATTGACATGTGAAGTCTGTGAAGGCTTTGTTCTGACATTTTCCAGCATCTACAGTGCTTCAAGACTACAACAAGAAGTCATGTGTGGTTGAAAAAGGGGCAAAATGTCCTATAGTTCTGTAAACATATGGCACTCTAAATTTCCCTGGCTCCCCTGCAGGCAAGTGTCCTGGCAAGGCCACCTAGCTTACACTTAAGGTTTTTTTAAACCCATGCCTTTATGGATCTTGAGGACACAGTCATACAGTAACAGAAAAAAAGGTATTCCTCAAACTGCTCCCACAAAGTTGGAAGCATACAACTGTCCAAAGTTTTTTGGTGGTGTGCTGAAGCATTAATATTTCTCTTCACTGCAACTGGGAAGCCCTAGCCAACCTTTGAAAAACAACCCATCAAACATCATTCCTCATCCACAAATTTTACTCTCAGCACAACATAGTCAGACAGGTTTCCTGGCATTCACCAAACACAGACCTGTCCATCAGACTGCCACGTTGAATGTGAACGTATTTCTACTGCTCCAGGGTCCAGTGATGGCACTTTACACCACTCCATCCAACGCTTGGCATTTTGCTAGGTGACGTAAGACTCCCATGCAGCTGCTCAGCCATAGATACCCATGCTTCCAATGCACAGTTGTTAATACCAGAGGAGGTTTGAACTTTACATCTGCAACTTTTACACAGTATGGACCTCAGCACTTGGTGACCCCGCTCTGTAATTTACATGCTCTGTTACTTTGTGGAGTTATTGTGGTTCATAAACACTTTCATTTTTCAGTAATACCACTCACAGTTAATCATGGAATATCAATGAGGGGATACATTTCACAAACTGACTGATACAAAAACAACTGATACATTGGCCTCCTATTACAGAAGCATACTTAAATTCAGTGAGCTGTTTCTTTCACAAATGTTCATAAAGGCAGACTGCATGGATAAGTTCCTTTATACACTTATAGCAATGGGACTGAATGAAACACTTCAATTCAATGGTTAAAAGATGTGTACCAATACTTTTATCCATATAGTGCATGGAAAAAAATATTGTGTAAATTGCCATGTTAATATTTTGAGATACACAGTTTTAATTTAGGAGGGCAAGTCATTATTTATAGTATAAATTGTAAGTACTACAATTTAAGTCATTATTTTGAGCTGCTTTAAGATCATTTCCCATAATTTTAAGTTAATAGCTTGATATTTTGAATTTCTTTTTATATTTGGAATAAAGAAAAAAAATCAGATTTTAATGAGCAGGGATGGGCTCCTACACAAAAATTACAGGATACAGAGGTCTGTAATGCTAATTTGAAGTAATGCTAATTTTGTGGTAACTGATACATTTGTTTAAGACAAGTACACTAAACTAATAATGTAGGAAATTGTATTTCAGTCTGCACTAAATTTGCAGTGATCTTTATACTTGAACATCTGATATAGAAGTTGCCTTATAGAAAAAAAAGGTCAGTGCATTATTATTTAATAGATATTACAGTTACACAAAGGATTAACACCAGAGGCATGAAGATCCTGAAACCTGCATATCTTAAAATTATGAGTGTAAACAACAAAAGCAATATTTGAGGCTGTCTGTGTCTGTTAGGCTGCATGAAGAACGACGCTGAACACAGTGGGATTATTCTCAACATTCTCTTTTTTTTTTTTTTTTTAAATATCCCATCTGAAAAGCAGTTCAAAATGAACAAATCTGTTCTAAGAAAGCATGAAACAACTAAATGCAGGCACAAAGACCAATTAGAAAACCCAGATAGCTAATCCATTCAGTTCAAAAGGGGGCTGCATTGGCACATTGATGTAGGCCTTTATAGGGTACTGATAGATCAGTCTGCTACAAAGCATCTAATCATGGCATATAAGGGAAAAAAAGTGCAATTTTCCACCCATTCTCTGCAAGATAGTTCCATCTCATTTAGTCTGTAACAGCCTGGAGTGTTAACATGAAATAAATGGTTGATATCTCCAAAGTGCAGATCTTTAAACAGCATTTATATGGACACTTGTATGGAAAGTTTAACAATGTTTCTGATTGTGCAGTGACAATGTCACGATTAAAGGCTCTGTAACCAACTTGGACAAAAACTGACAGTAAGAAGCAAACCTTTAGGTTTTCAGCTCAGTCAGTAACACTAATAGCCGGTTCTGCTGTTTGTAACTGGAACAGACAACAGAAAAGAAAGAGAAACAAAAAGTGGCAGAGAGCGTTTAAAAAGAAACATGATCAACCTCATTCCCTGCTCTGAAACCTATATAAATTTATTAAATGCACAAAAACGTGCAATACTGATTAAATCCACTGAGCAGGAGTGGAAGAACTGAATGTTAAAAAGGCCAGAATGTGACATTCCTGTCACAAATACATTACTTCATATATAATGAAAACAGAATCTATTATCTACTAGGTTAGAGAAATCCTGGAGGGTAAGACTTGTAGGGCAGTAGAGTAGCAGACAGATGTAGCATGAATGCAAAGGCAAGAAAAAATAAAAATGCCACAGAGAAAGGGCCAGCTGATTAAATTTCTCAGCCTCAAAAATACTCTAAACGAAACAAAACTTCATTCATCACAGCCATTTACTGCATGGCGTAAATCAAACACCTGTCAAACAATTCTCCTATCACATAAGAGCTACCGACTCTTCAGGAAGTTCAAAACAGCCTGCATATTCAAGTCTAAAGTGGCTTAACTGTAACTCTGTTTAAACAATGAATGCATTCTCTTCCCAACCTCATTTATTTGTGGGCTTTTTAAGCAGTCCAGTCCACTGTCCATGATTACTATAGTGTCCACAGTATCCAATGGCATAGCCATATTAGTTGTAATGAAATTTGAAGTGAAAGTTTCCGCCCTGAAAGGGGTTAAAGCCAAAAGGCCACTCCCCTCTTCCTCCTCCTCCTCCCTGCTGGTTCTCTGGGTCCAAGGGGTCCTCGCCTGAGTCAAATTTCTGACGCATCTCTGAAGAACAAAACGGAAAGCAACTTAGCAATAGCCTGATGGATTGCTATAATTTTTTTACACAGCTGAGTCATTTTGAAATGATTAAGCATGTACCTGATGCTCCCTGATTTTTTCATTTTTATTAGGTTTTAGATGCAAATTTTACATTAGCTTGTATTAGTGGGTCTGATTCATAATATAGTAATAAATTACCTGGATCTGTTAGCACCTCCTTAGCTGAGGCGATGTCAATGAACTTCTTCTCAGCTTCTTTCTTTTCTGCTTCAGACTGGAAGTTGTCTGGATGCCACTGTTGTGCCAGTTTCCTGTATGCTTTAATGATTTCCTGTTTGTTAGCATTCCTAAGAACAAATAGTGGAAAATGGATTATACCTTGGAACAATGTAGACCTTGTTAGAAGTGAATAAAAATGTACTAGAATGTCTATTGATAATAGAAAACCATAGCAGCACTATGTGTAGGCATAAAAACCATGCAAAACCGTGTCCATACCGACTCACTCCCAGGATTTTGTAGTAATCCCTCTTGCGTGAGAGCTTTAGGAGTTTCTGTGCACGTTCTAGACCCTCACGAATCTCCTGGTTTTCCTGGTCAAACTCCCGTGCCTCCTGATAGTCCTCCACAGCTAGGAGAAAAAAAATGAGACAGAGAATGAGAGGAACAGCACAATGCCCTTCATAGACAATAAACAGCTTTGTCATGGTTCTTTTAAATAAAGCCAACCACAAAAGAGGTTCTACCTTTCTCGTAGTCCTGAAGTTGGATGTAGGCCTCTGCTCTGTCTCGGAGGATGTGGATATTCTGAGGGTCTCTCTGGTGGGCCTCTGAACACGTGTCCAATGCTAGCTCTGCCTCCTTAATCTGCAGAGACCACAAGAAAACAGGTTAAAAAAGGAAAAACAGAGAGTGAACGCTCTAGTGAGGGTTGAGTTGAGAGGGTTTTGTTTGTGCATGTGCTGAATAATTTGATAGCAGCCTTTGGTGTAAAAATCCTAGAAAAAAATGTGGGTTATAAGTGTTAATTCCCACATATTACATCACTGTCTGTGCAGTCAGTGTGTAAAAACATCTTTGCGATCGTCAACTATCTCCCGCAAAAGCACCGCCACCAGCCCTCCATCTTTAGCATATACAAATATCTAGAAACCAAAAAAGGTGCATACCATTTCACAGTGGCTGAGAGGCGGTACGCACCACCTTGCTCAGTTCTCATTGGTAACTGCTACATAGCTTTACTCCTAATTTGCAAAAAGTTAAACTTTGCACAAACTTGGTTGTGTTGTTAACTCTGCCCACTTCACATCACCAATGGCAATGTTTGTGCTGTCTTCTGTCCTCAGAAATCAAAAGGTCTCATTGGAAATAACGAATGCTATTCGCTTTGTTACATCGCTGCCGGCTGGAGCTTAGTTTAATAAAATGCAGCTGATGTTACCCTTGTCCACTGCGCAAAGTCACATTCTGAATTGCAGTGCAGGGTTGTGCCACATGTATGGTTTCTCCCTATTAACTATTCATAAGCACATATATACAATATGGATACAGACATGGATTAGAAAGGTCAGGTCTTATTTCAGGACAGCATTTAGATGAGATGCTATCCCCCCTTGATTTTTCCATTGCATCACTGTAATATTTTCTTTATGGCTGTGACTAAAATAAATAACAACATTAACACAGACATCATCAACCTGTTAGCAAGATTAAAAAAAAAATGTACAAGAGACACAAACTGAGAACAAAAGTAGCCTGATGAGGCTGTACATCTGCATTTACAAGTATGTGTTTTGTTATATGATGAGCAGCAGGCAGTCATATAACGTGTCAGGTTTTTTTTAACAGTGCTGATGGTTTTTGCATTATTAGAAATTTAGTACCCTCAAAATCACTTAGGAAACTCATTTTTTAAAGAAGAAAACCAGCTGCTGTACTTAGTGCCCTCATATGCAAATAGGGAACCATTTTGGTTACAGTCATAGTAGGTCACAACATATGGCCAGAATATTACATACCTTTACTAGGCAGAAGCACATCCTTTCTTTAGCTTTGGTGGTATAGAATGGAATATTTGGCTCGGTCCTCATAACAGACTCATACTTGTCTATTGCTTCTTGATATCTGTCATATAAATAAAGGAATAATGATGATTAAATAATCTCTGTATACTCTAAAATGTACTAAAGAGCTGGTTTGCAAAGACATTTTAAATAGCATGAAGAACAATATCACAGTCATATCAAAATGTCATTTTACAACATTTAAAGCCACCAGCAATTGCACTGTTGTCTGCTCAGGTCAGTTTTGTGAATACACAAGATAATATAGGGGAAAAACCCTTTTCTAAAAAAGATAACTTTATGCACCCTATACATGCCTCTGTTCTGAGATCAGCTCCTCTGCAGAGTCCATCTGCTTGCTGAGCTTCTTCACCTGCTTGTAGTGTGCAAAACATTCTTTATCGTCCTGATCCAACTTCAGACACTCTCGGATTTCACTGGAGGCCAAAAAGGCAAAACAGAGAAAGAAAGACTTAACATGCAAAAAAATAATTATCATCTCAGTAAAGCCTTGCTATTTTAACAAAGATCCTGGAAATCCAGGAATACTCTGTGATAGTACATGTAATATATGTTTTCTCATAGTATTTAAAAAATTGGTACCTAATTTATTGCTATGACACCTGTGTATGCGTTTATTATCCATATTTCTATGTACCTCAGCGAATCATGGTGTTCTCCCAGGTCATACAGCAGGCGGCTAAGTTTCAGGAAGGCTGCTCGGTTGTCTGTCCTGAGTCGTGCTGCCGGTGTCAGGTCTAAAATGGCCTTTCTGGGCTCCCCAAGGCGTATATAGCATTCAGCTCTCATCTCCCGAGACTCTGGATCCCAAGGTGAGAGCTAGAAAATAGAAGGATTACATGTCATACATGAAAATAACTACTATCATTGTCAGTAGATATTTGAAGCACATTATTAGTAGTCATCTGACGAACACAAATAACAGAATTCCTATCTTTTTATTTTTGTTCATGAATAGGTCAGGAATAGAGTTCAACGATTCTTCCATAACGGTAAGGACAACTTGCTTACAGCTATGCTGTATGTAAACTTAAACATCAGCACCAGCTACATAAAGGAATAGTTTTGCACAAAAATGACAGCTGATGGGCTGAGATGTTTAGTTTAAGAGGCTAATACTACTATCAAACACTAGAACAGTAAAAAAAAGCTCTTCTTTGAGTTCTTCCTTCGCAAACATATTTGCATGCCTTGCTCTGTTTAAAAAGAGTAAATACACAAGCATGTATACTGTTTTTAATTTAGGGTCATGCATTCTAAAAGTATTCTAATAAATAAAGAAATAAATAAATAAAGATAATTGTACAATGAATACTTCCTTTACAAAATGTAGTTTGGACTAAATACAGATGTTTAATTTCTGTACGTTTTCACAATATTCCCAATACAGCTATGATAGTATTATACTAAATCACACTGACAAGTCTATGTGACCTTACTGACGACCTGAAACTGGGTTGTTTTAGGAAAGTATTTACAGAGAATATTTGGTTGACTGTTGATGTTCAGTGTTTGGTAGCAATGTTAACTTTGTAGCTCCAGTGCTGACGTAAAGGAAATCTGAACACCAAACATGCCTTGACTAATCACCTACATGTCTGTGGAAATTAGATTTTATTCTGTTTCAATTAGATGTTGATGTATGTTAAATTGTGACTAAGCCCTAAACTTCATCTTCGTAACTCACCTCTATAACACGGTCCAGCACCTGAATAGTGGTGGTGTAGTCTCCACGGTGATGGGCCTTGTGCGCCTCCTCCTGGAGCTCCTCTAGCTCTTCAGCTTTGTGGAGCTGATTTTGTGCCTCCTCCTGGTCTGGGGAGCGCTCCAACTATAGAGAAGAAGGAAAGTGGATGTTAAATAGAGTAGAACAGTATACAGAAATATACGGCAAAGTCTGAAGTTCCACAGATGTACTGTTCACGATCAACAAATCAACTCACTACTGCCTCAAAGTCCTCCCTAGCTTCTTGTGTATTTCCCTGCTTCAGGAGAATATTTCCTCTCTGTATCCGGGCCTAAAAACACACAGACAACAAGAAAGGACAATGTTTTATCTATATAGGTAATCATTTTCACAGATTTATCACCATCTCTAATAATAAACAAGCCATTTTATAAACTCACAGCAAGGAAGTCCGGTTTGAGCTGGATGGCTCGGGTCAGATCCGGCAGAGCTGATTTAGATTTCCCCATGGCCAGAAACACAGCTGCACGTTTGTAGTAAGTCAGATAGTTCTTCGAGTCACCCTCTGTTTGCGGTTACCACACATTAGAAGGTAACATTGAGCAACACAGTCATCCTCATAAACTGGTACCATCAAGGCATACATAAGGCGTACATAAAGCATACATACATTAAATATAATCAAGGTGTTGTGAAAGTAGAAAAATAATCAAGAAACTGTTACATAATCAAGAAAGAGCCTGTTACATTAACATGTGTTTCAGGTCTGTATTCATGTCTGAATATGTCCTGTGTTATGGCTAAATATGTAAGCCGTTTAAACTTACATGTTAAATGTGGCCAAGATTTGTCAACAACTCCTAAAGTGGTTTGTGTGATCTAGTTGTAAATCGATTACAATGTATCATGTTGCCATGGGGTCTACTGAAATACGAATGTGACAGGATTACTAAAAACACATGTTAATGCAAGGTGTAGACAGGCACATAAAATAAAAATTATTAGATTAATATATTTAGAGTTTTAAATCAAGCTTTGTTAAAAAAACATATTTTCACACCAAAATCACTTTGTTTTAATAAAATGTTAAATTGGTCAAATTTTATGTTAAATTTTAAATCAATCAACAAAAATGCTCCATCACTTTCTAAATGGGAGAAATGAAAGTGAAAGAACAACAGGTCATGTGTCTTCGTGGGAAGATAACAATACACTACGCATATTTTGCATGACGGTGATAACACAAAGGAAAACGTGAGCAGAAAATTTGCCTCATAACTAGTATTTCCCTTTACATGGATTACAAAGCATGTACATATTATGTGTAAATGTCTCTCACCAACAGCCGAGTGGTAATGAGAGAGGGCCTCAGCCAGCTGTCCCGCTGCCAGCAGCTTGCGGCCCATTTCCAGGTGCTGCTCGATCTCCACAGGGGAGACACCCAACACACCTAAAACACAAGTGAAAGTCACTTAAACATCATAGTTCATTAAATAATCCTACAGGCACACAATGGGACATTCAGAAGCATTGTTTAGCCTTACCACAACAATTATATTTCATTGTTATTTCATAACATCACAACATGTATTTCTGAGCATTCTGTGTCATGTTCTGGATGTGCTTAGTACTGAACACTGAATACTTCTTGGTACAGACAAAAACATGATTAGTCCTGTTTAATTGTATTTATTGCAAAGCATTATATGAACACTGAATAACAGCCATTGTAGTCACAAATTAAATACTTTGGTAGTGCTGGGGTTTTCAGTAGGTTATCAGGGTGTTATATTCCTCCATATTGTCCACTACTACAAAAACTAACCTAGTGTAACACCTGGGAATCACACCTGTCATGATGAGACATCAGTAAGCCTGTTAATAATTCTGTTAACAAACAGTTTATTAAACAAGGCCTTAGGCCAGCAAGTCAACACAAACTAGGCAACGCTAGCTAAGCGGAATAAAATAAAGGGTTTAACTGAACGCTGAATCACACAGTGCGTCTTGACAGCTATGAATAAGTAATCTAATATGAGGTTTCATAACTTCTTGGCATTCAGTATGTTTCCGCGCTCTTCACATAGAAGGTTTCACGCCTGAGAAGAAAGACTTGTGCTAAATAGGAGATTCTCTACGACTTAAAACTTTTATGTTGGATTTTATGACATTTCGACCAACTTTGGATCTTGAAAATGAACAGAGTGTAGCGCCAGTTCCGGTACACCGACCGAGACATTCTTCTAAAATACAGCGCTCATGCCTGAAGACCAGAGACGTTTGTGATGTTTAGTGAAAGGTGGAGAAGTAACTGTGAGCTCAGTAAATAGTAAACAGTCCTACCGTCCAGCTGCAGGTCCAGAACCACACAGAGCAGGGACAGAGAGGACACCAGGCTGCTCACTCCTCTCCGGCGTCCCGGCTCCATTATTCCACTATGTCACACCTCCGTTTTAGATTTGTAGGCTCCTGCAAGTACGAAAGTAACAACCCTCTACGACGAATATCGCAACATTTAATCACAAAATCCTGAACCTGCCTAAACGTCAACTTGCCGACGACCAGGCAGGCATCTCAGTGTGCCGTGCGGCTAACAAATAATTCCGACAGCATCGACACAGCTCAAGACTTCCGTTCCGACACGCTGTTTGTGTTTTTCCAATATTAGGAACAGAACAGTAAGTACTTTAAGTTTTCTATGAACTTTAGTTGACGAGGGACGAGAGTGAATGTCACCGACAGCTGTCAGCGTTGTGCTTCAGCGACTCCGTTTGAGCTACTTGGGCGTAGAATTCAAATCGCCCTACAATTCAGCGCCGTGAGTGGCTCCTCAGGCCGAGCTCACGTCCGTGTTTGTTGAGGCTTTGCCCGACAAACGTGGGCGCGTCCTATTGGCTGATATATTATAACGTCCACTTTAAGACACGCCCACCCCCATTAAGGAAAGCCACGGTGTGCAGTGTTAGATGGTTATTCCTGTCTTTAGCCGGGGGTGTAGAGGGGGTGTTTAAGGGACTGCTTAAACTATATAAGCAATAAGCAGTAAAAGTAATTAAAATGTAAAAAATGTAAATGTGAAATGAAATGTAAAAAGGAAACATACCTTCTCAAACCAGTACCAGGCCAAAATACTAGTTAAGGGGAATTCCATCAATGTCTAAAAAAATAATTTCTGAATAATTCAGTCCTTGAGATGTAAACAGATTCATTCAGAGCGGTTTGATGTAAATTGGTTAATTGTGAAGAAATATTACAGACTTACTGTCAAGAATCATCAGTGAACCTAAATGCCTTTTGAATTTTTATTTGAAATGCTGATGATGGTAAAATAAAAAGAATACTATAAATAAAACTAAAGGAATGTGCTTTCTGGTTGGAAAATGTTTCTTGATTTAGTTTTTAGTGTCTAGGAACTTTAATGTTGACCATTGTATGACCATTTCTTGTTTCACTGGGGTATCCATTGTTAAGTCATAACTTTTTCACATTCAGGCACCATTGTGGGTTAAAAAGGTCTTAATTCTTTTAGGTCTGAGCCCTGAAAAGGCCTGAAATGAGTTTCTCTCATTTCAACATGCTGTTGTTCTGTATTCTGTGTTGTTTGAGTCCACAAAGCTACAAACTTAACATTCTAGTGCTTTCCTTATAATGAAAAAGAGAAGAGAAAATGTCTGCAGTTGATAATGTGAGTCTATAATTCTTAAAAGAATAAGGAAAACAAAAATTGTGGACTTGAGCTTGCTAGTTACCCTAGTCACGGTTAGCACCCACTGGCACCCAGTAAACAAACTAAGTTGTCACACCGTTGTCTGCCTTTCATATAATGTTGCGTTGTCAAAAGGTGGTGCTTTTTATGTTGTCTAAACAATATTGTCACAGTGTATCTGCTAAATAATATTGTTCATAGTATATTTTTACCAGTTGGCATCTTAGCAAAATTCCATTGAGTTCTATGAAGATATAATTGAACTTGAGAAGAATTTTTGGAGGTTGTGACAACATACTGACAACATACTTGTTACTGCGTTGTCACAAGGTTGTCATATAACGTTGTCACAACTTTTTGAGGAATTATATATTAACGTGATAACATTGCAGTAACCAAAACAATACATTGTCACAACGTTGTCACAACATTACTGTATTTGCAAAAGCCAAGCCAGCTCTTTGTGGCTCTCCTTGATATTGGCAATGGGTTTAATAGGGTGTTTCTAGCAGTAAAACTACATGTTCCGGCTGTTTGCTGTTTTTTTGATGTTGTTCTGCCCACAACTAGTCTAGTTAGCTTCATCAGCCCTTGTCTGAACGATAAGCCTGATAATCAAAATATTTGGCTTCATACCAAGAAACACACAATAAAACCCATAGTGTGTATCAATGGTTTCAGCAAAAAGCCAGTTTGGCTTTTGCCAGTGGGTGCTAACATTAACACTAGCACTGAAGTCCACTGGCATCAAACTTTGTTTTCTTTTCTCATTCCTTTATTAGCTGTAACTCAACTGCAGTCATTTCCTCTCCTTTCTATTTTTGGAATAATATCTATTCAAGTAACAAAAGGTTCAGCCAGTGCAGTAGAAGCTTAAACCCCACATGAAGTCCAGCTTAACAAGAAGATAAATATGAGGTAACACAGATAAAATCCTTTTGTCATCTATCAATATGTGTAAAACCCAATAGCTTTCAGCTTAAAAGGGAGGGAAAGCTGTTGAACTGCATTAATTGGAGAACAGCTATAGAAAATAGGTCAGTAGTTTCTAAAAGAATGGAACACTTGAAAATTTGCCAGGAAGGGGACATATTGCCCCCACTTACAGTGACGAGATTGCTAAGAGAGGCAAAGAGAGTCCTAAAGTTCACAGATTCCTAGCTGCAAAGTTTAGTTACATCTTGGGGTTTCACCATTTTAAAATCAACAATGAGACGCCACCTGTATGACCAGGAACATTTTAGAGTTCCACAAAAGAAGCCCTTCCTGAGACCAAGCCACAAATCCCAGCATCTGGACTTTGCTAAGCAACACTGCAATAACTGGTATCATGTGTTGTGGTCAAACAAGACCCAAATCAAGCTTTTTGACCATGCAATCCTTGTTTGGCGGAAAAAGGGGACGGAGTATAAAGAATTACAACTCATAGCCACAGTCAAATATGGGAGAGGCACTGAGTTTATATTTTAATGCTTTTACTGAATAGCTTACAATGAGCATGTATTTAGAAGTTAGGCATGTAGCTGTTATACTGATGTTTACTTCATATTTAAGCAGTATGTGGATGAAATAAAAACATACATACAACCATGAAGTATGAAGTTAACATATTTAAGCATCATAGGCTTTCCACATTTTCTTTTTTCTATGTCACTTGAATGTGACAGCTCCGCTTTATATCCTGTGAAAGTTTCATGATGAATAGACCAATAGAAATTCTCAGAAATCACTTGGAAACAATTCTGGTTCTGCTGACATACATTGAAAGTAAAGAAGTTTTTTGTCCTCTCCTGTAAAGTTACTCTTTTGGAGATACTTGTTATTCTTCAGACAGCGACTATATATATGGCTGAAATATATGTCTCATATCTGAAAATGCCCAAAGAATATGTTACATATAGGTCCATATGTGTGTGACAAATATAATAGGTATTAAGGAAATCTGTATATATATCGTCGCTGTCCAATGAAAAGCAGGTAATGGCAACTTTACAGTAGAGGCCAAAAACTGTCTTCACTTTCAATGTAAGTCAATGGAACCAGTGTGTGTATGTGTGTGTGTGTGTGTGTGTGCCATATATTTGAAACCCAGATATTAGATTTCTGTCTCAAATCATTTTACTTTATTTTTATTTCCAGTGTAGGCTACATTAACCACAGGCTAACAACATAAACACACAAAACGTAATTTTGACCTTAAATTATGTGAACATGTTGTACATAACACAATTAACAACAATGATTTATCTGCATTAGAAATGACTGACATTCATACAAAATCTTTATAAAAGCATCAATATTCCTTTACACAGTGAATGTGCGTACAGCCTAATTACAGACTCTGCATAAAAGTGTCATTCCGAAACATTTACTGTACAACAGATTTAAAAGCTCTGGCATAAAGACAACTCGCTAATTTGAAATATTTTGATGGTATTTACACTTTCAAATGCACAGATTCACTGCTTGATTAGAACTAACCTACTTTGCCTCCAACTCTAGATAAAGTGGAAATATTTACATATGTGCGCTGATAATAAAGGTAGAAGCATACATGTCAACAAACAGTGAGTGTTACATTTTTACACAATTGTCCTTTTGTGATCCAGTTGGTTCTCTAATGTTCTTTCAGACGTATGCGTTCTTATCATAAGTGCTCGCAGCGTCTTTCCTTGATGCAGCTCCTGAGTATATAGTTCCTCTGGAGGGCTGGTACGGGTAAGCACTGAGAAACAGAATACGCACAATAAATGTGCATGTGTAAAATAATATTCATCACATCCATGTGTGTGTATTTCAGAGAGACAGAGAGAGAGAAATAGAAATACTCACGATTTTTTATCTTCTGTGTTAGATTTGCAGGCAAACACAAGGCACACTCCACTACAGATGGCAAGAGTCCCAGAGCACCATCCAATATAGAGTCCTTCTCCTAACTCATACCTGCAGTACAATCACATACAATAGTTACACAGCTTCATCACAACACAGCTGACCCTAGATATCTATATCTGTAAACTAGTAAAACTAGTTTAAGTGTTGGTTACCACATGAAGTATTTTAGGTCATACCAACAAAGCACTTTTTACAGTATGGGAATGAATCTGTTTAGTATCTCAAATACTAAATTACAGAAATTACAGACATAAATCAGTGGAAATCCCCTTAAATGCAGCCCATTTGGATCATTTGAGGCCTTGTATAATGATTTGAAATCACTTGGAATAAACCCTGTTTACATTAACTTACAATAAAGGTTAAGCATATTTTGAGCTGTCCTATAAAATCACCATTTTGGAGAGAGCATACTTTACTCTACATTATAATAGGGATTAATTACTGTAAGGGTTAGCTATTTGTTTGTCTCTGTGTGAGTTACTGCCAAGACCTGCTCCGGTTTCATGCAAACTAAGTGACATATTACTTGGCAATGCCAATACCAACTCTCTCTCTCTCACACACTTTCTCTGTCTCTCTGTTGTTCCCTCCACATGACCACAGGGGGCAACATTTCCTCAAACATGAAGAGAAACCACAAACTCACTTTGTCCCTGGGAAGATCGGATTGAAGAAGTCCTGGGTGATGTTGAATGCATACCATGAAACTGATATCATCGTGCACAAGCCTTTGTTAAAACAGTTAAGAAATGAGATATTATACATATACCCATAAGATGTTAATAAAGACATTTAAGTCACCATGTTAGATGTAAAAAGCTTAATTCTAAAAAATGAGTGAGAAATGCTCAGTGGTGCTGGTAGGAAACCAAAGAGTCTTATTACAGATCACTTTTGGCCACATCTTAAAGTTAGTATATTTAAGGAATGTTGTCTTGTTGTGATGTTTCTATTATAATGTTTTCTCATGTGGAGTTTAGATAAGATAATGAATCTATGATCATAATGAATGAGTTGTTGTTCTGTAAAAGCTTTTATCTGAAATTCAGTCCTAACTGAGCTGTCATGTTAAATAAACAGATTTCAGATTTTCTGTTTCTAAAATGGCCCCAGATGGCCTGAAAACACATCTTACACTGTAGGTGAATTTGAATGGTAAATAAAATAGCAGTGTTGTCAACATTGTGACACTTGATTCATATCATTACCAGTCAGGAAGTTAAATCTGCGATTAACTATTTCACACCAGACCACTTCACTATAGAAGGTATTTGTTTGTATGACCTATAACAAGCACTTGAACTAGTTTAAATCAACTTAATAAAAATACATTTAAATAAAAAATTCTTTCAATCAATGTGATTTTTTAACAACATGAAGTAATTTTTTATGTCATACCAACAAAGCCCTTTTTACAGTATGTGAATGAATTTGTTTACATCTCAACCACTGAACTACAGAAATTACAGACATAAAAATCACTGGAAATCCTCTTAAATGCAGTACACTTGGATTATATGAGGTAATTTTACCTTGTAGAATGAAGAAGACGCCCCCTACAGCAGTGATTCTACTCTTTAGCACATAGTTCTCTCCACCTGCTTTGCAGCACTGCATGCCTATGAGAGTAGCCACCAGCCCCAAGGTTCCCATTACTATAGCGGCGATCATTAGGGCCCTTGAAGCCTGGATATATCCTGCAAAATATAAACATTTCATTCTGATTACTGTACCCATGTAGTAGATTTTTCCTGTCTATAATATTTAAACACACAGGTTTTAGGACATGAAAGAAACTGCATATTGTTAACTATTATACTATACATGATATACTTTATTTCCCCAAATATAGTGTATTGATTAATACAATTAAATCAAATTAAAGATAAATTAAATAAAAATAAAGATAAATAAAGTAAATTTCATCACAGTCCAAGTAAACAGCGCAAATATGAATAACTGTGCAAGAAAGGGTAAAAATACTCTAAACTTTATAATAAGATTTTATTCAAAGTACATTTCTACTGGTCTATCGGTTTCTATTTCTATTTGCCCATACATCTTGAAAAGTTCGAACAAAGTGAAGGGAAGCTGCTGTACAATTCATGTACAGAACACAAATAAAAAGGGCAAAGAAATGGTACCTGCTGTTGGCTTGAGAGCCTGCGAAAATGCAAACTACAGTAGTTTTTATTGATTGTTTGACTTGGTCAGAGTCTAGATTTAAACATAATAGAGATTTTTGTAAATCTTACATCAAACACAAACTAGGTTGACAATGTTTTCAACTGTTTAAGTGGTATAAAATATTGAGCCTTCCTTCATTAAGAGGCTTATTGCAAGTTTATTTCAACGTTTCAAGAAATCATAGGGAAAAAAGGTATCCCTTAGTAATTTACTTTACCTATTTGTATAATGATTTGTTGTTAAGAACACTAGAAGCTTAACGTTTTGCCATTTTTACACAGGAGTGTATATAAAAAATTTGAATGGGACATATACATTTTACAGCACTTGTTTAAAAGAATCTCTACCTGCTCCAATCTTGCATATGACTGATTACTGTCTTTTTGTAGTTGAATTCCTTGTAATGTATGTCATCTAAATTTTTAATATTAATATAATAGTTTTTTCCCCCTTTTTAATTATAGACATACAAGCACCAAATATAACTAGGCCCAAAAAAGCACCAATACACAGGTAACTAAATCAGATAAGTAAGAGAGGAGTAGTGAATAATATGTTTGCTTCTTTTTTTATTTGATGAAGGTAATTGGAGGCAAAGAAAAGCGGGTTTTGTGAGTCCTTACCAGACAGTGCGAGCAGGGAGGGAAATTCTCGGCAGTTGTGGACCCCGGTGGAGTCGGTGGCACATGACATCCACAGATTCTCGTACAAAGTTGAAGTGGTGATCACATTCCCGTCTACAGTGGAGACTTTCCAGTAGCGGTTTGGAAGCGCCACTCCAACCATCACCCAGCCTATAAATCCCAGCAGCAGTGCTACCACTTCAACAATTGGATCCATAACCGTCTTTCTGAGTGACTGATAATGTAGGTGAGAAGTATGTGTTGCTCAGTGTTCTTTCTTCTTCTCTCTCTCTGTCTTCACTGTTTCAGTGCAGGCATGTCTGGCTCACAGCTACTGTGTACTGCCGAGAGTCCATAGGGAGAGGGAGCGCTCCTGTGGGAATCAATAGTGGAAATGTTGGGTTTAAACTGAACAGATCAATGATTTATGATCTTGCTTTGCCCTCCCCATCCAGTGTGAGCACTGGTCTCTGCTGTGCTTTTCACACCCTGAAACTCGGCAGGTGGTTATCAGAAGGCCGTATAGACGTCACCAAAGTCCAATGATCAGCCCATAACCTTGGTAGCACAGTCACTGCTCTGTGATGGACGAAAAAAAAGGTGTTTTGTCTTTTGTTTGTCTGTTAAAGGAACAAGGAACAAAAGTCAATTTTCTCAGTTTTCACAATGCTTTAAAACAATGCTGAAATGTCTATTTTTTAATTATTAATAAAACTCCAATATTATACTAATGCTTATTTTTTAAAATAAGAATGACATACACAGACGTTCACAGGAAATATATATATATATATATATATATATATATATATATATATATATATATATATATATTCTACTAAAATACACTTAACAAGCACTTTATTATGAACACGTCCTTGTATCTGCACTCATTGTCATTATTATGTAGGAGCACAGTGTAGTTCTACTATTACAGATCATAGTCCGTCTGTTTCTCTGTATACATTTCAGAATGGGAAACAATTAGTCCTCTCAGTTCCCAACTGTTAAAAGAAAAGGTGACGAACACAGTGATTCACATGATCCTGTCCTTCTTTGAAATTTTGAAACTGGCACAAAATGGCTGTGTATTTTTCCGGAACCTGTGCCAGCACTCATTGGGCAGAAGGCAGGAAACACCCTTGAGAGATCTCAAGTCTATTACAGGCCAAACAGTTATACACTTTCACACACACACACACACCTTTAAGCATCTCCAGTTTATTTGACTGCATGTTTTTGGAAGGTGGGAAGAAAACACATTCCCAGTAGAAAGCCACACAGACATGAAGGACATGCTAACTCCACACAGAAAGGACCCTGGTTGCCCGGCCAGGGAAATTAGAACCCAGGTCCCTTGTGCTATACATTTGTCTTACCAGTTTCAGCATTTGACATTTTGTCTTTACAATTTGTATTTATTTTTTTATTGAAGTTTCATTAAATTTTTTCCATTTCATCCGGAAACGGGGTTGTACATCAAACGTGCCTAAGAAAACATTCACACAGCTGCAGATAGAATTGTTCACCCATCAGTATCATTACACTTGCAGGTAGAATTCTATTCAGAACCCACAGTAAGAAAATGATTGTCTTCAGTAGTTGATATTTAATCAATGTGACACACCCACGTGAACTGAACAATCTGCTCTTAACTTCTTAGCAAACCTTGAGAACCATCTTCAGAGGCATTTCGCCTTTTCCATTCAATATAACACAGTATGATGGCAACAAGTGTATGTAATGAACTATGCTTCAAAGGTCTTGTTTATGATGGGCATGTTTATGAGAGTTTAGTTTTATGGCTCTTTTTGACAAGCCATAATGGTTTTCACACTATAAACGTTCAATAAATCTGAACTTGCAAGGACCTCCCACACCCCCAGCCCACGTGTTAGGACATGACTTACTCAGGTAATTGTCTAACAAAATAAATATTATGAGACACGATTTAATAAGACATATAACAACTGCAAATATTTTGTGTTGACTTTCACTATTTACAGGCTGATATTGGATAAGCTTACATCAAATAAAAATACTGCTCTGTGTATGTTAGTAATACTCAGTAATGCTGAGGAACAGAGAAGAATTAGATTTAAAATTAAGCACAATTTAAGACTCAAAGGTCCTGCCATTATGAAGATTTTATATAAGATTATTGTTAAATTCAGTCTATATGTTTCTCCTGAAAGGCGCTGGACTCTCAGGCACATGGTCATCATTCACTTTTACCATAGTTAATTATTAACAACAGTCTGCGGCAATAAAGAAACTTTACTAATGGCAACCATAATCTCTCCTGTTGTAAAGAGGTACCGAATACCTAGATGGGCCTAGAGCTATTTGATGGAAAGGAGAATGATGTGGGGAAAACATGCCAGCTGCCCAAATCACTGTTGGCTAGACTGTTGCTCATGTGTTGAAGTTAGGCCAAACGCTTCAAAAAGCCATTCGTTTCTTTCAGGGCCCAACCAGAGTTTCAATTCAGAGTGACCGAAAGCAAAAAATAAATAGGTTTTGAAAAACGCTTGTTTAGACTGAATACATAACAGGCTGTCAGATTCGCATATTATCACAGAATCTGAGCTCCAATATAAACTTTGGCTTTTTAAACCAGACCTAATACATGTTTAGGCAGGTAAAGTCAGATCTAAAGTTTGATGTTTTTCAAATATCACATGAACAAAAACCAAGGACACCTTACAGCTGTTAAACCAGGAGTTGGTACTGTTTAAGAACAGAAAGGGATGGGCATCGCTAAAATGTTTTATCAGCTTTTTAGAAATTATATATTGATGCTTTCCAAAGAAAAACTATTAACTTCAAAACAGTAACTTTACAGGAGAACAGACAAAAAGTTTCTAAGCACACTTCTACTGGTGCGTTCATCATGACATTTTAACACAATGTTAGGGGGGCTGAGGTGCTCAAATAATGTAGAAAAATTCAAAGCGAGAGTTTTGCACGTACGGCCTCACTGGTGGCACTTATACAGGCAGTCATACTTGTTAGGTTCTAGTTGATTATTTGTTTTATTTTTTTAAACAGTGTTGGAAATACTCCTTGGTATTTGGGGCATCCTACCCTCCAGCAATGACTGACTTGTGATGACTGAAATGTTTGGTGCAGCAGTTCTTATTAAGGAAAAGCTATTTTCTGGTTTGGTATTTGGTTTGGAATTTCACTGAAATCGTATCCATTTCCTCTAGTGTCTTTTGTTTGACAAATAAGTCTGTAAGTCTACCGGTCTCTTGCAAAATTGGGGAAGTTTTCAGATTTACAAATAACCCATTGTAATTTTCTTGATAAAGAGATATCCTGGTCATAATTACAGTTGCTAGGCTATAAAGGCCCAACAGGGTCATTTGTCATAGCGCCACCCTGAGGTAGACAAGTGCTGCATAGAATTTTGATTATGACATTTAGCAGGTACAGGAGATTAAGGGACCCCCCAAGACCGCTGTGTTTTGCACTTCGGTTTTAGAGTGTATTTGTTTTCCCAATAATTATCTTAATAATCTAATTTTGCAGCAAATCCTAAATGTAAGGACATCCTCAGGAAAAAGTGGATGTCTCCTAATTTCCATAATTAATTACAGACTATATCAAAGTAAGTCTACTTTGCATCAAACATTTAGAACATTCCAGAGATGTCCTATACAATCTGAAAACTAGAGAACAATGACCTCTGAATAAAGTTCTCACACAATGCTTGCCAAACCTTGGAGTTTGTCATTGAAGGAAGACTTGGCTAAGAGGAAGTGAAGGGGGTGTGAACTTTTAAAGGAACATTTTTAAAAGATTTTATATGAAAGGAGACCTGTGCCAATCCAACCACACTCCAAAGTCAACACAGTGAGTACTTGAGTTCTTTGAACCAACCAGCATGTTGACACATATTTAAAACCTCTAATCTTACCAAAATGCCTAATATTTGCAACCCCTGATTTTTAATCAACAAATAAAGAGGAATTTCAATCTTTCACAATGTTGACGTTACAGCCGTCACTGAAACTTGGTTATCAGATACACACCCCTCAACTATGTTTTATGTAGAGGATTACAAAACGCTTTCAAGGCACAGAAGTTAAAGAAAAGATGGTGGCATACTTTATAGACAACGTAATGAATTTACATTTCGATCTAAACAACGATGCAAGTGGGCATAGATAAGATTTCACCTGTTACTACTACTTGGCATTATTTCCTTTATTCCTTTATTCCTCTGCTCATAGACCACCTGCAAAACCCCACTGATGATGTTTTTGTGTTAAGTACCCTGACATAGTTGTTGTCCTACTAAAGGATTTTCAAGTTTATGAATAGACAGTTTGCTGTCACGTGTGGTTAAGGATAACACAAGAATCATCGTAGACATGGTTCTATATTGACTTCTATATTGTCGCTGTCTAAAGAAAAACAATATGTCCAATGTCCAAAATGTCCAATATTGTAACTTCATAGGAGAGGACAAAAAACCTTTACATTCATTGTAAGTTCATGTAAAGAGGGTTTATTCCGGATGTTTTTGCAGCATTTGTATTGGTCCGTTCATCATGAATCTTTCACAGGATATAAAGGGCAGCTGTCGTGTTCAGACGATCAAAAAATGAAAATCAACATAAATGGAGACACATGTTTTTCCTGCATCTCACTGTGACCCCAATTCTGTCCTCGGGAGTTCTTAGAGAACAAGATGTGTTTATATATATATATATATATATATATATATATATATATATATATATATATATATATATATATATATATATATATACTTGGATATAAAACTGTGGTCATGACACATATGAGTAACAGATAATATTCTGATATTTGACATGTTCTACCATTACTGGACACAACCCAACTACCATCATTCCTACCACCCTCCATCAGTTACAGAAGGCTTTGAGCCCCCTAAAAAATCAGCATTTAAATTTAGCATTTAATTTTTTAAGGAATTTCTTGTAACTCAAACATTTAAAAACATATTCCAGAAGTTCCAATCACAGAATCCTAGTTAGATTCATACTGGAGTGCTGACTTTACTGCCATACACTCAGCTCATACTTTAGACAGTCAACTACCGAATACACTTTGGAACAAACTGGCTTAAGTGCACAGAGAGACGGTGAGTCAAAGTTGGTCCATGAAGACTCAATAATGGAAACATATATAAAAAACATTTATGCGAAACAATTGACTGTAATTTTATAAAATACTTTTTTTAACAAAATATGATTTGATATCTCCCTACCTGCTTTATTTGTGTAATGTTCAATCTCTTTGAACATCACATAATCTTTCAATGTTCTGCATTACTGAAGCATTTCTGTTTGTACCATAACAGCATCTATTTTCACTAGCCAGCCCTATGTACAGGTATAGTGTTAAAACTGTATGACTCTTTTCAACAGTGGCCATTAGTTCTTTTCTAAATGCCCCTAGTCTAAGGCTGGTGACAAAGGTTTGTTGTTAGCATGAAAACCACATCAGCTGAACAAACCTAACATACACACAAACACATGTAAATCTGCACACGACATGAAGATACTCTGGAACACTGACAGGGAATAAAGAGCAGTTTGAGTTTGCCCTTTTATAAGAAAGGCATTATACACATGTTTAAGTACAAAAACAGACACACAAAGACATTTGAATCTCCTGATTTGTAAGAATAGAGACAAAGCTGCATGGAAAGAGATTTCTATATTGTAAAGACTGCACATTATGTTCAATACAGAAAGTCAAACATCTGTATTAAAGTGATTACTCTCTAATAACTGCATAATAATAAGACCTGCTAACCCAAGCAATAGGATTCCCTTGTTTTTCCAAAGGTGTGGGGAAGAAATAGTATAAAACATGCATACATTTCATCCAAATCAAATCAGCTTGTTCAACAAATTGATAAAATATGAAGCTTCATTGTTAAAGTAAGGTCACAGATTTGTAGAAAAAAGGAAAGGGAACAGGCTTTATCAGCATGAGATTTATAACATAGTGTTAAGTCAAACCACTTCTTTATATCACCTGCAGCTACCTGTGTTTAAATAACGAGAAACCAGTCTTGTGGCCATTCGTTTTCCTAGAAAGGTGGAGTTGGCAAATAAAGATACTCTCCCAACTTCTTTATTAGGATTTGGCCGATTTGGCCACTGCCATCCCAATCAATCCTGCTATTCCTGCTACACCCAAGCCAATGCCCCCAACAATCGCCATGCCAACAAGGCCATCTGGAAAAAAAGAAAAGAACATGTCATGATTTCTTGCTTCCCTGTGATATGCTTTCTCTACCATAAATCTGGCAAACACGTATGTGATTGACAAATTGGTTTTATACCTGCTCACAACAAAAGTCAAGAATACATTACTAGGAAGACTACTTTCCCATCTTGCCTCATAAGCTGAGCAAAGGCTCTTCCCTGTTTGATGTGCAGTAAATCAATAAAGCTTTGTTTAACACTGTTGACCGCTCTTTTCTCAGATATGCACGTGCACACAAAGACACCAGCATTCAGTCAGCCATACAAACATAATGCACAGGCCCACACCTCATGTACTTATTGTAAATAACCCTCCACATGTTTTCTGTAAGTATATGACCCCTAAAAAATGTCTGCACACCCATTGGTTTTGTGTTTCTAAATGTTTCATGGCTTAGACTGTTTAAGTAGTCTTAGCACAGCTTAGCTTAGGTGAATGGTCTTGACAGGTTAAAAAAGGGTCTTTACACTTCACAATCACATATTTGCTTTACTTCAGGGAACCAAAACTGTCTGCAACACAGTCATGTTTATTAGGGAAAACAGTAAAACTGGGAACAAAACAAGTGATTATGTTCTTAAATTACAGGTTATTTGATTTGACAGTAAAATATCTAGCTACACTTGCTTTGTGGAGTAACAAGTCTAACCACCTCCACCCCTTGTTTGTAGAACACAAGACTCATCATCACGCAGATGAACGAAGCTAAATATGTAACTGATAAGTAATCAGTGCAGTATATAACTTAAGGTATGACTTTAGACCTAGCACAATATGGTAACTGCAATAGCAATTGCATGGATCCATATTAATCTTAAGCTGACTATTGACCAGCTTCTTGTGTGAATTTTCCTGTTTCACCTTTAATTGTCCAACAGTTACAATCCAATCTGAGCTGCCCGAATGCTGCATCATTCAAACACGCTGGCAAAGAAGGTTAATTCCTGGTGTGATCGATTTGCTTTTCTTTTCTTTTCTTTAGCTTTTCTATAAAATCTGTAAAAGAGAGCTCAGAATTCCAGTTGAATCTTTTTGTACAGCCATTTGCACAACAGCTGTTTCCTTTCATTTTGGTTTTTGTGTTTTCTCAACTTCCACACTGAAACCTAACACAGCTAACACTCAATTAGTCTTTCTGCCACTCAGTGTGCATAACCACAGCAACGCCTGCCAACTGTGAAGTCACATGCATATTGTACTCCGTACTTACTTTAATTGTTTTATGTTGTACTGCTGTCTGCAGGATGGCGTCATCCTGTGACTATATGTTTACAACAACCGCATATTTAACTGTCAATGTTTTTACTACTTGTACTTTATTTACCACCTCAGGGAATTAATGTGAGAAACTTTACATTATGCTGTTTTGTTATAACCTAAATGTTTGTACTCTAGATACAGTTAGCTCAAATACACAAACGGCACCTTTCTTTAGTGCCTGGTTGATGAGCTTCTCCAGTTCGATGGCCTGCTTATTTCCTGGTTCATTTCTGAGCAAAATGCGAATGTACTTCAGTGCTCTTTCATAATCCTGAAAAAGGAGGAGAGAGCAGAAGAACCAAAAAAAAAAGAAAAAAAAATCAGTAAGGCTCAAACATTATTTATGGTTATGGATTTCAATAAATCACACAGTAATACACTGTCTATTGTCTGATAAAACGGGCTTTAATCAGTTGGCAGTTATAACAAAAAAACAGAACATGCAGTTGTTCTCCTCACCTTGAGTCTGTAGTTTGCAACCGCCAAATAGAACAGAAAATCTCTCTGGTCATCTTTTGAGCTTTTATGCAACAGCTCTGCAAACATGAAATTAACATCTACTTTACACACGCCCAACTGAATGATACAACAAAACATTTTGCACATGGTAAATGTAAAACAAATAAACTATATTCAATTGTAACAAAGGTTAGTGGCGTTAGTGGTGTTTAGATGATTTACTCACCCTCCAAGAACTGAATGCCTTTCCTGATGTCGTTAGCGTATTTACTCCTGATCAAGCACCACGCATACTCAAATTTGGTTTCTTTAGACACAGACCCTTTCACTTGCTCAGCATTATATTTTTTCTCAAATCTCTGTCAAAAAAAGAGGCAAAAGTGGAAGTAAGACATTTGCTATTAAGACTGCATAACTAAACTCTAATTCCAGTGTGGAACAATATAGTCTTCCTTCTGATTGGACTACCTGAAAGTCTTAAAATCCCACCAGCACTGCCTTCCACAGTCTTAAATTGAGCTAAGAACCACAACAGCAGATACTAAAAATGAAACTACTCTGAACAGCAGACCTGGATTGACAATAATATAAAGGCAGCAGTCACATGATAGCTGATCTTGGATTACCAGCTTAAGATACATTTATGCCAAAATGTACTATAATGTAGTATAATCTAAGGGGACAAAGTTTATTGGCGAGATTTTAATAACAGATCCTAGTAATTTGGGATGTGCTAATATGGAAATTGTGGAACCAGGCCGATACATACACATCTAGAAAATGCCTGGGATACGCATCAGCGAAAGTGTACTACAGTGACTTAAAAGACACGGTAGTTGTTGTTTAAACAAGACGCAGACCAAACAACAACTACCGTGTGTGCCGATTACACTCGTAGGGCCACAAAGATACGGGCTAAATTTCTAAATTAGTATAAACTCTGTTAGCCCATGTGACCGGGTTCTTCCAGCTGTTTCTTATACTGTTCTTACAGCTGTTCCCGACTAAACTAATCGGTAAACAATCAGTCGACGTAATTTAGGATGATGATGTCATGTAGCCTCCTAGCTAGCTAACCAGATACCAGCGTTTCTGAATAACAGACAGGCTCTCTGTCTCCTGTCGAACAAACACAAACAGCGTGTTTCAAGAATAAAGAGACTGTCACCAAAGTTTGGACCTGAGAAACCTCTTTAAACAGTGTTTACCTTTAAATCTTCAGGAGCTACGACGTCTGTCACAACTTCCTCCATGTTGCCGGAAACACTGTGAAAATCACATAATAAAAGTCAATGAGCGTTGACTTCCCACTCACTTTCACTTAATATTTCACCAAAATAAAAATAAAAAATAGTCATTTGCTTTTCTGTTTGTTAAGTCAAGAATCATTTTAATTTACAGTCTAACCCCAAGCGCAAAAATAACGATGTGACAATACATATGAAACCAACTACAGTTCATAATATGATATTGTTATAAAATGCGTTTTTATTTTATTAAAAAAAATATATCTAGGCATTGATAAACAAACCTGGCCACGTCCTTCCAAAACACTTTATAAAAAAACACATAATGGATGAATAAGGTTTCAGGGAGGAACAGTCTGAACTAAGATATATTTTAATATGTTTTAGATATGTGTTGTTGGTAGTACGCAATGTTTGAAACACATTTTACTTAGCCAAAAATGTATGAAGTAAAATCCAGATTTTCTTCCAGTTCAGATCGTTTACAAATTTGTTTCAATAAAATATGATATAGGAAGCTTGAATAAGATAAAATAACTAAATAATGTATTTGTTGTTTTTTTTCTTTCATAGTTTATTTTACTCGGCTGTCGATGACGCGCAGTGATACGTCACTAAGCAGGAAGCGTCTGTCAAAGAGTCCAAAACACAGGCTTGAGGTTGGAAACACAGAGAGGAGATGGGCCACCGTTTCCTCTAGAATCGATTTCTTTGAACACTCATAATGGCTCGAAAGACAAAGAAGGAAGAATACTATCGGTTCTTCACCGTCACAGATCCACGAACACACGAGAAAGGCCACACGGAGTATAAAGTGACGGCGAGGGTCAGTACAGACTTCTCTCTCTCCATTTATCTCACAGAGAGACTCAGTCAGAAACAACACCCTGATAACTGATAACTTTTACTGATAGAGAACGCGTTATTTATATGTTTATTTATCGAGTCGTTATAAAATCAGACTTCTTGTTTTCAGTAGATTAATCTGACAGAAGCGTGTAGGATGTGTGTTTTATATTCATGCTTGTATTGTGTTAGTGTTTGTGGGCTGGATGGTGATGGTACAGGTGGGATTTATCTGTGAACAGTACCAGGTAATAAAGAAATATGCTGTAATGGTCCGTGTATTCTTCTGCACCCCGTTTAAACATTAGTAATGGGCCATTGTTCTCTGAGTGACTCAGTAAAACTCGTGACCCAGTGCATGAGAGGAGACCCCCGTGACTGCATCTGGCTTGGTACTCATTGGCTGGATTATTAAACTACCCACATCCTATTACAGTGAGGGCTTATATTGTTATGAAGAATGTAGGGCCTTGTCCTCAGGGAGGAAATATTGTGCAAAATGCACTGCATGTTCTATTTTAGTGCATTGCACACAAATTGCACACTTTCTCTGATAAAAGTGTTATCAGTGTACAGTTACACACAGAAGTGTCGTATGCAATAATAATCAACCTTTTCCATTGATTTATTTCTGCAGTAATGTATGAGTTCTGCTCCCCTCTCCTTTCTTCCTCCCCCTCTCCTGACAGTTTGTGTCAAAGAAGCGACCAGAGGATGTGAAAGAGGTGGGTTTTGATGCTGTTCAGTCATTAGGCAGCTGACCTTCAATCTAAATAATAATAATAAATAATAATAGAAATAATAACAATTAACAATGGTGGCCTTGTTTTATTTAGATTATTAATTTGAGCTCAATAAAGATCAGTTAAACTCCTTGGTGCCACATTTTATTTCTTAGTTTTTTTTACCAAGCTGATGAACTAGGTGGTGCTGGGAAAATCCCATAGTTTTAGAGAACCAAACCAATGACTTTCTGAAACTTTCTGTTTTGTTTAGCAGTTTTAGAGCCTAAGGCTTATCAGTATTAGTGATTCTGCTTGCTCTAAAACCTAGTTTGATGATATGCTGATAAGCATGTTTGCATTAGTAGCCTGTTCACCAAACACAGATAAAAGGGCCTCTGAAACTGCTGGGTATGACGCTATGACTTAATGTTTTGGAATAGATTTTGTTGTAACCTTTTTTTTTATTAATAGCAAAAATAATGTTTTGTGAAAACCTGATTGTTTTTTACTATAGATTTAGGAATTTTAAATAACATGTATTTAAAAGTATCTGAATTGGTATCAGTGTTGCATGTGGCCACTTATAGTGAAAGTAATCAGTGTCACACTGAGTTAATAAAGAGGCGTCTCAATAATGATATGATAATGAGAGGTTATATGAATGTTAAATGACATATATGGACAAAATGTTTCAGAAAGTGCGAATAGGATTTAGTAATCCAGAAGCAGCGGGGTAACATTGCTGACTAAGCAATGTTACTTCAAATGGTCTTAGAAGTTCTAACTGTGTTGAATGTTGATACAGCAGCCTGGTTGAGTGTGACACAGAGTGAGTGGTGTGTTGTTTTGCTTGTTAGATAGTGGTATGGAGAAGGTACACAGAACTAAAGAAGCTGCATGGAGAGCTGGCTTATACTCACAGGAACCTGTTCAGAAGACAAGAAGAGTTCCCCCCTTTTCCCCGGGCTCAGCTGTTTGGTAAGACTAGATAGACTATGCAGGGGAGTCCACTGTAGTACTGCTGTCATATCAAAATTGTATAAAACACCAGCTGCTCTTTAAATTGTGTAAACATTTAATGATAGGAATGACTTGAGATAAAATCCTGTAACTTCAGCACACAAAGTTAGAACCTACGTTCTTCTTTTATACAATAACAATTTTAGATATTTGACATATTGTTACAACAGCACTGATATGCCGACAAACACTCTTGATTTATCAGAGAGCTCTCATTTTTCTTTTTCTTGAACACAAAACTTTGTTTCTCTCTCGCTCCCTCCCTCTGTCTCTCTCCCTCTCCCCCTCTCTCCCTCCCTACCCCCTTACCCCCCTACCTCCTTCCTTCCCTCTCTGTCTCCCTTTCTCTCCTTCTCAGGTCGGTTTGATGAGGCAGTGATTGAGGAGAGGAGAAAGGCAGCAGAAACCATGCTGCTCTTCACTACAAATATCCCAGCATTGTACAACAGCCCCCAGCTCAAAGAGTTCTTCAGGGTCAGACCAAAACGCATACACACCCTTACACCTACATACTGGTTTGTCTAACTATGAGTCAGCAGCGTAAAGATATAATCTGAACTTCTTGGCATTGACTTCCTTTTATTTATCTGTTTCGTACTGCTGGGGCCCTCAGGTACATTGTTATTATGTCCACATAACTTTATTCTTGGCCCCTGGAACATTATTACTTCATATTTATTCATTTTTTTAAATAAACAAATATACTGTCAACAGTACAGCCCGTATTGTCAGTGAAAAGTGATGTACTTGAATTTGAACAAGGTCTTCGATTATCCTTGAAAACTGTCGTTAGGTGGAAAAAGCTGATCAGTCAGTAACCTTGAAAGTACTAACATTTCGCTGTTGTCAGAATGAACGTTCATCTCCATACCTCTGTTTCTAATGTTTTTCAGGTTTGGACGTTCTTTGATTTTTGACTTGCATTAAAGTATAGTAGGTTTTTCTTCTCCTCTAAGAATCATTTTGGAGGTTTCATTCCGACAGCAGCGATTTGCATTTGTGCTCGTGTAAATGCAGTGAGCACAGACTGTGTTTGTAAACACATGGCAAATTCTTACGGAAGATCATTACATACATTCATAACGTGACCCATAACTTTCCCTCTCTCACTCTTTCTCAGGGAGGAGAAGTGAGACGGCCGTTAGATCCATCCTCTGTCTCTTCTTCGACTCCTTTACCTCCCCCACTCATCCCTTTACCCAAGGGGGCTCTTGGACAGGAAGCTGAAGAGGAGGCAGGGAGGGAAGCCCCCATCCAGGCTCAGGAACTGGAGTCCAGCCTAGAAGAAAAGGATCTTGATGAAACAGAGGTGGCAGTGGAGGCTCTCAGTGACATGGAGAGCAGCCCAGTGGACGAGACACAACGAGATGAAGAGGAAGCACAACAGAATATCAGCCCAGATCAGTCCACTGCAGGTGCATTACTGGTTTATCTGTTTTTTTTTCCACAGGAGTTTACAAATAACAACATGCGAATTAAATTTGCATCCAAACAAGCTTTTAGATTTTTTTTAGACCAGCATGTTTTATAAATATTTCTGTATTAGGAATATTAGGGTATATGACCTTGTCACTAACTGCAATAAGCCGTTTCACCAGATTATATTCATGTTGAAACACTGTTTGGACAGGATTAGTTTTTCACAGAAGGTGGTATAATATAATTTTACCAGTAGGGTCACTGTTTGTTTCTGACTGATACATACAGAACAGGAAATCACACCTATGTACACAATACAGTTGGCTGCTAGCATCCACCTGGGATACCATGGAACATCCTAGCAACACTTTAGCAACCACCTGGAATGGCATAGCAACCCAGGAGGACCTACATTAACAATAAAAAAAATCCGTAGTAATTGTTTTAACTGTTGAAGTGTTTTGAACATTTACTTGGTGGTTTCATCAATCCAAATTAAAGTTCACTCACAGACTTTCCCTTTCTAATGATCATTATCATTAGTTTAGAAATTTACAACCAACATCCACCATAACAGATTTTTTCTTTTTTCTTTTAACGCTTTTAATGTTTTAAGTTGTGCATGTATGGTAGAACAGTACAGGCTTGATTTGTACTGCAGAAAATACAATTAAAACCTTTACTACACTTAAGAAATACAGTAAAACAGTAAAAACCAACATAGCTGTTATTTGGCATTGATATACATGATTAATTAATTTCTGTAGTTTGTCTTATAGCAGGTAAAACCTGCCAGACTTTATCAAAGCAGGAGTGCACAGTCTGTAAAATTTCAGGGTTAAAATCACTGAGATAAACTGAATGTGGCTTTGATATTGCAGTCAGCCTCTCTTTTAATAACCCACCAATCCTCTCGTTTGATACTGCAGTTCTGAATACAGTCCTTCAGCGTTGAGAGAGGCACTCCATATGAGAAGTTTGTTCTGAATCACATTGTACTTCAAGAAGTTATAGCAGTTACGCTATGTGGTGCTTTAACGTAATTCTTCAAACCTGTTAATGACTGTGTTGAATATTAATAGTAATACTTAACTTACAGCAATAGTTTACATTTTTTTATTTAACTGCTTTTATTTAACAATTGTATCATCATTTTCTTTATTGAGGCCTTGCTCTTGTTGTGATGTGTTAGCTGTTTACAATAAGATTGCACTTTACCTGAGTGGTGTATTTGTTTACCTTTTTTAACCAGTGTAAAACATTGCACACAAAGATTAAAATCTGTTCAAAAAGTTGGTCTAGCCAAAATTGTTTGTTATTCTTTTAGTGCTTTGTTGAGAAGTTGGGAGATTAGTTTGGTTGTACAAAAAATGTACATGAAAAGAATCATGATAAAATTGTTATTGTGATCCTGAAAAAAAAATCGTAATATGATATTTTGCCATATCGCCCACCCCTACTTTCTCTCTAGTTAAGAACGTCTAGACTAGTATCTCATTTGTTAGTTTTGAAAAAAATGGCAGTTAACTGACTGATTTGAATTTTTTTTTTTTTATACAAGTCGCCTGCGCTGAGCCCCCTGATGCTCTAGCTGACCAGTCAGAGGAGTTTGATTCTCTTTTTGACTGTGTATTGGAGGAGCCAGTGGACAGGACTGTACCCCCTCTCTCAGTTGAGGACCTAGCCATCTTCGACCCATGTGCTAAGGAAGGTTTGTTCTACCCAAATCCACCTCTTTTCTCCTTGTCCGTGCTCATCACCTGGCCTGCAAGAATATGAAAAATACATTTTCATTTACTCAGTCCTTTCATTCTCTCTTTCAGATCAGTCTTGTGAATCTCCTGATCATTCTGAGCTCCTGTCACTCAAACTGACTAAATCAGATGGTGCAGGATGTGGGGAGGATGAAGGGTATGTGGCCCAGGCGAACAAGGAACTGAACACAGCGCAGGAGAGAGAGAAAGAAGGAGAATATAGTGCAGCAGTCCTGAAGTACAGATCAGCAGTGGATATCCTAATGCAAGGAGTGCAAGGTGAGTAACAGGCAATGCATAGCAATGTCATGATGAGGGCAAGAATATAGAGCCTACATTTGGAAGAGTTTCTGAAGTCTGGTGGGTGTAACGTCCTTACATAGCGTTTAGATATCTTAGACTTATTGTTCAGATTTTATTCATGCTATCTGCCGTGATAGTTCATATTAATGATTATATGTAAAGGCCACGATGGCCACGATGGATGGATGGATGGATGGATGGATGGATGGATGGATGGATGGATGGATGGATGGATGGATGGATGGATGGATGGATGGATGGATGGATGGATGGATGGATGGATGGATGGATGGATGGATGGATGGATGGATGGATGGATGGATGGATGGATGGATGGATGGATGGATGGATGGATGGATGGATGGATGGATGTCATGCCACAAACATCCTCACATATAACGAACAGCAACAATTGAATTTTGATAGTCAATCCAAAACCAAACTGGAAGCGGAGCTGTTATTTGCACAGGAGGTCAGCTGACTCATTAAACCAATTATTGAACAAATCATCAATTTCACTGAGCCTTCCCTGATTGCTGAACAATATTATACCCTGAAATATCGTGCCCTATCACCCATCCCTAATTATCACCTCAGTGTACTACTTTTTTACTGTTTTAGCAAAAAAAACATTCACACTTTTCTCATTTCCCATCATATAAATACTAGAGACAGGTTTTATCAGTCCAGTATCATTCATTTTACTTCAGTCCTGGATATATGGAAATATTTGGAGTGCATTATTTAGTATCGTGACATTCTGGATCATTGACTTTTGTTACAGTCTGATGAATTCTTGTATTTTTTAATATCTCAGTTAAGGGTGCGCCATATCATATCATATGCAAAAATAAAATGTAATGTGAGTCAAACCAGAATTTTTTACAAGCTTTTTTGGGACATTTCTATTGGTTCATGGTTCATTCACACCATGTAAACAACAGTTAATATGTTCAAATGATGTAGAAAACTCAAAATTGACAAAAATGGAGATGTTTTTCATTGGACAGCGACTATATATATATATATATATATATATATATATATATATATATATATATATATATATATATATATATATATATATATATATAAAACACAGAGTTCATAAAAGAACTGGGAGTCTAGCTTTCAGATTTTTAGAGTAATCTGCATGGATATTTTTGCGTACTTCTGAATTTCAGTCTTAAAAGTTGGTTGCGTTTTCTGCTTCTCGTGATCCAAGTCCAAACATACAGCGATGTTGAGGTCTGGACTGGTCTGGTGTGGTTAGTTCTTTTTCTGAGAATCCCAGCGTCTTCTTTGTTTGATTTTTCGTTCTTTTTTGTGTATTTGCTTTGCACAAATAAAAAAGTAGGTTCTTCCATTCTCCTGTAAAGTTGTCATTCTGGAGAACGTTTTTATTGGACAGTGACAATCAGTAGGTGTCTTGTTTGGTGAGGGGGTGGGGATCTGGTTATTTTTCAGGTCCACTCTGTTGTAGGCGATTATTAATACAAGGTTATTAATACAAAGAGTTTGTGTCAGTTTAAGACAGATTAGTGTGACGTCAGCCATAGAATAGATAATAAACATTCCTAAAGGCACATTTTATGCTTTATGACATTTTATACCTTTTATTTATTATGAGATCTTAAAAGTTGTTAGCTGCTGTGAATAGAAGGTAGAATAGTGAATAGAAGGCCTTAGTTCTTTCCCCAAAAGGCTTAACTAGAGATGGAATGTGTGAACTGAATTGGAACATTGTGCACATATTTGTCTTTGTTGTTACAAGGGCATGAAGAGTAATACGTTCTTTCTCTCTCTGTAGGAGAAATGGATGCTCAGCAGAGGGAGGCTGTGAAGAGGAGGATAGCTGAGTGCCTTGAGCACGCAGAGAGACTGCTCTCCTTACAAGCTCCCACTCAGCGGCACAACACGTAGACCCCACGCTCACACAGAGAGACATTTTTACACTACTAATAGTGCCACTCCCACGGAGTCAAAACACAGCACTCTTACACTCTCCTTCACACACAGAACCACCTTCCTCTGCTACACTCTTCAGTGTAACTCTTCAACAACCCACTCGGTACACACACATACATTCACTCTTTACTCCCACACTGACTTACAGTTACAGTTTTAGCACTATATGTTCTTTTTACTGTGAGGCAGTCGCAATGAAGATTTTTATGGTCTTAATTGAAACAGTGCCATTCCAATTGTTTCAGCATTTAAAAAAAAAGCAGCAAACAAAAAGGCCTGTTAAGGTTTGTCTAATCAACTTCTTTGTGTGAAAGTGTTTTTGTAATTAATACAAAAATTGGTACAAGTGAACTTGAGTGTAATTCCTTTAAACTACCACCAGGTGTCCTTTTAGAACATCATGCACAAGCTAGTATTTTGAGTGTAAAGATGTTAAAGGGGAATTCCCCCATATACATATATATATTTTGTTATTCAGTCACTGAAGTCTGGATAAAGTTATTCGGAGTGGTTTGATGTTGTTCAAGAGAAACTTACGGAAACTAAATTGTACACAGTAGTGACAATACAAACCAGCCATCTGAAGGGTTTTGTTGCTACGGCTGTGATTGATTTCACAAAAATGACTATAAATACATTGCTTGATGCGTAAAACATTAGTTTTCTGACAATTTTACATTACAATTTTTTAAAGGCCATTCATGATGGAGAGGTACATGCATAGTATAATAAGGCAAATTAGACCCTAAAAGAAAACTTGTTTCATATTTCTGACTATTTTTCCATAAACACATATATAACTCATGTAGATACATGTAGCTTAACTGCTTGTTTTGGATAGTAATTAAAATGACTACAATTTGGCTGTAGGCATGGTGTGACCCCTGGTCCAATCACCACAGCTGTAAAAACTAGCCAAGTAGCAAGTTTCTCTACAGTAACCCGTTTAACATCAGACCACCCTGAAGGCCTTTGTTTGCATCTCAACCATCAAAACATAGAGAAAAGGCTGAAATTGCCATTAAAGCATGAAGGAAGTTTATAACTCTGTTACATTCTGTGTTGGATACCTATTTTCGTTTTCCTGGGCGGAGGGGAAAATGAGGGGTGAATAGAGGAAAAAAAAGGAGATGGCAGACCTGAAAAACAGAAGCGTGATTAGAGGATGAGCGGGATCATCTCTTCATTGTCCATGGATGGAAAAATCCTCCCCCCTTTTATGTTTTTTTTTTCACCCCTGTTATTCTGTTATTCCCCCCCTCTCTCCGTCTCTCTCTTTCTCTCTCTCTCTCGCTCTGTGAGTGGAGAGATGTGGAATGGAACGGAGAGAGGTTATTGCACCTGTGTGTGTGCGTGTGTTTAGAGAGATGGATGAAGAGACAAAGAGAGAAAATGGGGAGGTGGAGTGTGTTTTGGCATTAGCATGCTGAGAGTGTCAGCACTCGATGTGCTTCTCTCCCCCTCTCCATCTCTCTCTCTCTCTCATCCCTCGTTCTCTCTCTCCCTCTCCCTCCGATCTCTCTCTCCTCAGTGTCCATGGCAATTATGCCATCAAAACACTCCAGCCAAAGAGGATAATTGCATCCTGAGTGCTGGAGAGAGAGTGAGCGGCAGAGTGAGGGAGAGTGTGTGTTTGTACGACTCTGTCTGTGTGTGTGTGTGTTTAAGTAGAGAGAGAGTGAGAGAGTCAGTGAGTCCACATATGTGTGTATGTACACATGTGTCTGTGAGAGAGAGAGAGAGAGTGAGAGTGAGAGAGAGAGAGAGAGAGAGAGAGAGAGTGCTACAGTGCATTACAGTAAGTAATGTTCTTCACAGCGTTACTGCAGTCGTCCTGGTCAAAGATCAAAGAATCAGTTTGCTCTGCTAAGTGGATGAAACTACATTAAACTCTCTCTTTTTGTCTTACACTCCATCTCACTCACTTCTCTCTGTCTCTCTCTCTGCTCTTTCACTTTCTCTCTCACTCTCTTTTTCTTTTTTTCTGTCTCTTCACTCTGAGTTTCCTTCACTTCTCCCTCTACTTCTCTCTGTCTTGTGTGTCTGTGGAGATGGAGTGATGTTCATTAATACTGTGAGGTGTGTTCGGATAAAGCCAGCAGTGCGTATATGCCTTGAAAGGAAAGCTTTTAGCAGACGGATCTGATTGTGTATCGCTTTAGAAAAGTCCTGATACATTCATACATATTCACTTGCTCTCCCTCTCTTTGCTCTTTTACTCTCAACCTCTCTCTCTTTTCCATTTTCCCCTTGTTTCTCTGTATTCTCCCTCGCTTTCTCTTATTCTTTCTCTTTTCCTGTCTGTCTTTTCTCTTTGTCTCTCTGTAGTACTCTTTCTCTCACTGTCTCCCTGTTTGTGTCCATCTTTCTTGCTCTCTGTTACTCTATTTCTCTGTTTCGCTGTCATTATCACTCTTCCTCTCCATCTCTCTCTCTTTTCCTCGCTTTTTGTTTTCTCTCCTGCTTGCTTTTTCTCTCTGTGTCCCTTCTTTTCTTCTCCTCTTTCTCTCTCTGTCTGTCTTTTTTCTATTTGTTACTCTTTTTCTCTCTTTTCTCTCTCTCTATGTTCATTTTCCTTCTGTCTCTCATGTGCTTTTGCTCTTTCTTTTTATGTTCATCTTTTTCTGTTTGTCTCTCTCTGTCTCGCTTTCTTTCTCTCTCTCTCTTTCTCTGTCATGCTCTCTCTCTCTCTCTCTCTCTCTCTCTCTCTCTCTCTCTCTCTCTCTCTCTCTCTCTCTCTCTCTCTCTCTCTCTCTCTCTGCTACTGATGTAATTCCTATAGACGGATGATGGATCTCTACACATCCTCTTTTGCTGTCCTCTTCCTCTACGCTACTCTTTTTTCTGCCCCTGTTACCTCTCACTCTCTCACTCTCCTCTCTCTGTCACCTTGCCCAAGGCTTTGTGGGTGAGTGCACTCACTCACACATACACATATACACACACACACACACATACACACACACACAAATTCTCTCAAAGGGAATCAATAGGCAAACACTTTGGCTGTCCATCGACCCTCTCCAATCTCTCCCTTTATCTCTCTCTCTCTCTCTCTCTCTCTCTCTCTCTCTTTCTCTCTCTCTCTCTCCTCCTGGATGCCAATTTTTTATTCCAGCCACATTTGGAGTCATATTGCAATATGTTTGATCATGACTCACTCAAATTAAGCATTTTGATTATGTCTCCCACTGTTTGAAAGGACTGAGAGCTAGGTGGCATTTTTATGATGCTGTGCACAAACGACCATAACCCAGCCGCATGTATTTCGCTGCTCTTTGTTCAAATGACTCATAAATTTTAACAGGGATACTGTCAGTCATTTGGCTCCAGTTCAAAGGATTCAGTTCTCTGTGTGCAGTTTTCACAGTTCAATGGCGTATCCAGCCCAGGGCCGGTCTCACAAGAGCCGAGACAATGCTCACAGCGCAAATTGATCCTATTGTAAAGATGAGGAATCTAACAAACGTTAGATTTGGAGACTTTCACATTAACCGCATGCATATTCATAGTCTGCCGAATGAAGATGCAGGCGCTCGTTTCATTTGGCGAAGTCTTTTGTTGCATATGTCCCGCACAGGCAGTACTGTGCTGCGTCATTTTCTATTTCTATCTGACCTTTGCTCTACTATTATTTTTTTTATGTCTATTCAAATGTTTTTGTTTACTCAGATCTCCTGCTGCCAGCTCTCTTTATTAAAAAGGCTTTGTGTCACATTTCTTGTTTCCATAACAACAGTGGCCGCTGGTCATTGTGGGCTGGCTGGCTGGTGGAGAACTGCTCTGAAGTGGGGGAACGAGACTGATCTGACAATGAAAATGAGTAAGGGGCAGTACACAGAGAGAGAGAGTGAGAGAGAGAGATGGACTACTCTTCCCTTGAAGGATGAAGAAGCTTTGCTTTTCAGAGTCATAGAAATTCCCAAGTGAGGCTGTACTTAGTGTAGCTGTACAGGTTAACATCACACGCATGGCGTCTGTAAAGGAGCTGTAGACCCAGGTTCAGTGTGCAGTGGAGTAACAGTGCAGAAAGTGAAGTCAAATGTGTAGTCGGCCACATGGAGGCATTAAAACTATATTAGTCCCCCTCCTCCTCCCCCTACCCCAGTAGCATTTTGGTAGCAGGATAATGACACAGCTCTCTGATGGGCAGTGAAACAGCCTGGATTAACTGCATTAACTGTGGGATCAAACAGTTTATGATTGGTGGAGATCTCTTGCCGGATATCTACCCCACATGGGAAGAGAGAGTGAAAGAGAGAGAGAGTGTGTGTGTAAGTGTGTGTGTTTGGTCATGTATTTAGGTTTTTGTGGGGACTGCGTAGACATGGTATGAGAGTTAGGACCTTGACATGTGGTTTTATGGGGTCAAGCCAGTCCTCATTCTAAATTCTACATACTTATCCTAAACTAGTGATTCCTAATCCTGATTATTTGTGCATTTTACATACTCTACTCACTAGACCTTGCACATGCTTATTAGTTAATGAATTGAATCAGGCGTGACACAAAGAAAAAAAGAGCATAGAGTGGGGTTGACAGAACTGGTATTGACTGTAATAGTAATAGACTAATGATTTTATAGTCAGTGGACTGTGCTTGACAATTAAATGGATAAGAATAGAGTGGTTTGATATGAAAAGTTCCACTCTAGAGAAGCTTATTGAGTTGCTAACAGTGGGGTTGGTAGGAACCAGACGTCTGAAGCATCACAGAAAGTTGTTATGTGAATTGATAATGAATACTCTGTCTCTGTTTCTTATTTTCCATGCATGGATATGTATATAAAGGATGTTGTAAATGATATTATACTTTTTATGATATATTAAACAATATAAAAATATATTTGTTTCATTTGCCACTATTTTTCCATTCTCAACATTGTGCATAAAAACATAAAAAATGGTTTCTTATAGATGATACTCAGGTGATTATTATCAACAAAACTAAGGTTAGCATTAGACTTAAGAGTAGGTGTAGGTTTGCCTTGAGGTTAGGTTTAAAATTAGGTTTAGGATTAGGAATAGAGTTAATAGAATCTTTCACACTCAGCTTCAAGTTCAGGTGCATTTAATTGATATTTAGTTGGATCTTACTGAAAGGTAGCATTAAGGCAACTTCTACAGTGGGCTATACAAATAACGTGTAACCCCAATAACCCTGGTTCCTGTAATCACACTTTCACATCCTTCCAATCTGAATGACTTTGTTTACATTTCAACAGATTCAGTGAATGAATTAAGTAGAAAATTTGAGTTATGAGGAAAAAGAATTATACAGAAACTCCCTTTAATAAATAAGCATTCACTGATAATATAATGACGTCAGTAAAGATAATATCACAGCCATAAAACATACACTAGTTACTTATTATTGGTGTTTTTATTGTTATTATTATTACTGTTGTTGTTGTTGTTGTTGGGGTTATGGTTAGTGGTGGTATAGGCTGTAGCACGTCAGTATTTACCCAGTGATGCAGTGGTCAAAAGGAAGACCCCGCAAAGCCAATATACAAACCGTGTGTGTGCGCGCGCGCGCGCGTGCGTGCGTGCGTGTGTGTGTGTGTGTGTGGACTGGCTGGACGGACCTCCCTCTCTCGCTCCTCGGCGTGCGCCGGACAGGAGGAGCGCCGCTGAGGGGAGCGGAGCGGCGGACACAGACGGAGAGAGAGGAGAGAGCAGCAGAGTGAGCGAGCGGGACACGGACTCAGCGGGACCGCAGGACGGTAAGCGCTGTTTCCGTCTCTCTACTTTCCGCTGTTAACGGACACCAGCCTGTGTGTGAGAGTGTCCTTGGCAAACCTGCTCGCTTCGCTGATCTCTTGGTGAATGTGCGACACACGCAGTGAGCAGCGCTGAGTGCGGAGCAGCTCCCCATACAGCATTACAGCCCCCAAAGCCAGCCAGGAAACTTAACACATTCCATGTCTGACTCCCTGTCGCTCTCAATAATTACTGCAAATCCAGAATAATCTACTCGCAGGATGTTCTTAGTCCTCCACAGCAGTTAAACAGCTTTACATTCAACTAATAATCACAGGCCATCTGTGACATTTGAGAAGATAATGAATAAAATCATGGCGTGGTGGCACGTAATCTGATTAAAAATTATGGAGGCTGTTTTTGAAAGTGCCTTTTGGTCTTACGTCTCTATCCACTCATCCATTATTCGCCTATCTATTCGTTTATCTACGACCCATCCATCCGCTACAAAACTGCTGTCTTCACCCAACGGCTCAAGTTGAGGGGTCTGGAGGTCCTCCGGCTTAAAAAAAAAGCTCTGATCCGTGTTCGGAGTTTGTGCACTGTAGTAATCTCATTAAAAATATTTACTCTTCCTCACCTTCTCTGTGTTTGTGCATGGGTGCAGTAGAGAGAGACAGAGAGAGAGAGAGGGAGAGAGAGAAGGATGAGGGATATAGAGTCAACAGTCTGAATAAACAGTGGCTACAGCTGTCCATGAGCTGATAACGCACACATGCAGGGAGAAGAGACAGAGAGAGATGATGATGCGGACAAAGATAACAATGAGAGGATGGTGTGATTTTAAAACGCTGACAGACTCAAATTGTTGTCTTTTGATCCAGAGTCCCAGACAGAGAAGAAGAGGCATGATGGATTCCCCTTCGGATCTTTTCCAGCAGCAGCAGCAGCAGCAGCAGCAGCAGCAGTCCCATCCCGCCTTTGATTTGTATGCTCAAAGTCCTCTAGAGTCCACTTCCACGGGCCCCAGTTACCCAGCTAGTAGTCAAGTCACTTACCCCATCATTTCTCCCCTTCTGCACCCCAACAGCGCCTCCCAGAGGTGGGGTGGATATAGGCAACGGCAATGCTTGTTCTCTGAGCTGCCGGCGTCTGAGGACGGGCAGGAGGATGATGTGGAAGTGTTGGGGAGGAGAGCTGCAGAAGGAGCAAGCCAGGTTCCACTAGGCAGACTAGCGGAGAGAAGCAGAGTTTCAGTCCCAGAGGCGTGTGACTGGAGCCAGGACGTTGTAAGGGTGAAGAGGCTTCGAGTGGACAACATGTTGAGGAGAGATGGCGAGATGGAAAGGGAAGGGCACCGGGGAAGAAGAAGGATTGTGAGCCAGGGTCTACAGGATGACAAGAGCAGAGAGGAGGAAGGAAGGAGGAAGGAGAACAGGGAAGGCAGGCGGCGGCAGAGGCGCGAGCTAAAGCTCCAGCTGGAAGAGACCAGAGGAAGGCTGCTGGAGCTTCAACGCAAAGTGTGGAGAGTTTATGGAGAACAGCGGCTAGAAGAAGAGAGAGAGGTGGGAGGAGGAGGAGGAGGTGTAGAGGAGGATGGAGTGATGGACGAGGTGGCCGAGATGTTCTCTGATGGAGAGGGGGATGATTGCCCGGCAAGTGGACTCTCCCCAGGTGGGTTTTCTTCAGAAAGAAAGCATGAAAAGCACGAAAGCAGCCGCAATGGGAATTCTGAAGAATTTCCTGATAAAGCCATGGACTTAGATGTGGAGCTGGATGGAGGAGGAGTGTGGCTGGGCTGCAGCTTGGTGCAAGGTGAATGGGAGAACACAAGTGGCAATGAAAAGGAGAAGTTTGCTCAAGCACTGAAGCAGGAGCTGGCCAACGTTGTGGCCAGGGTCATTGACAGAGTGGTCCGCCTCTATGCCGAAAGCGACCAGTCACCAACTCCAGCTTCAGTTCTAGCCCAAGAGACTCCTGCCAGTAGTGTATTGGGTCCAAACCCAGGCAAGAAGCCAAGGCTCGGGTTTGGACCTCATGCCCTACTGCCTGGAGGAGCACATGTGGCAGAACAAGCTGAAGCCCTGCCTCTGGTTGCAAAGAAGCTTCAAGACAAGAGGAACCCTCTGAGTCATGGCAAGCACAAGCACCCCCTGGTCCATCAACAAAACCCTGGCCTACCGTTCCTACCCCAGCCCCCTCTACCTGCCCTCTTACCGCCCAGGAACAAAGAGCCTTTCCTGCCCTCCTGCCCGCCGAACCCTCCTCCACTCCCCTTGCCTCTCCTGCACTACACCATGCAGCACCTCTTCACTCGTTCACTCTCAAGCATACCCCTCCACAAAGACGGCCTCTCCAGCGAACCCTTCATGGAATTTCGCTCTCACAACCCCTCATTCCCTCCCTTGCCGCCACTGCTGGCCCAGTTAAATCCTCCTCTCGCAGACAGAGGGAGAGATGAGGGGATGAGAGCAGGAGGTGTGGGAGGAATGGATGGAGGAGATGTGGCTCTCTACCTTGGCGCTGGAGCAATATCCTTTCAGTTTACAGTTTAAAGATAAAGCAGAAACACTGCAGTTTATGTTTTGCCTTGTTTTTGCTTTAATGTTTAAGCCAAGCCTAAAAATGACATTGGTTCCTGGATTGGTATTCGTGTCTACAACATTTTTAGTATATTGCTGGTATTAATAGTGGAATTTCATACCTTCTAAATGGAGTCTGTTTAATGGTTAGACACAAGTATAGTTTGTAGTGTGATTTTTAGTTTTATATTTAAAACTTAAAACTTGTTTCATTGCAAGACCACTTTCTTTTTTTGTGTGATATATTTTGTTGGGAATAGACTTTACATATACAAGAAATATCATTAAAATAATGTTTTTTAAGCTGCTTTTTTACCTCATTCTAAACACATTCTAACCAACAACTGGTCAAGCAGCATTTTCAATTCATGTGCAACTCAAATCCCTGTGAAAGTGCACGTATGCAGTCGATTTGGAACGGAAAAAAGGTAAATGCATGTTGAACCTTTAGGAATCAATATATTCATACCAATGCCTAAAACACCTTGGCATGTAAAACCATCTGAAATGGATTGAATATATCAATAATTAATAGATAATAGATGATCATTAATCATGTCTTCATAATATTTTCTGTTTATTTTAAGTTATATAATCTAGAAAATGGCCTTGTTTTGCTGACATATGGTATTGCTTCTTTCAAAATATGATGCTAAGTAAACATGTCTAAAATAATCTGCCAACAAATATGACAAATCTACTATCTTAAATAAAAAAAGAAAAGAAATTCGTAAAATAATCTTATAATAATCTAACCATTCATTATGAGAGATATTAGATATTTCCTCTGGATTTTATATGATATAAACCCTTAAAATCGCAGACTTATAATTACAGGACTACAGTGCAGACTGGTTGGGGTATTCTAAGGTTATGGAAGTGTATAGGTACTTTGGGTTACACTTTGGGCCCCTAACTTTTGGGCCCCACCCGGACATTTAAGGGGTTAACATGGCAAAATAAAAAATGTCAAATAAATGTCAAAATTTTTCTTTTTTTCACTCAGTTCCAGAATTCCTCAGTTCCTTGTAGGTTTCTAATTATTTGTCTGACTGTATTGATAGCTTGAGTGTATGTAGCATGTGTGTGTATCGATTTCAGTTCAATTCCCTTGACTGTCTGAACTCTCAGGAGGGTCTCTCTCCATGCCATCTGAAGAAAGCCAAGCTCATGTTCTTCTACACACGCTACCCCAGCTCCAACACACTCAAGACTTACTTCCCTGATGTCAAGGTGCTTCTGTATTACCATTGTTGCATGTATTTACTACAAAATGACACTGACGCAGAACGCTGTTAGACACAGGTGGATAGTTTTTACTGAGTATTCAGACTGAGTATCTATTAGCCATACTGTAAACAATTACTGTAATTAGATCCAGTATCTGTTGAATTATTCTGGTTAACGTCAGTAGTAGAGCACACTGAAAACAGCACACTGCCTAACGCAGAACACTACCAGTGTAGGTTATGTCAGTGTGCATGTAGTTTAACCCATTTATAAGTTATGTTAGAGCATTGAGTTATGATTCAGCTTTGCTGTGTCTGTCCTCTCCACAGTTTAACCGCTGCGTCACGTCCCAGCTCATCAAGTGGTTCAGTAACTTTCGAGAGTTCTTCTACATTCAGATGGAGCGGTTTGCACGTCAGGCGGCTCGCGAGGGCCTTCCAGCGGCCAGGGACAGAGCGCTGCGCCTGGGCCGAAACTCTGAACTGTTCCGCATACTCAACATGCACTACAACAAGAGCAACGACTACCAGGTCAGACCCTCTGTCTGCATGTGTTATCATGACACTGCAAAGCACATTAGTGGCACATTATTGTTCAAAAGTTTGGGATCACTTGTCTTATTAACACTTTCATTTTATGAGTAATAATAACCAAAATATATTTTTTGTATATATAAGTTTAATATATAACTTTCATTCAGTGTTAAATATTTGATTCAGTTCCTTAATTTCCAATCAAAACAGCTATTAAGTTCTTCTAAATATAATATATAAATACAATACTAAATACAGTTCAGTTTTTAGTGTGTCCGCCTTTATTACATAACACATCTGCAGAGATATTTCCCCACATCTTTAGTGTTCGATCTTAGAAGTTTGATTTTCTGCTTCTCACTGTTTAAGTAATCCCAAGTATACATTTATGTACTCCTCAGTCTATGAAAGCGTTCTCTACTTGGAAATCTACTTGGGGATTTCTAGTTATGGTGTTCTGGTGCTATGTTGTTTCTTTTTGCTTTTCTCAGTAAAGTCTTCTTGTCAGCTTTACACTCTTTCAGAGCAGGTTTTGCACATTTGCTAGGAGTCCAATTTTCTTTTGTTTAAAAATCTTTAAAAATCTATATTTTTACATTTTAGTTTTAAACTTTTTTATCTTTCTTTTTGTGCGTGCTTTTGTTTTTTTGTGCAGTTAAAGAGTCCGAAACACACCAGAACTGTCTTGTTGGTATTCCAGCCTTTTCTTCTGTTACAACTTGATGTGATCTTTTAACACAGTCCTTATTGCCCATGTACTAGCAAGCATGGTACACCCTCACACAGTTTACCACAATGAAATATCTTGCTTCAGTGTAGCTTGTGATGGTGAATCAAGGTTTACATGCTTGTTAAACCAGAATTATAAACATTGAAAAAGCATCATTTCCGCTTTCCTCTGATTTTCTCCATCCTTATGCAGGACTCTATGCAGGTGGATCTTATATTGATAATCTTATATACCTTTCGGTATAGCTGAGATGTGTTTGGATAGCCATTAGTGTGAATGTTTCTTTCTTTGAAGGGAACCTAACTTAAAATGATTCCTTTGGGCACAGTTGTAATTCTTTGAGCACTTAAGTGTATACATGAAATACTAATACACATTTGTGTAGTTATTTATTAATGAAAACAAAATGAATGAAAAAGAACATTTGCATAAGATGTTACAAGCAACACTGAGTTGACAAATATTGAAATATGAAGTATCTGAAATTTTAACTTAACGACTTATCGTATACAGCAAATCATTTTTAGATTATTTTAATAACTTCCAGAACCTTATTAAAATATGAAGTTCCACAGACTAGCACCTTAAAACCACCTAATACTTTATGTATCAGGCATTGTGTGTGTTAATGTCCAATTCTTTGTCCAGGTGCCAGACAGGTTTGTGGAAGTGTCTGAGTTGGCTCTAAGAGAATTCTTCACTGCCATCCAGAGTGGACGTGACGCTGACCCCTGTTGGAAAAAGTCCATCTATAAGATCATCTGCAAACTGGACAGCCCAGTGCCTGACAGTTTCCGCTTACCAGGCTGCCCCATGGACACACACCGCATGGTCTGAAGCCAGCATGGGCAGCCACACATGCAGCACGCACACACAACACACACACCTCATAGCTAAAAGAATTAATACACGTACACAGTACACGTGCACAGACACAAACAATACACAGCCTAAGATGGCTAGAGCTGACATCACACACACACACAAAAACACACACACACACACACACACACACACATTGTTTGAGGATTAGCGCTGACAAATACATCTACATACCAACACACACACACACGTACCTGCTAAATATCATACAGGCGCTGACTGGAAGCACACAAAACTATTTATATGGTCTGAAGGGTGAGCAGTATCTATGTGAGAGTGGTCTGTTGCCTTCCAGATCCGATGGAAAGAAATCCATGTGGCACTAATTCAGAGGTCAATGGCCTCGTCGAATGTACAAATTTATGAGTAGGTCACCGGGAGGTGTTAGAATTTTGCTAGTAATGTTCCAGAGAGATAATCATTATTTGGAGATATTTAAAAGGTTTTTCTATTTATCTGCTGAAACCTTATTTTCATGTAATTATCAAGAAAATGAAGCACTTAACAAAGGGGGTCTATAGGTGGTCTTTTCATTGTAATTTTATATTCAACTTGTGTATTTGTCATGCTGTTTTGCATATTGTGTTTATTTCATAAGGCTTTGTGTCTAAAAATAATGTGTGAAATTTTGATGTAACAGTGCTACCAGTAATTAAAAGTGATTGTTCAAGCAGTTAAAGAGTAGCAGCACTTTATTATGAAGATGTACCCTTACAGAAATCTCTCAGACAGAATCTCACACAGAAATCAGTTTAAGAAGTGGTGTGTGTGTGTGTGTGTGTGGGGGGGGGGGGTCTCTGACTAAGTCTAAGCGCCTGACAGGCAGACTGGGTCGGTTCAGGGCACTGAACTGACAGTTTCACGCTGGCAGTTTGCCCTGTGCTCCTGAAGCCAGCTCACACATGGTCTCATGCACTAAATCATGTGCTGAACATTGATACTTTTTGGCTCCTTCACTACATTATAAAGATTCTGCCAGGAATTAATATAGGCTTACTGGTCATTTTACATAGCAACATGGCTGTATTTGCACTGTAGACATCCCAGCCCCCAGTTAGTTTCACCATCACTGTGAAGAAATATGACACAATAAGCTTCTTTACACCATTCCACATTAAACCGCTCTGACTAACTGCTCTGATGCAGAAAAGTTGAGGCAGAGATGGGTAGTATCTACTTTAATGTAGCATAAATATAGCAAAGCTTTTAAATGATTTGTATTTTATGAGATGTTTACATTCAACGACAGTGTCCAATAATACTAACACTCTAATATAACACCATCACTGTTCTATAACAACAACACTCTAGTGTAATAACAACACTGTCCAATAATACTAATACAGTATAATACAAACACTGTCTAATAATTCTAACACTCTAGTACTTAGTACCATACCAACACTGCCCCATAATAACAATACTCTAGTACAATACCAACACTGCCAAATAGTACTAATGCTCTGGTAAAATACCAAATCTGTCCAATAATCCTAACACTCTAGTACCATACCAACACTGCCCCGTAATAACAATACTCTAGTATAATATCAACACTGCCAGATAGTACTAATGCTCTGGTAAAATACCAAATCTGTTCAATAATCCTAAAACTCCAGTGTAATACCAACACTGTCCAATAATCCTAACACTCTAGTACCATACCAACACTGCCCCATAATAACAATACTCTAGTATAATACCAACACTGCCAAATAGTACTAATGCTCTGGTAAAATACCAACACTGTCTAATAATCCTAACACTCCAGTGTAATACCAACACTGTCCAATAATCCTAACACTCTAGTACCATACCAACACTGCCCCATAAAAACAGCATGCTAGTAAAATACCAACACTAATAAATGTTAATACTCTGGTAAAATACCAAAACTGTCTAATAGTCCTAATACTCTAGTTTAATACCAACACTGCCCCATAATAACAATACTCTAGTATAATACCAACACTGTCCAATAATGCTAATACTTTGGTAACATACCAAAACTGTCCAATAATCCTAACATTTTAGTATAATACCAACACTATCCAATAATACTAATACTCTGGTAAAATACCAAAACTGTCCAATAGTCCTAACACTCTAGTTTAATACCAACACTGCCCTATAATACCAATACTATAGTATATTACCAACACTGTCCAATAATACTAATACTCTGGTAAAATACCAAAACTGTCCAATAGTCCTAACACTCTAGTTTAATACAACACTGCCCCAAAATACCAATACTATAGTATAATACCAACACTGTCCAATAATACTAATACTCTGGTAAAATACCAAAACTGTCCAATAGTCCTAACACTCTAGTTTAATACCAACACTGCCCCGAAATACCAATATTCTAGTATAATACCAACACTGTCCAATAATACTAACACTCCTGTACAATACCAGCACTGTCCTATAATATTAACACTCCAGTACAATACTAGCACTGTCCTCTAATAAGAACACTATCCCTTAATGACAACACTTCAGTATAATACCAACACTATCCTATAATAACAACACTTTAGTATAATACTAACACTGTTCTATAATATCAACACTTTAGTGTAATAACAACACCGTCCTATAATAACAACACTTTAGTATAATACTAACACTGTTCTATAATAACAACACTTTAGTATAATACTAACACTGTTCTATAATAACAACACTTTAGTATAATACTAACACTGTTCTATAATAACAACACTTTAGTATAATACTAACACTGTTCTATAATAACAACAATTTAGTATAATACTAACACTGTTCTATAATAACAACAATTTAGTATAATACTAACACTGTTCTATAATAACAACACTTTAGTATAATACTAACACTGTTCTATAATAACAACAATTTAATATAATACTAACACTGTTCTATAATAACAACAATTTAGTATAATACTAACACTGTTCTATAATAACAACACTTTAGTATAATACTAACACTGTTCTATAATAATAACACTTTAGTATAATACTAAGACTGTTCTATAATAACAACACTTTAGTATAATACTAACACTGTTCTATAATAACAACAATTTAATATAATACTAACACTGTTCTATAATAACAACACTTTAGTATAATACTAACACTGTTCTATAATAACAACAATTTAGTATAATACTAACACTGTTCTATAATAACAACAATTTAGTATAATACTAACACTGTTCTATAATAACAACACTTTAGTATGATACTAACACTGTTCTATAATAACAACAATTTAATATAATACTAACACTGTTCTATAATAACAACAATTTAGTATAATACTAACACTGTTCTATAATAACAACAATTTAATATAATACTAACACTGTTCTATAATAACAACACTTTAGTATAATACTAACACTGTTCTATAATAACAACAATTTAGTATAATACTAACACTGTTCTATAATAACAACAATTTAGTATAATACTAACACTGTTCTATAATAACAACACTTTAATATAATACTAACACTGTTCTATAATAACAACACTTTAATATAATACTAACACTGTTCTATAATAAGAACAATTTAGTATAATACTAACACTGTTCTATAATAACAACAATTTAGTATAATACTAACACTGTTCTATAGTAACAACACCTTAGTATAATACTAACACTGTTCTATAGTAACAACACCTTAGTATAATACTAACACTGTTCTATAATAACAACTATTTAGTATAATACTAACACTGTTCTATAATAACAACTATTTAGTATAATACTAACACTGTTCTATAATAACAACAACTTAGTATAATACTAACACTGTTCTATAATAACAACAATTTAGTATAATAACAATACTACCCTCTAATAACAACACTGTCCCATAATAACAACACTTTAGTATAATACTAACACTGTCCTCTAATAACAACACTGTCACATAATAACAATACTTTAGTATAATACTAACACTGTTCTATAATAACAACAATTTAGTATAATACTAACACTGCCCTCTAATAACAACACTTTAGTATAATACTAACACTGTTCTATAATAACAACACTTTAGTATAATACCAATACTGCCCTCTAATAACAACACTGTCCCATAATAACAACACTTTAGTATAATACAAACTCTGTCACATAATACTAACACTGTCCCATAATAACAACACTTTAGTATAATACTAACACTGTCCCATAATAACAACACTTTAGTATAATACCAATACTACCCTCTAATAACAACGCTGTCCCATAATAACAACACTTTAGTATAATACTAACACTGTCCTCTAATAACAACACTGTCCCATAATAACAACACTTTAGTATAATACAAACTCTGTCACATAATACTAACACTGTCACATAATAACAATACTTTAGTATAATACTAACACAGTCCCATAATAACAACGCTAGTATAATACTAACACTCTTCCATAAGTTCAACATTGTTATACAGTGCACTGCACATAATCTGCCATAATAACACAAATTATACCACAATACAAAATTAGACCATAAGACCAAAACACTGACTCTCATAACAACACATAGTTCTATAGTGCTGTACAATAATACTATATAATACTATAATACTATAATATAATAACATTATCCATCTTTACCCTGTTCCTCGTGTTGCTAGAGTGAGGCTTTAGACTGCTCTAGCCGCTTTGATGTTAATCCTAATCACATGATTTTAGTGAACCTGTAACCTCTGCATTCATTTCCATACACTGCGCGTGTGTGCGTGTGTGTTGGTGCGCGCGCCCGCACATGTGACTGAATGGCTCGCGATGGCGCCGCCGCGGCTGATGTTGCTGGAGCTCGCGCTCTACGCCTGCTGCTTCATCTGCGGGATCATTACCGCCGCTTCAGTCACTATCTCTCAGGTACGTGTGGAAAACTAGGACTTATTTACTTTTACTTTTTTCCGTTTAAAGCTGCCCTGAATGTCCCGGGTTTTGTTAAATCGAGGTCTTAGTCAGAGTTTAGATGAGTGAAGTTCGCCTGGCGAACTGTGCTGTACTGCAAGTAAAGCTTGCGAATAGTATTTCAGCCACACAAGACTTTTTGTCCTTTGCTTTGTACTTCACTTTGCTACAGAGGGAGCAGCTCACTGCTGTAGTTAACTTTTCAATATTTTTTAGTTTGCACTCTTCGGCTGCCTTGCGCTCCTGGTTCTTGCGCCAGCGCGCTGTCAAACTGCAAAATACATCGACGTATATTGTAACTTTACAGTGTAGATCGTGTTTGCGTGTAGAGCAGCTGATCTTTCATACTTTCATAAACTCTGCTCGGGGGGCGACTTGACGGAAGAGACGTTGATCTCAGTAAGTTTCTCTTCGTGTGTCATATGACCAGTGAAAGTGTTTATACCCTGTTGTACATTTTTGACCTCAAAATACGCCTGAACGAAGCAGCAGTCACGTGAATGAGTCATGCATAGGATGGGAGAAACTAGTAATGAGAAAAATGTCCCACGCATTTCTTCTGAAAGTTTATGGCAGATGTGTTGTTAAAAGTAAACAGTGCTCCTCTTCCCTTCCGCCGATTCTACCACTTCTGCCTTTGACTTGGTCATGTGACCCGCCGTCCCCTCGTTTCTGACTAGTAATTGGCTTATTGGAGTCAGTTGAGGAAAACAAAAGTGAGAGAGAAACAGAAGTGAGTGGGTGCCAGTTTTCCCTCCGTGACTTTATTCGTTTCATTTCATGAACACAGGGGAATCCCGAACTGATCTCCTGTGAGACTAAACCTCGTGTTAGTGTACTTATCTGTAGGTGTTACATGTTTCTGAGCGGTTTGTGAGCTAACCGGATAAACTGCATCACTGGATCTGACTCCAAGTCATGCAGTATTAATAAAGCACTTGCCGTTGCAGACACTGTTTCTCTCTTTTAGTGGCACAGGCAAAGTCTGTGAGGTTTTCAGATTGTGTCACCGAGATGTTCTTTGTTGAATTAGTGGATGTAGTGGAAAACTTGACCGTTAGGTCTTCTATGCATTAAAATGATGTACATACCCAATACTATTAAAATGATATGCATACCCAATACTATTAAAATGATGTGCATACCCAATACTATTAAAATGATGTGCATACCCAATACTATTAAAATGATATGCATACCCAATACTATTAAAATGATATGCATACCCAATACTATTAAAATGATGTGCATACCCAATACTATTAAAATGATGTGCATACCCAATACTATTAAAATGATGTGCATACCCAATACTATTAAAATGATATGCATACCCAATACTATTAAAATGATGTGCATACCCAATACTATTAAAATGATATGCATACCCAATACTATTAAAATTATGTGCATACCCAATACTATTAAAATGATGTGCATACCCAATACTATTAAAATGATATGCATACCCAATACTATTAAAATGATGTGCATACCCAATACTATTAAAATGATATGCATACCCAATACTATTAAAATGATGTGCATACCCAATACTATTAAAATGATGTGCATACCCAATACTATTAAAATGATGTGCATACCCAATACTATTAAAATGATGTACATACTTAATACTATTAAAATGATGTGCATACCCAATACTATTAAAATGATGTACATACCCAATACTATTAAAATGATGTACATACCCAATACTATTAAAATGATGTACATACCAAATAATATTAAAATGATGTGCATACTCAATAATATTAAAATGATGTGCATACTCAATACTATTAAAGTGATGTACATACCCAATACTATTAAAATGATGTACATACTCAATACTATTAAAATGATGTACATACCCAATACTATTAAAATTATGTACATACCCAATACTATTAAAATGATGTGCATACTCAATACTATTAAAATGATGTACATACCCAATACTATTAAAATGATGTTCATACCCAATAATATTAAAATGATGTACATACCCAATAATATTAAAATGATGTGCATACTCAATAATATTAAAATGATGTACATACCCAATGCTATTAAAATTATGTACATACCCAATAATATTAAAATAGTTTATATACCCAACACTATTAAAATGATGTTTATACCCAATTCTATTAAAATGATGTTCATACCATATACTATTAAAAAGTGAATTGTCATGCTCCTTTTCAGTGTTCATAATTTTATTTTTGGGGTCTATTAGAATAGATTTACATCTACGTTTCAGAGATATAAATAAACAATAAGACTGCGGTACAAGATGATGTCACCTTGTAGATAAGAAAAAACTGGAATTTCAACAAGTCGTACTGAGTAGCTGAGAAAAGAGTTTTTGTGAAATAGAGTTTGCTGACAGTTTACATGCACAAAAAGCACAAAGTTTCTCTCTCTGTCTCTCTTTGTCTCTCTCTCTATCTCTGGCTCTCTCTCTCTCTCATATATGTATATGCAGGGTGATTTTCAAGGGAAGTGTATGCTGTACGCTGCTGTGCACTTGAATGGTTCAGAAGTCACCGTAAGCCAGTCCAGCGCTCCCTCGATCTGCTATTTTGTGTCGGCCATTTCTGTGTGCGTGGGTGTCTTCTGCTTCTCCTCCATCCTCTACTGGGTCTACACCAGCTGCATAGAGGGAGAGATTAAAAGGTTAGAGGCCATATATTAATTCATTGTCAGTTAAGGATTCATTTGAACCTTTTTTAAACCCTTAACATTTACAGAGACACGTTTAGAGACACCTTCCTAAATGACTGCCTATGTTTTTTAGAGATATCCGGATATACGTTATTTATAAGTGGTTCTTCTTTCGTCTACTTGTTCTCCAAGAGAGCGAATATGGATGAATATGACTTTGGTTGTGTGCGGAATCTTCCTCTTCTTTCTCCTGGTGACGGGATGTATCCTGAAAGTGGGCCGAGACAGACTGTGTGCATCGGTGCTCAGTGAGGTGAAAAACATAACCAGGTGAGATCAATAACCATGCTAAATGGGGTTGTTTTATAGGAAGGCTGTGATTGGTGTAGAAGTTTTGGGCTCATTGGGAGATTACAAATGTAGCAAATGGCGATGTGATGCACGTCGAAATGACCCATTACAATCGGTGCATCCAATAGGCATAATCAGTGTGTAACAGCTGCATGACATCTGTCACTTGTGTGTTTGTAGGTGTGATGAAGCACAAAATAAATCATGGGCCAAGCCTCTGATTGGAAGCAGTTTCTACTCCAGACTGCACAGTGCTGAGGTATGTAGTAACAGCTGACCATCAGTACTCTATGAATGCTCATTTTATTTATAATGCAATGTCTAGATTTTGGAGTTAGTCCGATATGTATTTCTCCTAGTGTCCGGTATTTCATACAATTGCTCCCTGAATGAATGTGTGTTTGTTGGAAAGTGAAATTAGAGTCACATGGGACACTCTTGCCTGGGATATTTGTTTGCCACTTAGCTAAATACTGTAGCACCCAGCTTTATATACTCACGCTGCAATTAATTCTCATTTTTTGTGATTCTGGTCAGAAGGTCAGCCCTGATTGGTCCAAGACCTGAATTTGTAATGGGGCAGAAAATTCAGAGTTAAATTAAACTGACCCTAAGACGGAACAGCAAGAAATTATGCTTTGTATGACAGTTCTTGGTTCTAGGTTGCATCCAGAAACCCTGAGAGTTACTGCTTATTTCTACCGATCCTCCTCCTCCTCCTTTCTCCCATGACCCGAAAACAGATTTCGGTTATCGTGACAGCATCTGACTGGCTGACCTGCTGAAGCAGCTTCAAGCAGAGGATGCATTGGAGTATGCTAGCCAAGAAGTTTTTAAAGCTTTTAACTTGACATCTCTGCAAAACACCTGCAGCAAATGACAATTTTAATAGTCAAATAATCGATTATTGAGAAAAGTTATTAATTATTCAGATTATGAATGGCTCAATTATCAGATGACTATATGTAGCTATCAGTTTTTAAATTTAGCTTGAGTTTCTTGTATGCCTTTGCTAACTAACAATGAAGAAAATAAAAATGAAACTGTATTAAAAGGTATGATTAAAGGCACTATTAAAAATTTCACGCTCAACTCTTTCAGAGTGAGTTGTGGTGTCGAAGAAAAGCTTTGCTCCTTCTCTGCTTTGCAAAACTTGTCCCAGGTGGATGTGCCGCACAGACTTCTGACACAGTGTTTACTGAGCTTGCCACGGAGCTCAGTGCAGCAGTACAACCAAAAGGTTAAACTTTTGTGCCAAGTCAGCCTAGCCTTTCACGCATGTTGGATTTGCTTCCAGATGTTAACTGTTGGCTGTGCTGAAGCCAGTTCTGTTCAGAGCCGAACTTGATGATGCAAAGATGATGTGAGAAAGCAAGAAATATATGAAGTAAATTTAAGATTTAAGATTTTACAGTGTAGTATGGTTTATTTGGCATTCTGCTGCCTGTCTACACTCTGTTGCAACTAAATTCTAAAATCACAGAAACAGGCCTGATGACATCACAAACTAATTAACGTTTACATTAGTTGCCAACTAATTTGGCCATCGATTTAAGTTGACTAAGTTGATTGATTGTTACTGCAGACACATGGAGAGAACAGACAAACATAAAGCAATCCAGCTAAACTTTATATTCTGAGTAAATTCTTGTTTTCATTTATATGTTTTCTAAAAATATATATATAAATCCAGCTCTGTGATAGGCCACTGTGATAGGCCCAGTTTACCAATATTCAGCATCAGAGTTAATGACCATAAAAAGGAATCAACATTTTGCTAGTTTCTGCTCTTTCTCTCCACTCCTCCTGCGTCTTTTCCTCGATTCCCCCACATTCGTCAGGGGTAGGAGAGGAGCAGTAGGAAGGGAGGGGAAGGACAGGAGCAGTAGAGAACGTTTCTGGACTCAGGCTGTCAGCTTTGATGTTGTCTCTGATTTCAACACATTTGACACATCATTCATCTGACAAGCTTTTCTTGAGTTTAAAACAGGTGTGCTAGTGCAAAGAAGACCCCACAACTTAACACTTTCTTTATTTCCATTAATTGATGCGTTCATTTCACTGTGTCCTTAACTCTTTGAATTTTGTATTCTACTTTCTTAACATGAAGACTGAAGTTCTTAAATACCTATTGTGTTATTAAATTGACCATTATGATTTTTCCTTGGTCACCACTTGTTTTAGGTGGAGTATGTGGGTTATTTTGCTGTCGGGGAGGCAAATGGGGTGCAAATGTTAGTCAGTAACTTAGGTGTAAAATGTAGTGGGTTATATGAAACAGTATAATGAAAATTTGAGTTATTTCTAATATAAAGTCCACTGTGTACACACTACAAACCTACTAACACAGTTTTCATGAAGGTTCTGACAATCACCAGTGTGTTCTTATTTGGCATTTGTTTTTAGGTAAGAGCAGAATCTACACACACTCAAGAGAACAACGCTGTGAATAGTTCTGCTGTTTAATAACACAACCTGATGTAGATTTACATTAGGACCTTTTTCTCCATATAAATCTTACAAATAGTTTCTTAATAAAATACTTTTTATCATTAAAAATCACTTAATGTTTCATGAGTAACACCACTGACAGTCTTTTGTCGAAAGCTGCCAGTTGTAGCCAAAATCATCTTGTATATATAAAAACGAATTACACTAATCATGGAGTCTTTCTTCCATCAGCATACCAGTAAAAGAAGACCTTGTTTTATTTGTTTTTATTATTTGTGTTTTTATTGTATTTATTATTATTTATTTGAAAAAATGCATTAAAAATAGTTACTGTAGAACCAATGATAAAATCTATGACAAGTTTATTTAGCAATATTAAATTATATTATAGGTAAGTAAATCATTAAAAAAATTATATAAAAAAACGAAGTATATATGACTAAAATATAAAAATTTAAAAAGTAGTATTGCAGTTGAAGATATCAGTTTCCTGTGGTTTATTGTTTTGAGCTGCTTTCATGGCTTTAATGTTGCAGGACACCATTTGCTACCAGAAGGGTGACCATCTATTCTTCTTGGTCTCTCTCATACTTTTTTTCTTTTTCCAGACGGCAGTGTGGGTGAATTTCTTTAGCTGGATGATCATCGCTGTTCTGGTGGTCCTGCAACGAAGGTTAGGCTCTGAATATAGGTCGCGGGAAGAGGACCCCGGGGCCAGTCCTTCTGAAACTGAGCCTTTCTTCAACCGCCCAGGACACCCTCAGTGAACACACACACCAACACATCATCCATGTGAATCAAACAAATACACATTCACACACACACACACACACACACACACACACACACACACACACACACACACACACACACACACACACACACACAGACTGATTACTCACAGAACCTGATAAACACAGGCACACGCAGATTCAGGCACCGTACCGGTGTCTAGCTGGAGAGATGAGCTTTTGGCTACACCGGTCAGTGCCTTTAGTTTTGCTCAACCAGCGGTGTCAAGGCTTTGTTACCATGGTTACTGATCTGCGATTGGCAACAGTAGCCTGGCAGTTAAGAGGGTGTGGTGGCCAGATTGGTCTCTCTGACCTGCGCTGATTTAGATGAAGCTCAAACAGCTCAAATTTGACTAGATTATTGACTGGACTGTCTTATATACACAGGTCAGTGGAGACATTTCATATCTCTTGCTGGTTTTGAGTCTCTGAAAAATACTGTGTGATGTGTTAGCCTTTCAGATGTTTTCACATTCCACTTTTCGACAGTGATGATAAATGAAAGCCTACCTGAATGAAAATAAGTACCATGTGATTTAGCCCATGTTATATTTGTCATAGTGAAACTTTTTAAACTAGTTGTTTTTGAGGACTTTAGGTGTGTTTGTACTACATTAGCTCCCCCTGCTGTCTGTTTTTGTTACTTACTGTATTGAAATACTATATCTCCACTGGGCCTTCTGTTTTTTTGTTTTGGCTTTATTTCTCTTTTTTGTGTTACTTTTCAGCTACATTCCTGAATCTGAGAATGCATGGGCTCAGACTTTTTTCTCTTTAAAGGGGGCATAGAAAAGCAAACTGTATTTACATCTTCATGCTTGAATAATGAGAGGTCAGTAAATAGAATTGACAAAGTATGAATCCCAACACTGTTGCCTTCAAATACAAATTCCACATCTGTAGAGGAGAGACATAAAACAAGTAGTTTCCAAAATCCTAGCCTGTTAGGTAACAGTCCTGACTCTGAGCTCGCATGAGCACCAGCAGGCTGTGCAAAAATATGCTTTCCAGGCTGTGAAAGGTATTTCTGCACTTCCAGTATTCTTTTCAAAGAGTTCTGAACGGCCATGGTTGATGTTCATCTTCAACTAGGCTGATTGGCTTCCATCTTTCTAATTAAATGTTCTGTTCCACATTAAATGCTTGTAGCTGTGTTACCATTTTAGGTGGAAAGGAAAATTTGCAAAACAAGCTGGCCAACAGAAAGCCAGCTCAAGTTTTTATATGTTTAAAAGACCCAAATCAACTTACTTTTAAATGATTAGTTTATGCTGTGCATTTGACTCCAGACAGTTTTTCAAACTTTGGACAATACTGAGGCTTTGCACAATGCAGAAAGGAGAAGAGATCTTTAATTCCTTGTATGTGTGACATACTTGGCAAATAAGCAATTCTGATTTTGATTCCACCTTAACTACCATCACAAACCCAACAGCAACATGTAAGTTGCAGCCATGCTGTGTGATTTTATCCACTTTTTGCCATACGTAGCAGATCATCTTAAACTAAAAGTTTCATAGTAACAACTTCACTTTGTGTTCATTTTATTGTCCAGTCTGTTTAGACATGTTGCCTCTGAACCAGCCAACCAGAGCAGAGCTCATCAAAATATTCATGAGCGCACAATAAAAGGCAAAACAGCTTGTTTCATTCTAGGTCCAAATCATAGGGTGTATATGGGCGTGTAAAACCACATCTGGATCGCCCTGACCAAGCTCACGTCTGTATAGACATCAGAGAACAACATAAAATGCGAAATAAATACATGTAATGGCACCTTCAACTCTAAAAAATGATTGAGAGTGAAGAGGGGTGTATGTTAACGCACTAGAGGGGCAGTATCTGTCGGTCAGTGGCGTCATTTGTGACAGGATGTCATACACGCTCACAAGGACTTTAGGAATATGTGCATGTGGAACAGCACAGTTTGGGTTGACAGGGACATAAATCTACCCATAGGCTTATGATAGGACCTGTCTGGTGTGGGCTAGGTGCCAAAATCATGCTGCTGTCCACAGCAGTAAAGTACTCAAAGACACAGTGTCCTTCCTGCTGTCCCTCCACACAAAGACTGGCTCTACTTTATCCTTTTATTGCCTTATTACCAGTATACTTGTACATCGCTGTCTTCCTTTCTGTTACCGCCCTGATTCACATGCATCATATTTCTTCATCTTTCTGTTGCAGTATTACAGTATGGAATAAATAACATCTCCATGCATTCTCGGGAACAGCTTTATATTGTTTTGTTAGTTTTTTATTTCTGCACTGATCTGATTTATTAAATGGACTTAATCTTAATTGTGTCCTGCTTTTTTATTACAATGTGTTTTGAATAATGTCCCTTATCAAATATATCTTATTTTATTATACTGTACTTGATGCAGGTGTAGGTTCAAAGGTTGGTCTGAGATGACATGTGATTCTGGGCTTCTTGGGGTTGTTTTCAAAAACTCAGAGAACCTGGATCTTCTACACCTATTTTAATAAAACATTAATGAAAAGATTTCTTCCACATTTACAGAATTCTGCCCAACGAGGCAAGCTTTTGTAAGAGTCATCCGAGTTTCCTCCTTGACTGCTTGCACTGTAGATAAGCTTCAATTACAATCATCTTTTCTTAAACATCAGTAAAAGCATATCTGTAGCAAGTTCAAAATAAACATCAGTTAATCTTCTGATACAGTGACATCTGTTGGCACAGGTGTGATTCTCCTATATAGTCACATCAGTCAGTAATCAGTGTATCTCTGTGAATGCTGCTCAAAAATGTAACCTTATTTCTGTGTTTTGCTTAAGAAAGTGTTAAATGAATGTGTGCATGAATTTGTATTTGTTTTACTTTAATGTACATTAAAAAAGATTACTTACAAAAACCCCACATGATTTTGATTTCAAGATATTTGGATGCTTCAAACGTATAATTTGTAGGCCCCGGGTCCCTAATACCCCCAAAATTACACATCTCGACTAGTCAAGACCACCTTTGTCAAAGTCTATGACTATTTAATATAAAGGCCTGAGACCACGTAAAAAAAAATTAAGAGCAGCTAAACAAAAAATGAAGCCTTTTCAACACCAGGCCTTAATTACCATCAGCCCTGCTTCCCTCACTTGGCCCTTATCAGCCCATAGCTTTAAAACCTTGCTTGTGCCATCAGACTTCTTGTTTCTGTGGGTTTGTTTGTCGTGCCGTGTCCTGTTTTCTAGTGGGCTATTTTCTCCTTTTTGTGTTTATTTATTATTTCATTATTTGCACTATGAAATTAGAGTAATTCTACAAATATGTGCATACCAAGGAAGTTTGTAAATGGTTTGCTGAACCTCGCTTACAGCCTATATGATTCACAGAATAAGGCAGCTCTACAGCTTTGTGGAGTTTCTTGGTAATGAAGTCCAGAGTCCAGAGAAGACCAGAGATTTACATACATAAGTACATAACATTACATGATTTTGGATTCTAATAGCAATTCATCTCATCACAGGTACCTATAAATATTTATCACATAATATAACATATTACATGATATCACAATATCCATAACATCATGAATCTTATCAGCAAAGCATTTGCAATGAGTATTCAAAATGAGAACACAATATTTACACTGTATTGTTAACTGGATATAATGCAACCATCAAAATGTTATTGGTCAAATTGACTGCTGCTGATTCAGTAATTTGGGGCTGTTTGTGCACTAATCATGACTTAAGGACACAACAGCAGCTGTTTTTTCAAATTATTATACAAAAATGTGTTCTACAAACCAGACAAAATACTTTTTTTATTACTAAAAGGAAAAGATACAGTCTATCTTATAGTAAGATGCCAGTTGTGGCATTTGGCATTTACGTGTTCTTATTTTGTACTTGGTGTGGTTAGTAATCACGCTAGATGCGTACTGGGTTCGAGCATTGCACGTAGTTATTGTACAAATGAACTGGACCTCCGGGGTCAAACATGCTCAGGAACAGTATGGATTATATGAGTACCCACTTACTTTCAGTAGAACTGCAAACATTTGACATCATCACAGTGTGACAACAGTGACCTACTAGTAGAGGAATTCGTTGTCATGTTGGTTAAGTCAACACAACATTCCAATTTAGACAGAATAGAACAGACGGACAGAAACACCTGCGGATGTTTAGGCAAAAAAAGATTATATATGAGGATACTCATTTCATTTAGAAGTGCTTGTTTATTAACTCCAACAGAAAACCCTTTATAACTGACCCTCTACTCAAAAGAGACATACATGCTGCAAACCTCAGCCAGAGGGGAAAACGGGAGCCGACTTTGGTTTTAGTGCAGCATGGGTAGTAGAGTGCTTGTTGGCTGGAGTTTGAAGCCACTTGCTGCAAATAGATTGCAGTCTTTTGTAACATTACAAGCATATATGGCAGTTGCAGGTATGAAAGGAGTTTATTCTAACTCTCATCATCAAAACAGGTCAAAACACAAGCAGGCAGTTTAGAGATACATCTATATTTATAAACCAGAAAGACAAAGCAATATTTGTAGAAGAGAAGTAGACTATGCAACTGTTGACTCTGAAACTGAACCTACTGAAGTGCTGGCTCAAACAAACACTGACACTATTAATCAGTGGGTTTATAGAGATGTGGTATTAACACCATATAAAAGGTAGTTAAATAGTCAGTCAGTGATCTAGTTGCATTTGGTCATTCAATCAGCTGCTTTTTATTCATTAAATAATTTATTTATTGTGGAGGTAGTTTTGTCTCACTACTTTCAGAGGTGTGGTGCCACCTATTTCTCTGCTTCCACTGTGGATCACATACATACTCTGGCCTTAATATGATATAAATGTCTTTTTTCAATGATTTATCAAATGTAACTGTAATGCAAGAGGGAAAATTCATCCAATTAGATTTCCTTCAAAGACCACTGTAAGAACCACTTAAGGGTGTGGCTGCATCTGCTGTGGCACTGCACAGCTATACTGCTGGGTGCACCATATGACCTATTTGCTCCTTCAAGACATCATTAATGTTGAGCCTCACTGAGACGAACGCATAGTGTAGATTTATGTGCTTTAGTCAGTATGACAGTCTGGGCTACACTAAGTCACAAACAGAACCGTAAAGCTAGAACACTGAAAACATAAGCACTTGGCTAGAGCTGTCCAGAGCCAGCTCATCAGGGGTATAAGTGACAGCTGCAATATATGTTGCCTGCGGTTGCTGATTGTGCTCGGGCTGTTTATGAAGCCTTGCATAACCCCCACAGGCTAGCATTCTAATATCAGCTGTACATAAGCATCATGTGACTTACAGTGAGATTACAGTTCATCAATTTGGTACCAGCTTCGGGAGATGTTTTAAAGCTGGGAAATAATCAGTCTATTAGGATCATGACGAATGAGTCACCAAGATAGTCCTATGTCCTGTTTGCTTGCTTGCTTTGTTTTGGTGGTCTTTTGAATGTGGCATTTCTGACTGCATGGAAAACAGTAACAGAAAGAATGCGACACACATATTCATGTGAAGGCAATTATCAATTCAACCTTGAAACTTTCTATTTGTGTTAAGATTAAAAACTATGAGCAAGAACAGCCAGTTAATCTGTTTTTCAAGGGTAAATGTACGTATTGCCACATTTTCACATTCTAAGGTAAAATACATCCCTGGAGAGAAAAAACTGTGTGGAATCAACACATCTTAAACAATATAACTGCAATGAGTCATTATACATGTTCCTAATTATCAATTGTGTTAATTATCAATGAAGCAGCATTGTTGTAAAATGTTTTCTGGTGTTATTATTAGATGGTGTTGTTATTATTATTACTATTATTATTATTATGTTTTTCTCTAGAGGACCAGCTCAGCTAAAGAGGGCAAATGGGCTGTTGCTTGGGCAACTGTGTCCTGGAACAGCTGGATAACTCTTAGTGCACTCTGTCCTGGTACATTAGTATTAAACTATATTCAAACAAATTGATTGAAATGAAAATGTTTATGTAACTTTCAACACAAATAACACATTTTCATCAACATTACTGCTGATTTGTTTGTTTATTTAGTTGTCTAGATCACCAATCATGTCTGTCTAAATCAATAATATGTCTTCTCCAGTACCTGCTTTGTTTTAACACTTTTATCTTATACACACTTTAATATATTATAAGAATTGCCATTCAGATCACCCAAAGGTCTGAATTTGTCTGCTGTGATATTTGTCTGATTTTGATTTTCCCCCAGAGGTTACATAAATTGAGCTAAATAATCTCAAAAATGCTGACTTTACTTTTGCTATGACAGTTAGTACCTTAACAAACCTTGTTTGTCTTTATTTCAGGAACTCAGAGTTTTTGGCTTTTCTTACAGGTGTACTGCTATAGAAGCCTAGAACAGTAATATTCTGGGCAAGGTCTGTGACAAGGCTTGTCACTACTGCAGACAGTACTAAACAGACCTGACCAGCATCAGGAATTCAACAGAGAATCCACAGATTTTAAGCAGGACAAAACACCTCCATCAGTTTTTACAGAACTGGATCATTGTTAGACCAAAGCAACCCTGCCTATGAAAACTAAATAACTCAACAGACAGAAAATAAATATTAATATATACTTTGTTTATATATTTCTGCTGTATCTCTAAGTTATGCTTAAAGATCAACTGGATATCCAACCGTGGCTGGTATTGACTGTAGCACAAATAAATAATGTAAAAGAAAGTATATATATATATATATATATATATATATATATATATATATATATATATATATATATATATATATATATATATATATAGAGAGAGAGAGAGAGAGAGAGAGAGAGAGAGTTTTATCACTTTATAAGTTTTGTTCCCCAAGTTTTCTCATGTCCTTTGGTTTTGTCAGCTCCAGATACAACTGACCAACAAATGACAGTCAAGCGCCATCAAGCTACATTTGAAGTGCTTAAATTGCACCGCATTTGACACACACACACACACGTATATAGAGGACTACATATAGAAAAGGGCAGGGAGGAAAGAAATTCTAAAATGTTTATTTCAGAGTACATTATAGAAGACTATAGTAGGAAATAGGAAATTAACAATCTGTTGACTTATTGTTTCAGTATACATGACACTTTTAACTGATCCCCACTCATAATCATATTATTTTTCTGCATGTGAGAATGAAAATAACCTAATATTTAATTTATTTTGATTCAGTGAAAAATGCTTCTTCCATTCATTGACTAGTTATAATGAAAAACTGTGCTCAAAAGTGAGGAAATAATGGAAATAAACGCTGAGTGATCAACGTTTCAATGATAGATCAATACGAAGAAATATGAATGGTTACAGTTAAGACTGACACTGAGCATCAAAGTGTCAACAGTAAGAAGTTACTGTCACTTAAGAATATTCTCTCATTTCTTTCATCTAGTGGACAAATTTTATAATAACCTCTAAAAATAGGATTTTTTTACGGTTAAGGCTTATTTGCTGATTAGTTGAATCAGGTGTGCTTAAATAGGACAATCACTGGAGCTCCCCACCCCAGGTTTATCAGTTCTCATGCCATCTAGTGGACAACAAGAAGACCGAATTCTGGAGAATCAAGTCAAGAGTCAAGAGTCAAGAGGCTTTTACTGTCATTCCATCTACGTACAAGTACACAGTGGAGAGAAATTTAGTTGCTCCAGTAACAACATGGTGCAACATAGAACAAAGTGTTTCAACTAGAAACAATAAATACGATAAATTAACAGACACAGTAAACACACAGGACAGAAAACAGACAAATAAAAACAGATATACAGATAAAAACAGATATACAGACACTCAATTAAATACAAAGATGAATTAATAAAAACTTCAATAATCTGTGTATATTACATTTTTTTAAATATTCAAAAATATTTATCTGCTTATTGTGCACAGTCAGAAGAAATCTGAACTATATCACATTAAGTAAAAATTGCAAGTGCATGTCCATGTGGTTTTGAAATGCTGTTTACCTTCCTGAAGTTTTAGACTCCCAGAAGACCTCATTTACATCTGTTCTGCTCTGATGTGCTCATCAGATCTAATCTGTGACTCTCCTCTGTGATGAAAAAGGGTCTAATATTTTATGCAAAACTGGCTGCCCTGCTTCTTGTCACTGACATATGACCATGTAACTGTGGTTACTCTGTGTGACATAAAGAATTAATAATCTTATGTCTGACGCTCTATTAGGTGCGCAGAAAACAACAAATTATCAATGTTGAAATAAACAGAAGTCTTTGTGTCAACACAGACATAAAATACCTGTGTATGAAAAAAATATATAAATACAGAAAGAGAGAGAGAGAGAGAGAGAGAGAGAGAGAAAGAGAGAGAGAGAGAGAGAGAGAGAGAGAAAGAGAGAGAGAGAGAGAGAGAGAGAGAAACTAGTTGAGCAGTTTGGTAGAATGAGTTCTATATATACAGTTAGGTTGCTAAGTATACAGATGTTGACAAAGTTATTGTTATTTTAGTTGTCTAGCACCACATACTTAAGTTGAAATTAAATCATGAACATAAACTCAAAAGACATTTTGAGTCAGCTTTAAAGTCGGCTTTAATATGAGGATATATACATCCAAATCAGGTGATCAATGTAGAAATGTTAACCAGTTTACTGTTATCAAAGGTAATTGGACAAACTAACATAATTTGTAATGTAAAGCAGTGTGCAACTATACTGTTATCTGATTTATATACTGTTTCTTCTGTTCTTTATTAACTACTTCTGCAGATATCAATATGTTTAGTCTCATCAGGAATGGTGTACGTGTATACGGCTTTTTCATTCTGTGTATGGCTTGTGTGAAATTTGTTTTTTAGTAAAAATGAATAGGATGAAAAACTGCATGTCCATCTACTATATTATTGCTGACCCAAAGGCACAATTTTGCTTATTTCAGGGCAGACCCCAGCACAAATTCATTGTTGTTCTGACCTGCACATCCCTCTTCCCTCCCATAAAGTCACAGTATTGTTTTCTTTAACCTACAGTCACCGAACTGCCTGTCTTTACTCAGATCAGGTCCCAAAACTCCACAGACACACTGACCTGCGCTCTTATCCACAGCTAAATGCTGTTTCTGAAACTGGAGGCAACTGTTTCCTTAATCTGTAGTGTTTTTCACTGTGTCAGTACTCATGTCTTCTGTTTCTCATTTTTTTCAGGCCTAGAGTATAATGTGCTGCATAAGGCAGTGAAAGATACATCCTCAGCAGGCAGCGATTCATACAGTCATTAGATTTGGTCATGACTAAGTGCCTTATTGCCTCGAAATACTGCATAAATAAGTATTTAAAAGTTTTATTCTGACCTGCACTCCTTTATATGTAATTTATTCATTCGTTGTTCCTCCTATAGAGTCCCAATCATTTTTCACCATACCTGATAAACCTCTTTCCAACAACCATTCAGTAAACACCTGAACACCACAGCAACCACCTGGGATACCCTAGCAACTGACTAGTAACACCATAGCAATCACCTGGGAAACCATAGCAACCACTTAGTTGCTATATCTAGTTATATTCTTGTTATCTAGTTCCACTTAAACAAAAAAATTATGTTAAAATATTTTTTAATCTTAAATCTTTTTTAATATCTGGTTGCAAATCCTTTGCAGTCAAAGACTGTCTGAAGTCTAAAGCCTACCCTGGTGATGCTCTGCCAGACATTTACTGCAGCCATACTTTACCCTCAGCAAATGAAACACATGTCCGGTTGGACTAAGATCAGGTGACGGATTTACTCATTGCAGAACATTTCTCTTCTTTGTCTAACAAAAGTCTTGAGTTGCTTTCACAATGCGCATCAGGGTATTGTCGGTGAAGCACTGTTGAAGCATTTGGCTGAATCTGGGCAAATAATATTGCCGTGTACACTTTAGAATTCATCCTGCTGCTTTCGTCAGAAATCACATCATCAATACATATAATGGAATCAGTTCCACTGGCAGCAATACATGCGCATGATATAACAGTGTCTCCAGATGAGATGGTACGGTTTAGATCATGAGCATCTCCTTCCCCTCTCCATACTCCCCTCTTCCCATCATTCTGGTATAAATTCGTACCAGGTTTTTATCTGTCTGTACAATGTTGTTCCAAAACTATATAGCTTTTTGACGTTTTGGTAAGTCTGGTAACCAAAATGGATTTTAGTTTAAATCTAGTAAACCCTCTGTATTTACTAGATTTGGGATTTTTCCTGATTATTGACTTTGACCTAGATAGTCTGACCCCCTGAAGGTGTTCTTGGTGAGGTCATTCAGCTTTTTTTTGAAGAATGTACCAAATAGTTGGTTGGGCACACCTATTGTTTTTACTATCTCACTGTTTTGGTTATTTTTCAGGCTTGCTTCATTGGCAAAGAAGCTCTTTGGACCTCAGATTTTAAATGCACAAACCACTTTAAATTAATTCTAGACTATTTATCTGCTTAATAGTAAGCAAAAGAGCAGGGGGATAACACACACATGGCCATGAAAGAGCTGAATAAGCACCCAATCAATTGTCGAGCCCCTTAAAATGGGGGCGATGTATAAAAATAGTTTCTACATCATATTTAAACAACCTCAAATTAAAAATGAATGTCTACACTTTGAACTCATATTAACTGAGATTTTTTCTTGTATATTTGGTTTGGAAAATTCACTTTTTGTAGCAGCACCCTGTTAGATAATAAAACCAAAAACAATTTCCTGAATTTGTTTTTGAGCATGCATTTAATGGTCAGTATAACGTTATAAGACTTTTATTTTCAGGTTCCCCCTGCAGAATTCTGATTTTGAGAAATTCAAGCATCCACGAGGTTAATTAAAGGGGTTTGCACATGTAAAAAACTATGTATGCCTGAGTTTTTCAATGTTAAAATAAATGAGTAATGTTTATGACTTTTATTTAAATTCAGTTGGTGTAACTTGTATAACTAAGTAACAATCAAGCTAGGTAATAAACTGGCCTAGTTGTTTTTGCCAGTTCGAAAAACACATCCCCAGACCCCTGGACCATTTACACTAAAGTTCAACAAGGTTGCACGCTCTCATCACTTCTCCTCAGTCTCTACATTGACTGCATCTCAAAGGAACCAGGCACTGAGTTCTATCACACATCATTCACAATCATCTGTTTTGATTCCTTTACCTTACAAGAACGAGCCAAACTCCAGCACATGATCAGGACCAGAGAGAGGAGCATCAGATGTAGTATGCCAACATCTACAACAGCAGGGTGATCCTTCTTATCCAGGACATCACTTGTATATATTTTGTATAAGAAATTGTAATTTTAATAATGGATATATAATACTTTTCTTAAAACCTAGTTTTATATCTAGGAAACCTTTGGTTTCTGTTGCTCCATGATATCTGTTATGTATGTTTGAGGTAAGTGCTTGTTCCCTTTGTTAGTGTCCGCCGTAGCTCATGTACAGTACAGTACAAGCTGGTGAGAAATCAGTAAGGACTGAAAATCTGATCTAGCAGCGGGTTTTAGTGATTGTTTTGTGATTTCTCTGCTCAGATACACGTGATTCACCAAGACATATAATAACTTTAGTTGTTGTGTAAGCGTAACAAAATCACCAGACTGTGCTCGACTCTATCCCTCAATACTACATTATCATTAAATGATATGTGAATGAAATAGAAAATAGGTTTGAGAGGTTTGATGGTTGTGTTTCTTCTCCTGATCTAATCTATGGTTTATTGTAATTTTTTTCATAGTTACGTAATTGTGCCACATAAGCTTTATTATGTTTCTGCAAGACATCTAACAGAAACTGAAAATGTGTTTCTACAGTCAGGGGTGGTTAATTCAGGTCCAGAATATTAAAAATGCTCAATGGATTTAGACCTGCATGTTTCTCCACTGACTACTGCAATTAAAGTGACCATCAACCCATTAAATTAGAAAATGGATGTATGGCTGCCTGGGAGACTGTTGTTGAATGTAACTTTGTTGCAACAAATAGATACAAGACAAATTTGTATCTTTTTTTTATTCTGCCAAATATTAAATTAATTTCATTGAATTTGAAAATAACATATTACATGTGTGACTCTCTGGTAAATATTTTATAATTGTCCATAATGAGAAAACAAGTATGCATAACTAGAGTTGTCAGAGTTAAATTAAATAGTTTGTTTTGTTTGTTAAAGCAACACTATGTCAGTTTTAGTGATTTGGAGATCTCTCTGGTGGAAATCTGCAATTGCATACAATGTCTGGCCTGATTCAAAGAGAACCTTATTTGGTAAAGGGCACGTCTTCTATGTGTGTAAGTAAGTTATCTATTATTGTCATCATATATAATGTTGGTTTTGCATTTGAGCCATTACATATAACATTGAGTCTGGCCTTCTGTCTCGGCCTGGATGTGTATATTTATATATAATTTTTTTTCTCTCACATTATTCCTGCTTCTTTAAACATCTCTAATCACATATTACTGTAGATTCTTACACAAAAAACAACACTAGCCTCAAAGTGATGTTTATTCACCTAATAAGTGGGAGCTTATAGGGAACAATAGCATCCAGAACACCTGCAGCAGCTTCAACAAACAGATGTTTAGAGTAAACAGAGAAGCAAAACACATCTCTAATAAGCAGACATAAAGAAATCCAGTAGCGCTTTAATGTTTGCTCTCTGCTCGTCTTCTACTCTCTTTTAACTATTTTATTTCCATTATTTCGGCTTCCGTTACTTTTTTTAATCTCAGGTCAGTCCTCAGCTCTCTCTCTCTCTCTCTCTCTCTCTGTTTTACAGCTGCTTGCTCAGTTTGCGCGCCTGTCTCTCGCGGGCCTCGTACGCGTGCTTTGTGTCCGTCAGTTCCTCCAGGCGCATGCGCAGTCGGGCCATGTGGAGCTGAGCGTGCTGGCAGCGCTCGCGCAGACCCTGCGCCTCCTCGCGCAGCTCCGCAGCAGCAACGCTGAGCTCGTTCCCGCGTGCGCGACACTGAGCCTGCGCGTGCGCAGCATCCTCCAGCAGAGACTCGGCGCTGTACGCCACCGAAGCGTGCGCGCGCTGCAGTAACACAGCGTCGGCCATCACCTGCAGACACAGAGGAGAAACACACAGTCATTAGAAAAGAGATGAACAAGGAGGAGATGAAAAACAGCGCAGCCACATGCTGGTCATGCTGGTTTAAGCTGTACTAAGCTGTACTGATCTGACACTGGTTTAACAGAATACCGCCATCAAAACACACGCAGCACGTGCTGACTTTGCCGGTGTTATGGTGCACCGTCGTCACCACGAGCAATGGGATACCCCGAAAACACACGGCGTTGTCTACTTTTTTACTTTTTTTATTTGTCTAAATGTGTTGTCTGAACAAGGTTGTCACTACTAAATAGTTGAGGTGTGCAATACTGCAAAATTTAGTACCGATCTGATACCAAGTAAATAACGGGCTAGTATCACTGATACTGATACCGATACGGAAGGGGAGACACCTAGGTGAAATAAAATAGTCTATTTATACCGTATCTACATGTAGTAGATAATAACAACTACAACAACAAAAACAACTGTATTTATACTGTTTATAATAATAGCCATATTAAAAAGAATAATAATACAAATCGTATTTATTATTATTATTATTATTATTATTATTATTATTATTATTATTATTATTATTATTATTATTATTATTATTATTGTTGTTGTTGTTGTTATTAATAATAATAATAATAATAATAATAATAATAATAATAATAATAATAATAATAATAAAATAATAATATTTGGATCAATCTGCCCACCCCTGCTAAACAGCGTTGTTTTAGATATTATGACTAGCTGCTGGCAATTTAGCAAAATTCTGTTGAGTTCTATGCAGATATAATGAATGTATGAAGGGTCTGACATTGAAGAATTACATGTCAACCTTGTGAGAACTTATCTGTTTCGGGGCAGTAGTGAGAGGTCACTGACCTGCAAACACAGTTATGGTGTGACAACCAAACTTTGAAATGCAATTCCTTAGAATGTTATCTGACAACGTTGTAAGAATGTAGTGACAGCATTGTCAGTACATTGTCACAATGTCCTAGAATCCTTCATACATTCATTATATCTGCATAGAATTTAGTCAACAGGTAGTTAACAATAGTATGTAGTAGTAATCTTGTGACAACATTGTTTAGACAATGTAAAAAAGACCACCTATTTGACAACGTTGTAAGAAAGTAGACAGTGTTGTGACAACATTGTGAGTTTGCTGGCGAGCAGGAAAGAAACGTTGGGTTGCCCACATTTTCAGGGATGTTTAAGTGCTCTCAGTGATTTATTAAGTAATTTTTAATACAGGTGAGTAAACATTTAGTTACAGCTTTAATTAACTCTTTCTTTTCTTTCCACAGGTTTACTTAATTTTCCTAGAATCAAGATGAGTGTACACAGTCCCTCACTGTCTCTGTATTATGAGGTGTAATGTCTTAAACAGTCCCGATGATGTGTCCTGGCCACTGATATCATCACAGCTGGTGAGCAGCATATTAAATTCCATTGCTGTTGACCACCATACTAACATCTAAAACATGACTTATCGTTGCTGTCCAAAGAACTTCTTTTGACAAATCTCACTTTCCTACATTATACAAGCACAGCAGCTGCTCTTTACATTGTGTGAAAATATTACAATAAACAGACCAATAGAAATGCTCCAAAATGTTTTGCTTTGAAAAAAACTATTTTAACATTGACTTTAATTGTAAGTAAAGAACATTTACCCTCCCCTATAAAGACACTATTGTTTTTGGATATACATGTTTATTTTGGACATAAAAGTAAATGGACTTGTATTTTTTCATGTATAGGACAGATTTCCAATATGCTGTTTCACCTAAATGTATTCCACACAGTACAAAAACACAGTACGTATGTTTTAAATGTATGTTTATGACATGTATTTATTTTCTGTGTGAGTAGTTTGAGCTAGCTCAGCATTTTTTGCTGAACATGGTGGGAGAGGATTGGTGGGCAACAGTTATTAACATTTTGACAGAAGATGAAATGATTTGATAGGTTGTACGTAATAGAATCAGTGAAAATTAAAACAGGATCATTTATCAGTCCGGTATGATCATCTTCAGTTTACAACAGAAAATGCTAGGCTAACATTGCTAACAAACACTGGATTTGGAATGGTCACCAAATGCATCTCAGTAAATGGCTCTGAAGACAGTTATATATTTATACAATCAAACCATGTACAGCAATGTTTCCCAAGTATGTTAGCTGTTTATGGCAGGACAGTAAGCTACATGTGCACAAACCAGACAGCAAACACAGAGAAAAGAAGCAAATAAATCTTACTTTATTTTAACTTCTCATCTGTATTTTCTATGTGGAACAGCTGCAGATTAACAGTGATGTTAGTTTTACCTTAATTTTAACCTCAAAACACAAAAATATTATATGATATTTTGTAACCATTACATTTTGCTAAAATTTACAATGTGCATAATACATGTGTAAAGTAACACACATTGTATGGATTTATGATTAATTAATAAATGGATATTATAAGTAGTAGTAGTAGTAGTAGTCTATTATTATTATTATAATTATTAATTATTTTAACTTTGGTCATCTCACTTGATGTCAGTTAAGATAAGTTTTTAATGAATGTGCTTTGTAACAATTCTAATACAGAGTCCCACTGTACCAGCTTTATCCTCCTCTCTGGACGGGAGGTCACTGTCTGGACTGAAAGATGGGCCATCACTGTAGTTGTTTATGATTTACCAATTCATAAGTTGCATTTCCATATGTTAAGCTCAAAAAACATTCATAACCGCAAGGGCACAAGGGCTAGAAAGCAGCTAATGACGGCTTAGCATAGAGGTGTCTTCTCTCTCCTGGTCTCACTCTGTTAATATAACTGAACTGGAGGAGTTTAGCGCCAGTACACCCATCACACTCTGGAGAATGTGGCATAAACACCAGAGCATGTTCATCTGATGAGCAGCATTATAAGCTATTATCATATTAACTTTAAGCTAGGAGTGGTTCTGAGCCTTAGTGGACAGTAGTGTTCCTCAGATAACCCAGTTAGGAAGCGACTCCTGCTCAAACTCAAATGTGACACTCACCTTTCAGGAATTGCAGACTTTCCTTCCACTTGATGACTTTTTGCTCTGTTGTGCTCACTCACTGTACACACTTCGATCTGTGTTCATCTGTGACTTACCTTAGCTTGTGACGTGAGCGTCAAATCCTCAGGAGTAATAGAGTTAACTTAACCTTAAGCCAGAAAGAGAGAGAGAGAGAGAGAGAGAGAGAGAGAGAGAGAGAGAGAGAGAGAGAGAGAGAGAGAGAGAGAGTGGTGCTAGTAGAATTAGGCAGAATGAGGTGCAGGGTGGTAACATGATTCAGACAACTCCCTCTCTCTCATGACATGTTAGATTCACGATTTATTAATATCACACAGGCAATGTCACAAAACAGCTTTACAGGAAATCCAGATTCAAGCTCTAGATGAGCAAGCCAATGAAGACGGTGGGAAGTGCCTTTTAAGAGCAAATAGGAAAAGCCTTTAAAGGAACCAGCATTCAGCAGGGGAATCTATCCCTCCCTGGTTGACACTGGTCAACAAAACAAGTTAGTCAAACACAATATGACTAAATTATTAAGATTTGTCTGTTAATACAACAGCGAATAAAGAAAAACAAAAAAGAACTGAATGTGTTTGGACAGTATTTAGAGTAATAAACGGATGACGACTGTTAGAGGTCTATCAGAGTAGTACATGAGAAAAACCTATAAACCTATAACATCTATAAAACAGTCACTGAACTAGTTTTACTGTCACTAACTACAGTCCCATTTTCCACAATACTTTTTTTTCCACAATGTGAGGCATTGGTGTGTACAATTATGAGTCAAAGTGATTCTTACATTGCCCTTTATGCACCTTCAGTGCAAACTTTTGCAAGGACCATGTTAACACAGACTCAGCAGTGGCCTCTTAAATAAAATACCTTAAGGCGCAGACAAGGACCAATCAGACTGAAGGGGAGTGCCTTAAGCTGTCTGACCAAAATGGCAAAGAAGTAATTGTAAGCTAAAAAGTTGTGATTTACTAAATTGCACAAAGACCTGGAAATAAAACACCCATTAAAGAACACAAGAATTCAATGTTAAATATTTAATTAGCATCACTTTTTAAACAAATACCATTTTTTAATATACTTCTGCTGCCCCTCTGCTGAAGAGCAGTAGTTTAGTTGATGTTTATTAAAAAGCTCTTTTAAAAAGCTTCCTCAGAAACCAGTACATGACCTACTCCTTCAAAATGCAGCAGCACAGGCCCTCAGTAAACTTGAAGAAAGTGCCCCAGCTGCATTGGCCACAAGTGTCTTTTAGAACAGGTTGATAATAAAACTTATTTCACTTGTTTTAAGAGTTCTCAAGTGTCTGTCACCATATGGACCTCAGTGAATGTCTGCCTGTTTCCAGAACATGGTTTAAGGAGGATACATTCTGATACATTCCGAGTAGTTACAACATCAATTCATATTTCAAGTAAAAGGTTTTATAGATCTAAAGTTCTATAATGAAATTGAATGTGTGAAAAAACATGAAGGGTAACTTTGACAGAGCATGTTCAGGAAGAAAGATTGATAGAAAGATCAAGTTTATATGTGTATAGTCCAACTGCTTCTTTCATTATATATCAGATCCAGCAAAAAGCTGGATAATTCTTATCACATTTATATATATTATTTTATATTACCTAGCTCATAGTAACACTTAGAACTATGATTTGCTTTTCAGGTCACAGAACGATCTGAGTTTAGCTGCTGATTTTCAGATTTTTGACATTTTTCCCCCCAAGGTGTCACTGGCAGGTCTTCTCACCCTGCCCTCCAGCCTTTCTCATTAAAATATTACCTTGTGAATAACTGTACAACCTGGACAGAAGCACAGACGTATTGCGGACAGTGTTACACTGACCTGGGTACGCTTGAGAACGCAAACGACACAAACAGTTTGATTGTGGCTCTAAACGGCCGCTATAATGACCTGGCTTGGACTTGGCTGTATGATGATGTGGAGAACAGCTGGAGATGGTCCTATGATGATGACTCCTTTTATTGACCAAGAGAAAGAGATTACAGGAACTGGAGGAAAATGCCAGTTGTCCCCTTATTCAATGAGCCAAATAATTATTTTGGAAATGAGATGTGCACACACATGTTTTCAGTGGACTGTGAAATGATGTTTCATGCTTTCAGCCACAGTCTCTTTTTTGCTATGACCGTAAGTAGAAACAACCACAGTAAAAACAACATTATTCTTGTTAAACACTTTCAGTAAAGTCAGTTTATATGATTATCTTAACAGTTACTTCTCTTATTCACAGAGGCCCATAAAAATAACCCATATCGTTGCGGTCCAAAAAAAAACCAACCTTCAATATCTCAAAAATAGTAACTGTACAGGAGACAGCAAAAACGTTCCTTACTTTATTCCTAGTGGTTTTGGAGAATTTCCATTGGTCCATTTGTCATGAAACCTTTACAGGCTATAAAAGACAGCCATCGTATTTACATTTTATTATTAAATTAAACAAATTAAACACAAACAAAACTGGACAGTGACAAAATGACTATTAATGTCAGACATTATTGCACAGACCTTGATCATCATTATTGGTTCAGAGTTTTGGTAAATCTGGATGGTAGATTAATAAGAATTACAGTCGTACACTTCCATTCCTCTGTTAAAGGGGTCATTCCTCACAAACAACAAAAAAACATGTGTTTTTTTTCTAAGGGCAATTTTAAATATTGAATGTGAATTGACTAACCAAATACGTTAACTTTCAATGGTTGTATCTGCTGAAAATTCCAATAATAGCTTTAATGCTGAGGCCTTCCCTTAATTTTTCTAAACCAATCAGTGAAGTATCAACTTTCACGTCCGGGTCCTAGCCTCGACTGCACTGACTGGGACTCTCTTTGTTTGGGTCTAAAAATCTACTCACTCAACATCCTTGTACTTTCTTTGTGATGTGAAAGAGTTAGAAAGCTAATTGAATAGTTGTTTGGACGCAGATCAATTGAGACAAGCAGGAACACATCACTGCAGGCATGGTTAAAAGATGAGAGCCTCAATCACCTCAACCCCATCTTAAATGGGAGTAGAAAGAATTGTAAACCCACAATGGTGCTTTAATAAACAAGGGAGAGTCTGTGAAATGGTTACAGGTTCTATAATGGAATAGGATAATTCAAAATTTGTATCAGTTGAGATGATCTTTCACAGTGAGAAGACTGGTGACGTTAGGCAGCAGTTTTTTTTATTTTAAAACAATGTGGCTACTGGTTAGTTAGTTTAACACAAGTTTCTTATGCACTTGGTGGTAAAAAAGCTCCTGATGTCTCTAGTCTTTGTGACAAGTACAAAACATCCTGGCAACGCAGGCGATAGGTGAAAGAGAGAAAGTCATCAGAAAGACTGCATTTTCACTATGATATTTACACATAGTGAGGTGAGCCCTCACATGAAATATATTCAGGGCATGAATAATGACAGCAGATATAATAACAATGGCTTAAATTTATATATAAGGTAAAGAAATAAAAATGTTGCATGTGCCTTCAAACTTAAAACCTAATAATTAAAAAAGGACACTTTGCTTATGTAAATAAAAAAGATGATCTAATTGTGATTAATTTAATAACCCCCCTTAATTAATTTAACATCACACTGATAGAACAACTCTGCTTCGTGAAAAGCTTTATTACAACTTTTAATCAAAGCTGACAAAAGTACCTAGACACAGGCTGAGACTATAATACTCAAAAGTGGAAATAGGAATAAAAATACTAAGAGAATTATTTTTTGGGTCCACCACCATCCTCCCCTCGGAGAACTAACAGGACTTTATTATTTATTTACTTACTTACAATACGTAACATTCTTAAGAAATTTCAAAACATTCAAAAATTGAAATTTTAAATTGAAATACAAAACAGAAATGAAAAAACATAATATATCACAATTTCAGTGAGACAAAATTATTTGAACAGTAATCTTTTTACACTCTTTTTAGTGTGTGTTTGCATGTATCAGAGTTTATTTCTGGGCGGTAATGTTGTGAGTAAGATTATATTTGGTTGAGGCGATTATTATTGTATAGAAATAATGAGTGTTGATCAGGGTGTGCTGGGTTCGTAGTGTTTGTTGAGGGATGAGAGATGTTCCATTGATATATAATCTGTAAGCAGATTTTTTTAAATTAGTGTCTGGTTTTGTGGGTTGTTTTGTGTGCAGGTAACCCTAACCCTTTTTCCCTCTGCATATTATATTATTTTTCCACCTAGTGGACAAATATAATATAGCAGCAAGTTTAAAATCTTTATAGTTTTGGTTTATGGTTTCATCTGGTGCCATCTAGTGGACAACCACCAGCAACAGAAAGATGGAAAAATAAAAAGCGCCTACAATTTAATACTCTGTGTGGACTAGGATCAACCTACTAAGGTTCTAGTTCAACCTACTAAGTTCAAGACAAATTCTAGTGACTATAGACTAATCTACAGACTACTGAGACATCTAGGTGGAATGAGCTTTGAAGATGTGTCCTTTAAACAGTAGGGACGTGTCCTGGACCTATATTTCTTTTTACTCAAACCGAAGATACTAAACATAGTTAATCACTCTTTTACTGTAAGATATCTTACTCTTGACCTCACACTGTAGTCAGAATCCTAATCAATATTGCAATGCACCTTTCTGACAGTAAATTTATAGTGAACTGGGTGAAAATGTGCATCATATTGTGATTACGTGCTCACTGTAGGCTCTTTACTGTTTATAAAAAGATTTGTCAGGTTATCCTTAAAGAAACAGCTCACGTGGTAACAAACAATACAACTGTCTTTATGCTAAAAGTATATTAAATAGGTGCATTGAACCTCACATATCAATCTCTGCCCTGTTGCACTCTTTATAGTGTATATGGGAAATGACATAACACCACATAATGCAAGTGTTTTAAGTCAAGCAGTTTGATTTTATTATGTATCAACATGTCATGGTGATCATCAGTTATGATCATGTTAATCCTTCTTACAGGTCCATATCAAACCAACGAGTCGTTGCTACCGTACAACAATGTGCATCTTTCGATGCTTGAGGCATTGAAGCAGTTGTTTGCTTGCTGATTGAGATTAGCTGCTTTAAAGGGACTCACTGTACATGTCAGCCAGCCAATTCAGTCAAAACATACTGCATAATCACAAACAATGACAAAACAAAACCAAAAGACTCTCCAGTTCTCTGTAGCCTTTCTATCAGATAAAGACATTCAGAACATTCTCTCAGAATGGAACATGTTGCATACAGCTGTGGAAGCAATGATGAAGTACAGCTTTAGGATTCTATACTCTGTAACGGGAACTTCATGAAAAGACTTCTCCTTTAAACACCCACATACCTTAACCCAAACCCAACTGTTCGCCTCTGCTGTAGCGACTCCACAGCCAGATGTAACAAACCTGAACTCAACTGTACTGACTGTTCTCATGGAGAGCCATCTGCAGCTGGTCTAATATCCATACTTTGTGTGAAGTCTGAGGCACTGGAATTCTGAAAGAGACTGTAGATTCATCTCTGAACTCCAGACTTTAGGCTTTAGAGTTTGATGTTAGATTACAGACATTATATATGTGGAGCACAACTGTACAGAAGAATGTTTGTGGCACGCTTATACATTCTCAACCTGATTTACATGACCATGAAAATGTCGCCGTTAATTAACATTCCAGTGGCAACACATAATATTCTGACAACATTGCAGGAGCACACTGGTTTTTTCCCAAATACAATACATACACATATACAAACTGGTAACAAATTAGAGGAAAACATACATGAGAAAACACGAGAAACGTATAGTCGCTGTCTAATGAAAAGCAAGTGTGTAAAAGTAAGTAGGTAAAATGGCAACTTTTTACTTTTAATGCAAATCAATGAAACCAATTGGTCCATTCATCATGAAATTTTACACAAAGTAGTTCAAATTATGTATAAAAATAAAAATCAACAAAAATAGACACATTTTCTTTGGACAGCAACAATATGTTCAGATGTTTCCAGACTAGGTGTGCTGTATGATACTATAACATCCTACCATGTGCTGTGAAGCAAAAATACCAGACATGCCAAGTTGAGCTAGATATTCTCCACTAGTGGGTGAGTACATGTGTGGCATACACCAAGAGAATGACACTGCTGACCTCTACAGGAGGAGGTTCCAGTGGCTCTTTTGGCTACATGGATTGGTTACAGCTGGCCTTTTAAGGGAAGCTTCACTGCAAATCAACATCAAGTCAATCAGACTGATCTCCTTCATCTTATATTGAAGCATTTTTACTCAGGAAGGCATGGTTTCTGACAATTCCTCTATATACTGGGTATTAGAGGTCTCGCAATGGTTTAACAAATATAAAAATTACGTAAATCACATGCCTTTACAGTTACCAGATCTCACCTGGGACCTATGGGAGATTTTGGACAGGCATGTTAGACGCTCTCCACCTCTATCATTAAAACACCAGCTGAGGGAATATCTTTAAGTAAAGTATCTTTCAGTACAATGTTCCATCCTTTCAGTACAGTCCCAGGCACTTGTAGGATAATGTCAAAGCACACCGATGCTTCTGCAAGTTCTCCCAAAACCTCACTAAGACACTCTGCATTTGTTTTTCCTGTAATATGTTGCCTATTTATGTATGTATGTATGTATGTGTTTAATTGACCATATATACATTACAATGAAATGTATTTTGCCAGTTTGTGTGGCACCATTGCATGGCACTAGAAACTCTGCCTGGCCTTTACGTGCTCACATTAGGCTTTGGCATGTTCCAGACCGGGTGTGAAAGAAGAATGAGTGCTAATGTTTAAATCTTAAGAATTGCACAGTGAATTGTATCTAGGTCAAACACATATTTAAATTGTTGAACGCTATTTAAGAACTGGCCAAATCAATGGTTTGCATACAGTATTTACATAGAGATTTGATATATTTAAAAATGTTTGTAACATAGTATGATACGCAGAACCACAAACCGTTAGGAAGACATGAAGGCATCAGACATACATAACATAAAATTCATAACATAAAAAGGATATTGTGAGTTCAGTATATTTGCATTTAAGACTGAGAGATTTAAAATATGGCTTATGAGCATATGTGCAAAAATAAAACTGTTTGGTTTAACTGTGTGTTAGATACAAAATATTTATATGCTATATTTATATGCTATGTTTATATATATATATATATATATATATATATATATATATATATATATATATATATATATATACAATGTTTTTTTTCTTGGCACATTAACTTTTTTATTAATGATTAGCCAGTTTACTCATGTGACACAATGAAGCCTATATGAGACAAATACAGAGGCTACAATGGAAGGCAACACGCTGTATGCTTGTAGCTGAAGTTCCCATAATGCAATGTGTCAGTGTGAGGCATTGAAGCAGAGCAAAGCCCTTTGTGAGGCAAAAATGGTGATGCACTAAAAAAAACAAATAACATTTTAATTTAAAAAAGAATATAAACACAAAACACACACAATTAATGTGCTTCATTATAAATAAGAGGCGTGCGTTATAAAGCTTCTGACATAGAGAACACTCTCCACATTTTTTTGCTTTTCAGATCCCACTTCATGTCCTGTTTCACGTTCTTTGCAGTAGGAATAGAAAATCTTGACCTAAGCTCATCAACAGAAGTTAAACACATCTTCCTAACGAACCAAAGAGTTCCACACACGTTTGAAAGACCGTTATACTTTCAGCAATGGCAACACAAGTACATTTGCATCGACCGAGACTTAATGCAAACAACATGCAAATCAGATTATTTCCAGAGGAGGCAACAGTGGCTGAGCATCTAAGCCTAACTAACAGTCCAGATAGCTGAGGCTCAGAAATAAGGTCTTTGTGTTTCCAATTCGTCCTATCAGATGAAAAATAGGACACAATGTAGTTGTGGATATAGTCAGTATTTAGTCTTAGGCAATTACGTTAAGCTACATGCACAGCCTGTCACATCTAAGAGAAATGTCTCATTTCAATTAATGGCTATTTTATTGATAATTTGATCGTGTAAAACCAAAGTTTTGGTCCTATGGTATCTGTGATGCATCATGTATTTTCCTCTGAAAGACATGCTGGGAAATTTAGAGCTGCTTTATCTTTTAACAGGATTTCTTCCTCTGTCTAACGACTGGACCATGTGGTTATAGAAATCCTCTTTTGCCTTTGTATCTGGTTTCTCTCAGTCTTGCATAGATATCTTTCGGACCTAATCAGAAATCAGAAATTCTGCTCTTTTTGTTGGTTCATGCACCTTTATAGATTTGTAACTGTTCCAGTTCTCTCAGTATGAGTTGTTTTGAAAAGGCATAGTAGTTGTACACAATTCATCTTTATATGATAGCATCGCTGTCAGTGCTCTTTACATTGGTTAATCTGATGCAACACTGCGAGTGGATGAATCCACCCGAATCAGTTTCGTCTGCAAAGTCGAGGTCTGTCTGGTCCTACTGCTCTCATTCGCTATGGGAAAAAACAGGACTACCTTAGTCTTTATATAGCCTCCTATTCAACTGTTTCTCATTTTTAGGTCAAACTCAACCCTCTTTAAGAGGTGTCTTCTACTGAATGACAACTCTCCTCTCCATGCACTATTAACACAGGGAAAAAAAAAGCATCCTGATATGGAGGAGGGCGTTCTCCTTCTCTCACTTCTTCTCCTTCACCTTCCTCATGTTGTTCTCCTCCGTCTTCCTCCCCCTCTCCGCCTTCCTCCCTTGCCTCTTCATTTTCCTCTACTTCTTCCTCCTCCTCATCCACCTCTCCTTCTCCCTCTAGCACCCCTCTGCTCTCCTCGTCTTGTCTCGACCCCAAACCAAGAAATCCTCCACCTCCACCTCCACCTCCACCTCCCCCTCCCCCTCCCCCTGCCCCTCCAACAGCAGTCCCTTCATCTCCTCTCCCCCCTAGTCCTCCACCCACGCTGCGTGAATGGAACAGGGAAGTGGGCCGTGAGGCCTGGAGGCGTCCTAGAGAAAAGCCGCTCCTGCTCAGAACCAGCCTCCCCGGACCTCCGGTAACACCGCCCACTCCACCAGCCCTCATCCCAGCTACAGTGCTGCTCAGCAGGGTGGCTGTTGGGCCTCTCAGCCTGGAAGGAAGCGAGGCACTGCTAGTGGATCGCCGACAGCGAGGGCAACTTTGGAGCAGGTAGGCTGAGGTGAAAGCAACGGGCAAGGTAGGGCCACCCCCGACGGAGTTTGACCCAGCTGGAGGAGGGTTTGTGCCCTGGTTGCCATCTGATCCAGGATCCATCAGCAGAGCCTCAGAGTAGCTAGGAACCATCTGCTGATTGCAGCGAATGTGCCACTCCAGCTCCGTCATGTCGACAGTGTTGACTCGAGAAATGGCACGATAGCTTGATCCGACACCCCCTCCGCTTCCATTCTCAGTTATCCCCCCATTCTCACTTCCGTCCCCTCTGCCACTGTCATCTCCATCACCGAACAGCTTCTCAACATGGTAGTGTACATATGCAGTGCGATACTCTGCTACCACACGTAGCGGCCAGGACAGCAGCAGAGTCGAGGCCAGCCAGAACACCCTTCGACGGGCATACCAGGGCTGCCGCGCAGGATCAGGAAAGGCCAGCATGTGCTCACGGAAGTCAACGTTCTTCAGGTGCATTCCCTCCCTTGCCTCCATGTAGTCGTCCAAGCCTTCGTTTTCACCAAAGAAGCGTGCCCGTTGCGTGAGGTAGGCAGCCTCCGCCCGAGCACTGGAGAAGCTGAAGCACTTTGTGAAGCGCAGCCGCACTGCTGGGTGCTCCAGGAGGCCCCTCAGCTCTTTTGAGACGTCTTTGACCCCGAGTCTCGCATAGTCAAACTCCGAGCTTGCAGCATGCGTGTTCACACGCTCATGGTACACCTGTGTGGTGGTGTAGGCATCACCGTTGCGGTAGCGAGTCACCTGTCTGGTCCTTCGAACATAGTGGTAGCTGATGGCCTTCCACCAGATGCATGGCGTGGCCTGCTGAAGTCGCTGGACACGCTCATACACCTCTGCAACCTCGGCTTGAGCCAGCATGGCAGTCTTAGAGTAGCAGTGCCAGCACTCTACCAGATACACCACATACAGCATGGCCAGGAAGGCCAGAGGAATGTAGACGTAGCCGCTCGAGCATGGACTGTCTAGAATCAACTTGTCGGGGCTGAAAGCAATAGCAGCGGCAGAAGTTGCGGATGGGTCTCCAGGCTCCATTACTGCTGCTGCAGGCTCTGTTGAGGCTAATACTGGAACCTTGCATAACCCGCACCAGGCCAGTGTACCAAAACAGCCATACATAAGCAGTGTGAGGAGCAGACACTTCCAATGAGACTCCCGACAGAGAGAGCTTGCCAGGGACTGCTTCACCGGACGCTGCTGCAGAACAGGGATACAGAGAGGAGAGGAGAGAAGAAGACAGGAGAGAAATGTAAGTACTCCTTGGTTACTCCTTAGAAGACCAAGCATTTTTATAATTCTTACAGTATTATTTTAATCACTCAGGGACATGGCACGTGGGGTTGCAGTTGTTGGTGCTTTCAATAATAAGAACAATAAGATAACATAACTTATAGCTAGAACTACCAAGTGTATCAATGACCAGGGGACAACATTACTTAACTGCAAACAAATAAGCTATAACTGACTGAAGATGAGTTAATATTATCAACCACAAAGCAAAGTTAGGCAGTTTTAGTAAAGTTAGAACCACTAATGCTTAATTCTGTCTATATGTGTTTGATTCAACAATTAGCATATGTTTTAAGGAGAGAGAGAGAGAGAGAGAGAGAGAGAGAGAGAGAGAGAGAGAGAGAGACAAAACTTATATACATATATTACACTCCTTTTTTATTGTTTTCAGGTCAGCCTTCTATAGTAATATATAACTATTACAGTCTTATTTGTATATCTCTAGAATTGGCTTGTAGCATGTTGAGATTCAAATAATCACAGTGTCTGAAATTAACTGCTGTCCTTTGCCTGATTTTGGTTTCTTTAGCTTTGTGTCACTGATAGGGTCTTCTAACTCTCTCCTCCTACATTTCTCGACAACAATACTTTTTAAATGTAATTAAAACTGCGATAAATACTAATAAATGCTTTTAATTGAAAGCATGTTATGTAAAGTAAGCATTTACCTCCTGGATAGTCTTATGGTTTTCTTGTTTGGAGAAGCTAATATCTGTTATATTACAATCAGATTAGTGATAATATGCTCAACAGTACTGCAGAATCAATAGATGTTTTAATTCAGCAGCAAAACAAGCAGTTTGGATCAGTCTTTGCAGAACTAGACTATGGTCATACCAGAAGAACTTTACTAACAAGAGCTGTCTAACAGGCCAACCAGATAATGTGGACCTTAGTAAACACTGTACTGCTACAGTTCTAAACAACTCTGGACAGTGGACTGATAAGCACTGCAGCTCTACCCCTACTTTCTTCTGTTATAGATCTAGTCTAACAAAAACTTGAAAAATGAATAATTGCACTGGATGACTTTAGCAATATTTTAAACCTGGAGAACAACACACTGGAGAAATTGATGCATTTTGACACATTTTATTGCTCTTTCTTCTTACAGAATCTTTATACCCAACCTGTGGTAAACATCTATACGAGGTCTCAAACTCTTTTACACTTTCTTAGCTGAAGATTATCCACAGATCGGATAAACTAGTACTGTGGGTGAAAATATTCAGGATAATGATTTAGATATCTATGTAGTTCTATTGTGTCACACAAGAACGTTTTTAAATATGAATAAGGGGATTAAGGGGATTAAGAGGGATTATAGAGAGGGCAATGTGTTTGCTTTTGACTATAAAAGTGTTCTTATATTTTCTTCTTAAGTGAAAATGTAAAGACCTTTTGGAGCAAGAAATCCCCCCAGACAAGGGTCAAAAGGCCCCCTTTAGCATAACTGGTTTTCATCATAAAGATATTGTTCACTGAGGGTTCACTGGCTGGAGAGGTGAAAGGATGTGAGATTAATTAAATAATAACTGAAAAAGTATATTCTGTTGCCTCACCTCCTTACAAAGTGTGAATGAACTGGGGATTAAATTCCTCTCTGGGAGAGATTTGACTCAAACCAGGATTGAGAATGTGATGTTTCAGTACGCAAGAGATCATTAACTTGTTAAAATCCAACTATCTAACAGGCTCGTACTGTTACTGTTTCTAAATAAAGTACAGCAGTTTGATCTCTTTGAATTCTGTCAGCTCTAGACACAACTGATCCACTGCGTCTGAAAACTTCTCAGAACAAAAATCCCACATTTTTAAAGTATATGAGAAGGACTACAAAATTTGAGACCAATCAGGAACTGACGAAGAGAGCAGGAATGGGGGCATTTAAAACTTTTTTAAGAATAGTTTTAGACACTGTTATTTACAACTATTCCTGTAAAAGCTGTTAAAAATGCACACTACTCCTGCATGTGGCTACAATATACACACTAATGTAGCTGCTGCTGCCTTGAATACTGCTCAACTTTCAAGTCCCTTCTTTTATTTATTTGGAACTGACTTGCTAATAATTTTTTTTGTGAACTTAGAACTATATTTAGAACTACATATATAAACTGGTCAAATTCCATGTTTAATAAGATAACACATCTCATACTTCTGCTTATTACTTGCTGAACTAAACATGTTTGGGGGAAGAAAATGAATACAAAACGTGGCCTATGGAAACATTATGGCACATTTTATATTGTCCAATCTGAGTGTCATCAAGTGAAGGCGGGGTACATGATGGACAGTCCATCGCATGGCCCTATCTCTCTTTTAGTTTAGCTTAGCTAATCTTTGGATTAGTTATTTAAATAGATACTCTAACATTTCTTTGTAGTTCTCCAATTACAGACTGTTGTCCATCTGTTTCATCTGTTAGCCCCCTTTCACCCTGTTCTTCAAAATTCAGCACCCGCACAGGACCACCACAGGGCAGGTACTAATAGGGAGGTGGATCATTCTCAGCACTGTAGTGACACTGATGTGTTGGTGTGTTGTACTAGTGTGAGTTTTTAAACTGGGTCCACTCACTGTCCACTCTAGTACACATGCCTTCCTTGTTGGTCCATCATGTAGATGTAAAGTCAGAGACGATAGCTCATCTGTTGCTGCACAGTTTGTGTTGGTCATTCTCTAGTCCTTCATTTGTGGTGACAGGACGCTGCCCACAGGACACTGTTAGCTGGATGTTGCTGGTTGCGGGACTATCCTCAGTCCAGCAGTGACACTGAGATGTTTAAGAACTGCAACAGCACTGCTGTGTCTAATCAACTCATACCAGCACAACAAACACTAACACACCACCACCATGTCCGTGTCACTGCATGCTGAGAATGACTCACCTTTCTAATAGTACATGCTCTGTGGTGGTCTGACCATTAAGGAACAGGGTAAACGGGGGATAAACAATGTATGCAGAGAATCAGATGGACTTCAGTCTGTGATTGTTGATCAACAATGTGTTCCTATGTGGTAAACGGCGCTGATAAAACAGACAATGTGTGAAGATATAAGGAGGTGGTTTTAATGTTATGGCTGATCGGTGTAATGCAATCTGGCTGTGCATCAGTTACAATCTTCACTAGCAAAGCAAATCAGCTATATAATCTTACAAATGCTGTCATTTTTAGCTGTGATATGATTCTGTCAGCAATTTCATTTGAAAGGAAATATGAGGAAAGCCAGCACATTGTTTCAATAGCAGCTCAGAATGGCTGCACGAAAGACTGCTCATGAGCAGACAGACTCCACAAGAAATCAAAACGCTTTTTAATTATGTCCTAGCAGTTACTATTACTGTGCAGATTGAGTCCTTTAAAATGTCTTTCACCTTAGTGAACCAGAAAAAAGCGTTCTAGCTCTGATCAGCATATAGCAGCATGAACCTAAATGGAATTCTCCATCACTATACAGCTGAGAAATAAGATCTGCAGCTTATTTCTTCATTTTCAGTTCAAAGACTGCAGCCAAAACGGAGGAGACAAATCAGATTTGAAGCAGCAAATGCACATTTAAAGTTCCTCTCACATTAGCAAGACCGCAAAAGTGAGTCTTACATACATGGAGATCACAGAAGTGCATCAAGATTAGCAGATCAGTAAGTAACACTGAGTATATGACAGTGAGTGAGAGTAAAAAAAAATAGAGCAGGAGTATGACACAAGTGTCCTAGCCAAATCCAGATGCCCTGTCCTCATCTTTTCTCCAGTAATGTCTCTCCTCTCACCAGCTATTTGGTGAGAGCTCTGTGGGCTTTCTGGCTTTTGAAGCATTACTCTTTTTCCTTTGTCTCCCTCAGACGCTGTATTCTGCCTTTCCCTTATCACCCTGCTTCTGTGTCAACTGATTTAAGTGTAACAGGACACAGGATGGTAAATCAGCAACTAAGCAAATGTGATAAACTGGAGAGAGAGAGTGAGAGAGAGAGAGAGAGAGAGAGAGAGAGAGAGAGAGAGAGAGAGAGAGAGAGAGAGAGAGTATATAATAGGTTGTCTATTGCAGTGTAAAAAACCCTGTAAATTGTGTAATAAACAACTGGCAGCAGAACAGAAAGCAATAATAATATAATATGGGTGGAGTTACCCAGAATTCCTAGCTTAGTTTTATAAGCTATAATTTTTCCTTCAGCTCCTGTTTTAAAATAAACAACACATTCCTGTTATATGTGGGTTAAATACAACCTTAGATGCAATTTACAAATAATCAGTTTGGTTGTAACAAGATAATGTAAATTACTCCCACTGCTAACATCTACTCTAACACTGGTATTACAGTATGTTGCTGTGAGGACGGTTGTGTAATTACTATAATTATGTCGCTATTTTGAAGAATAAAATAATTTTGCTGTGGTTGCATACATTTAAAATCTTAAAATGTCCTCAACACTTTAGTTTGTTGTAGAGTTATACTGTATGTGTTACACTTAAAAATTGTGTGTATTTTACTCCATGTAAAATTCAGTAAACTTAAACAACTTAATTCATTTGCAGCAACGAGTTACCTCTAATATTTAGAACTTTTCAGGGTTTACAGTGTAAAATGCTGACTGTGTTTCTAGCCGTACACAGTAAATTCACCCCATAACCACAAAAGATTTATTTGTGGTAATTTTATAGCTGAGACATATGATGACACTACTAATTACAACAGCAGTAAACTGCTTAGTATGCAGGCTTTATACACAAAACTTATTACACATGCAGTCTTTATAACGGCAAAGTAAACCCAACCTCTGCTGTAGAGTGAGAATACAGGCAGAACTACTTGACTGAAGCACAAAACACAGTCACGGTTGGAATATCAGAATGTGTGTAAAATGCATTTAACATACGTTTGCGGTAAGAGTACTGTGATTCCTGATAACATATGATTACACTACAAATAAAAGCTCAAATGCAATAAACTGATGATCAAGAATAAAATCTAATTAATAGAAAATGACAATGGATACTGGAAAGCTCTGCCTCCTGTGCTACAATATTCTGAGACAGGCTGCTTAATACTACACAAAATAGCAGTTACTTTGTCGATATGATTCACAAATAACAGCTGATTGCTGTAAAATCAGACGTTAACCTGTGGTAACAGTTCCTAGGATGCACCACTTTTACAGCAATGTGCTATGTTCAAGTCATACAGTAGATTATTGCAGTTTGTGCTTTAAAATTTACAGATGCATGTTTGTTTTGTATTAGAAGGGCACAGGAGCCAGCAGGTTCAGGTTCAGTCTGGTTTTGTCCACTGCTTCTCGTCTGCTGGTTTAATTGAAGTCTTTATTTAGCATGAAAACCAGAGACTTCCTTTGATCTGACATTATTTGATCTGGCATCCTGCAGACTGGAGAGCGAAATGGCAGAGAGAGGACAAACAATGCAGAAACCAAACAGAGCTAAAGACAAAGACAAAAAAAATCCTTCAGGGAAACAACACCAGGCGGGCAATGAAACACTCCCAATTTAACTCTACTGATGATATTAGATTCTCAACTTGGACATATTATTATACTCAAAAAGCTATTTTAGAAGGGAGCTTTTATTTTGGATTAAAATAGTATTAATACAGTACGTAGTGATTTTACATATGTCAGTTTGTTTATTTAACCCTTTCCAAGCGTTTTCTTGTGGCAACCCAATATTATTTGCAATTATCTAATCCCTGGTTTGACTACTCGTTTTATTAAGTACTGAAATGTGGCCTGTGCAAAAGATAACACAGCAAATAGATGTAGGCCGTGCACTGAAACAGCAGAAAAATAAAACGTCAACTCAACATGGGTTCAAACTTTTGCACACAACTTAAATAAATCATGAGTGCTGAGGGCTTAGGGTAGGGAGGGAGGTGGCGGTTCATGTTTCTTACCAAGCTCTGCAAGTTTTCCATTATTGAACTCCAGATTTAAATCAAGACTAGGTTTGACAGGTGAGTTAATGAAATGTCCATATCCACAATGCATATTGTCAGAGCTTTGCAGTGCAATACAGATTCAATGCATTTACACTCCTAATCAACTATTTCAGAAAAAAAAGAAATAAAGAAAATAAAGAAGAAATAATGTCAAACAAACAAAACAAAAAAAACCTCTTTTCTTAAACCTTTCTCTAATAATACGCTGTCAACATCAGTTACATTTCTAAATAAATAAATAAATAAATATGAATAAATACAAGAGCAGGTTACTGTCACATACACGGTGTCACTGACACCCTCAGTGAGTCCACCGCTCAGTGCAGAGTGCAGCGAAACTGGCTGGACACGTTCACCTCAGCTCTCTCCATCCAGCTGACCACAGGAGAGAGGCGCTCTGTTCCGCTCCTCTGGGATTTGCGGATTTTAAGCACCATAATGAGCCTGGTTATCACAATTGGCCTCTCATTTAATGAGGGTGACGGTAAGGAAAACCTGCGAGTCAGACTTTGTGGAGGAGGGCGTGAGGTTTCCTGGCGCATGCGCACTTCGCGGCGCTCAAGCTGAAAGACGGGGCAGATTCGCTATGGGGGGTGAACAGGCAGCGCTGTTAATAGGTCGGCTCGTTCCCGTCTGTCCTGCCCCTGTAGCTCAGCGATATGATTACTCGTGGACTAGAAAACAAGCGGGTTGTGTTATCGAGTGAGGACGGCGCAGCTGAGGCTGGTAAAGAGAGCCGATGGAGAGATAATGGCAGCGCATTCACAACTCTCACTGCAATGCAGAAGCGAGGAACCAGAAATCACACGCTGGAGGAGATGCAGACACCAATCAGATACCATTTCAGCTACCGTCCTCCTTTTATCGGTACCCAGTTATTCTTACCCACTAAATATAGACCTGCAGTGAATAGTAACGGAGCCAGTCAGTACTTTCTACCAGTGAAGCAGTTTCAGGGTTTGGCTGTAACTCGGCAGGACCAGAGAGATGGAGTCAGGTCCAGATATACACTAGCAGAGCTCCCTTATGAAAATATATCAGTTCTATCATTGTTATAGCTCTGTATCATAGCATATCCCTATAGTACTACCTAACAGTAGTCCATACTCTTTGGGTAGAGCTTTAGTAAACTAATAATAATGTTTTAATTTTGGTAGGAATCCCGCAATTTTATCATAAGAGGGTCGCTACGTTCACTCACGACCCCGTCTCACCTCCTCTCGTGCAGCCCCGTTCAGGATGGGCTCCTCTCCGTCTCCCGTTGCCTCCTGCATTTTTCCAGCCAGAGCTCCCTCTGCTCCGGCTCCTCTCCCTCCTGCCTCCTTCACCCCATCCGTGGCCTCAGTCGAGCCGCGTTAACCAGCGGAGCACGATAAACAGCCACCCGCGCGTCCACTTTCTCCTTTTTTTTAATTCCTCGACCTTCACACGATCCGCAGCAGCAGCCTTTCCCAAATTAGTCCACGGCTTTCAACCATTTCACCCAGTGTCTCAGCTCCTGCCGCGCGTAATCTGACGGTAAAGTATCCCGAGATGATGCAGACATGGAGGTGAGACTGTTTTGTCTGCGCTTTCACTCTCGACCGACACCAGCAGGCTAGAGCGCGGCTCGATATAAATGAGGTTTAAATAAGAAAAAGAAAAGGGAACCAGGACAGGCTCTACCGCGTGCGTACCGGACACGTCCAGCTCTTCAACCCGTTTTATGGGAAAGCACGTACCGGGCCTTTGATTTGTTTTCGTCGACGTGCTGTTCTCCTTGAGGGCGATTCAGAGGACGTCATCAGTCATCAGAGCTCCCCACGAGGAGGCACTGAGGCTTCCACCTAAACACCCCCACTTTACACACACACACACACACACACACACACACACACACACACACACACAGTGTCGTCATCCACCTGCCCCTTCAAACTCAAACAGTCCACCGCAGCCAAGATTTCCAGGCACTACTACTGCCCAGCTAAATGCCATAAGCTATTTTGTACCTCTGCAATGAAGTGCTTCAGTGATTAGGAGCAGCTGCACTCAGCAGGTTTCTCTAGTTTATACAATATGAGATGGCAAATTGGCAACTAAAAACATGCAAACATAATGGAAATTAAGCACACTGCGAAGCAGAAAACACCCCCAACCCCCTCAGAGATTTCCTTAAATCTTTGTAATCTAGAATGAAAAAAGGCAGACAATGCAAAAACAATAACAATAATTGAATGAAATTTAAATCTTTATTTTATGTTTTGCAAATACAAAATCCTCTCAAAGTAGAGACGAACATAAAGAGCAGCAATCTGGTACACTGCATTGCAGTTCTGGCCAATAAGGATACTGAGCGTGTGGTCACGACAGAGGTCCATATGTACAGTAAAGCTGGTATACGGTACGACTCAACGCTGGCCCAAGATTTCTGGAAATGCAAAAATAAAACAGTCTTCATAAGATCCTGTAGTGAGGCAGCGTTACTCCACCACACTTAAAGCACTTTACACCAAAATATGTTAGCAGAATTAGGCCTGTGCCTAGTGACAGAGGTACCGCAGTAACAGCCCCCAGGGACGGCAAAACCCATTTATTGCTGGTTGAAACCATCATTTATTCACTGATTTATTTCTTGCAAACCATAGCAAGACAACAGCAAGACACTCGGTGGCACTGCAGCAAGCAGATATCATGCCTGTACGAAAAGCCTTTATTATTATTAAAATTATATTTAAATTATTATAAAAAATATTAAAAGCCTATTATTATTAAAATGTCCTAAGACTACAGTCTGCCTGGATTCTGTTAGCAACACAGGCCTGAGCACAATACATACAATGATAGATAAATAAGCCATTAACTCTGGAATATATTTGGGTGTCTTGAATATATATATATATATATATAATATATATTTTAATTTATTTCATTTATTTATTTACAATTTTTTTTAAACTAAGAAGAAGCATATAAGGTAAGTAATAGTGGGAACAGACTTCATCAGTTTGGATGTAGATTGCAGACAAAAGTAAATGACTATGAAGAAGAAACAGTAACAAACCTTTTCAGTTTGCCATATTTGATGGAGGACAGAAGTTTTTCTCTTTCTGCTTCAGTAGCACATTGAGCATATGCTTTCAGCAAACTGAGTGTGAAGAAAATAAAAAATGTCATTAATGTCTTTTTCATAATATAATAAATATAATTTAAATAGCATGCAGTCACTAGGTGTAAAGAGATACGGTTGAGTCATACCTGCTCACTGTACTGTAGTGTTCCAATATGGCAGCTGCTTTATCACCAGAGATTCCACTGATTTGCATCAGCTGTCTAGCAAACACATCCCTAACTGTCTGACACTGAAAGACAGCATGAGAGAACTGATCAATGACTGGGTGACAGTGCGAGGACACAGAAGGATGAACAAGGGATATAAACAGAGCTAAAACAGGAAGGCCCTCAAAGAGTTACATAACACTAGGGCTTCAGGATATGGACAAAATGTGATGAGCTAAGATGTTGGATACTGTGGTAATATTATAAGCACATAGTTTCAGTCCACGTGGCTATGCAGCAAGCATAGATCCTGCATAATGAAACGTAATTTAATTTAATTGTGTTCCCCCACATTTAAGCAAATCTCCAACAGGGAAACAACAGTCACGTTTACTGCGTTTGTGCATCGAAAGGCTGTTAGAAACAGTCAGCTTTCATAGCTTCACAGCTTTTTTCTGACCAATAAAAATTAACAATGTGTACATCTTTGTACAGCTTCTTATAGTAATACAGGATTTGTTGTGACACTAGCTTAACTGGCTTACACAGCACATAAAAATAAAATACAAAAAAAATAGTCATTCTGTTTTAAGTAGTTTAACAGAACAATGGTAAAATAGCACTAAACACCTAAATTCTTTTTTTTATTACCTTGTTTTTCACAGCTCCATAGTTGAACTCTGTGAAAGAGATAAGGGAGCAGCGTGGGTATTCTCTCCCCGTGACTTCATTCTCCACATCACACTCATCATTTCCCTCCAGTTCTCTGGAGCGACAAAACAATGTGCAGTTCTGGAGAAGAAATAAACTTAAAGTAAAATCAGCTTACATTAAAATAAACCAATGCTATGCACTATACTGCAATATGACAATGAAGTAAAATTACATTATATACTCCTTTAGACTGACCTGGTAAAGTTTCTGCAGGTATCTGGTCATGACTGTAAGGTAGGCAGCTGACTCCTTAACATCCTGAACTCTCTTCACAAAGAAGCCATCCACAACCTGAAGCATGTAAACACATAAACTTATCTAAATGTACAGTTTTAAAAAGGGCACAAATTTTGGTTTTCAAAGTTTGCAGCCTCTGTTTTTTAGAACCTTTTGTCAGATGTTTATTTGGTATAATGAAGTACAATTATAAGGATTCCATACTTGTGTTTACCTTGTGTTTACATCCAGTTTAAGCAACAACTTAATAATTAAAGTGTTGACCCTTCTTCTTTAAGACTTCTGCGATTCACCTTCGCATGCTGGAGATACGCTTCTGGGCAAAATCTTGAATGATAGCAATCCATTCTTGCCTAGTCAGTGCTTGGAGTTGATCACAATTCCTGTGCTTTTGGTATTCCACCCTCTTTTTGATGATTATGCAGTCCTCTGCAGTCCAATCCTTATACTTCCTGCAAAACGTCAGTCTGTACTTGCTGTTTTTCTTGGAGAAAAGTGTCTTCTTTGCTGCCTATCTTGACACCAAGCGATCCTCGAAAGGCCTTTATCTCACTGTGCGTTCAGATGTACTCACATCTGCCCTCTGCTATTCCTGAGCAAGCACTGGTGCTGACCCGATCTCATAGCTGCATTCTCTTTAGGAGAGAAGTCTCCTCAAAGTTCTTGATGATTGGATAAATGGTTGATTGGGATGCTGTCTTATAAGCAGTCTGCTGTCTAAGCAGTCTGCTGTTTTATATTGTCCTTGCCTGTGAAACCCTTTTGATGCAATGATGACTGCACGTGTTTTCCTGGAGGTAACCATGGTTAACAAAAAAAAAAAGTTTAAAGCAACCAGTCCGCTCTTCTAATCAGCATGACAGAGTGATATCAGCTGTCTTGTCCTCATTAACCTTTTCTCGTGAGCTAACAAGATCATCACTGAAATGATGTTTGCAGGCCATTTTGTGATAAGGTCATTTTTCATGGCAGAGAATGACTTAATAGCAATTCATCTGATCATCTTCACAATACAGAGAAATACAAACTGAGACAGCAAACTTTGTGAAAACCAAAATTTGTGCCATTCTCAAAACCTTTGGCCACAACTGTATACTGTAATCATTCCCAAGTGCTTAAAATGTCACACAGTATACTTACCAATGCTAAGTAAAATTCAAACAAACATGTTGAATATGTACATATCTGAGGGTGGGATGTTGTGTAAAAGCTTTTTTTCAGCAGCAATACTGCCAATTTTAAAATACCAATTCATATTTAAGTGCATTTCACTATACAGTTTTGTATAATACTACAGAGTAAGCAACTGTTAATCTGATATATATATATATATATATTCTTTCTTTTTTCAGGACACAAAATTTCACACACAGTTCTATAAATCATGTTTATGATGAAGACTGTTCTTGGCAGGCAGACACATGCATTGTGTACATAAATACCTGTGTGTTAACTATAGCCTGTTGTAAGGTGCTCTCTGGTAGACTCAGGTGAGCTGCTGCTGACCCACACTCCTCTACAAGATATATGGGCTTATGAAGACCACACCTCTTCAGACGGAACTGCGAGTCAGGGGAAGAGAGAGAGAGAAAGAAAAAGCGAGAAAGAGAGAATTAAACCTCTTGCATATACAGTCTTTCTTCAGGAGTGGATCTTCAGTGTAGTAACAAATTCATTGAATGTAAATACATACATAAATAATAAAAAACATCAATCCATATTACTTTATCCAATAAGCAAAGCGGTCATCAACTCCCCTCCTGAAAATATTTTGTTTGGTCTGTAACACCTGGTCCTGCAAATCACTCTTCAGACGACCTAGACAACGTTCCAAACCACATACTATACATACTACACTAAAGAAACAAACACGTGCAAAACATAAGGCTAAACAACAAATCCTTAGTCAGTAAATGAGCAAAGTCTAAACAAATAGATAAAGTAACTAAAGTATAGGATAGATTTTCCCTTGCAGACATAATTTTACAGAAAGAAAAAATGTCTTTAATATTAAATAAACTACAAGTAAATATTTTTCCACTCAGCACTAATGGTTTGAAACAGTCGAAAACAATGGAAAGCTAGTTTGTGTTTTGTATGAGGTCAAATATTCTCAATTGGGTTTAAATCTGGGCTCTGACAAGGTCAAAGTCATTAGCAATTTTTTTTGTGCACATAGTAGTTCACTATTTAGTATATGGTTTTGGATGCAGCCCTTGATCAACTCCGTTAGATGTGATAGGTCGTGGTTGTGCGCTCTGTTTTGCTTCTGCACTAATTGGTGGCAGATTTTAGTGAACAGTCGTTATTCCTGTTGATCAGTCTACATGCTATAATCAGGTTTTTACCTTCTGCTCTCTGAAGCGACCATCCATGATGCTGCCACACAGGTCATCGATCCTTTTCCTTTCAATGATGTAATCAAGAACCAGCTCCTTGGCCACAGGTGGGCGCAACTGACCTTCATTTAATGAAAGACATTAATAAGTTTCTGTGCAATTGCATTATCTCTTGTGGACACAATAGTAAAATTAAAACCCAGAATTTCTAACAGCTTTGTATCAGCTGTGTGAGATTTAGTAAGTAAGCCTGATGACCATATAATGAAAACTACCTCAGTAACTTCATCTATGCTTCTGTCTGAAGATCCTGACTTTCGGTAAATGCTGGCTGGCTCTGAAATCATCACTAAATAATAAATAATACATAGTAATACTTTGGAAACGTTTGCTAACAGACCACAATGCTCAAAATGCTACAAAGCATTTAGGGGCAAACAAGGAAGCAACATAAGAATGAAGACTGTGGACTGAAAAAAATACTAAAAAGTGTAAAGATGCTTTTTCCAAATTCTCTCTTCGAGTTTCTTTGCATTTTGCATGAGCATGTGTAATGTCCTAATCCTATCTGGATGAGACAATATCATTTACACTGGAACAGAACATTTTTGCAGTGGGTGCAAGTAAGTGGTCATCTTTCAGGTGACTTTTAGGACATAAAATAAATATTTAGACTGCACATATTCAGATATAGAAAACTAATTCCATGTACATTGTGCTGAATGTGGCCCAGATCAGTCTATGACCACCTCTGAATGTGGTTTGACATATCTGATCCTAATACAATCGTGACAGCTCCATCCAAAAGTAACTACAAAGACTACAATCCTGCATAATTTCTAAATACAAAGTTTTCAGACATCTCTATTGAACTCACAGTTCAGATGTATTATTATTATTATTAGTAGTAATAACAATAATAATAATAAACACCATTTTCATTCCAGTAAGTTATAGGGAAGACAAAAGCCAAATGTATGAGATGATGGTCATAAAGAATATTTTTCACATTTGCATTTTTTTTGGTTCAGTTTGCACAGGGTGTTGATACATTGTCTATAGGTCATTTGTTTGTTTACAATTTGCTATGCATGTTCTCAAAACAAATCTGAACATGATCTGTGATCAACAAAAATGCATGCTGATGGAGGTCTAAACAACCTAATTTCAGGACAAGTTACAGACCCAAGTTTTTAAATAGTTATGACCAAACTCTGGTCTGTATTTTAGATTTTGAAAATTGACCTACATGACAAACATCTATGTACAAAAATGAGTGCTTTTTGATACATACCAGGTACTGGTGTCACTTTTTCACGTGCAACCCACAGAAAGTCTCCTACATTCAGCTTCCTGACGTCAAAAGTGACTCCATTCCTCTGCAGCTCCTTGACCAGCTCCTGTTTGCGTGCTGTGTTTCCCCTGACCAGCCAAAGTGCCTCATAAGCGGTGCAACAAAATACTTATAGCTTTTTCACAGCAATTACGTAAAGGTTTGAAACTTACCCAGTAGTCTCAATGAAATCAACACAGAGTACAATGTCATATGAGCCAGGGAGAAGGTCTCCTCCAGTTTCTGGAACTTGGCATTTTTCTGATACACCTGAACCACGTACATCACTCTCTGAGACAGCAGTGGTAGGCCACTCTCTCTTCGAGCTGCAGCCAAAAAACAACAACTAATTTTTAGACAATAGACAATGGAGTTATTTAAGCAGTGCTTAAGTGCTTAATGTATCAGCAGGCCTAATAAATTCACTATTATTGTTATTAATTTTTCAGCATAGTAATATATTATTCATAAACAACTTTTCATTCTAGTTACATAATCTAAATGTGACTTACATATTAAGCATAAACAATTATAGATTTTGCATTTAGATTTAACTTTGCAGAACAAAGTTAATATTGCATGCATTTGTTTAATAAACACACTGGAAATATGCTAGATCAAACAAATAGTTTTTAAACTGCTTTTAAAAACACTTACCAAGCCTGCATTTTTAATATTCTCTGGCAATATGCCTGAGCTTAGGAGCTATTAGTCTTAGCCTCCATCAGATGTTCCATAAAACGCATATCTCCCAATAGCCCGATACCTATGATAGGTTGGGCAGGCCAAGAATATCAAGATTTTTTAAAATAAAAATAGCAACCCGCATATCCATTTGAACTTGTTTGACAGGAAACTTACTCTGCATGCTGTGACTAAGCCTTTTGGTGTAATATATAGTCACTTAATTAAAAAAAAAGTCTGAAGTTTGTGGAACTGTATCCTTAAAAAGATATCCATTACCTTCCTTTAATGCATTTAGTAGCTTTTAATTAAGATATCCCTGCATGTCTGCTGATCCGTACTGATGTGATTCCCAGTGGTTTTGAAAATCGCCTGCCGTTACACATCACACTCTAACCATCTCTGTTTAGTCATGTTGCACATCAGTCAATCAGTCCTTTCATATCATAGTAGGTGGTTCCTGGCCACAATATATGAGGGACGAACCACACCAGACTTTCTGACACGAGGCAGAAGTTTGCATAAAGGTGCTATATGAGAAAAGGCAATACAGGAAAGTGAGTTGCAATCGATCTTAGGAATCCCTTAGAAAGCCTCAGCTGAGCCAAGGTGTCTACATGGGCTAAAATTTCTCAACAGACTGGCAAAATATGCTGGAGATTGTCATAAGCACATGTTAATTAACAGGTTGACAGTGTAAAGTGGTTAAGTATGAAGTTATTCAAGATTCTAATTTCCTTGTGAGCACATTAGCTGGCACAGTCTAATTAGAAACGTTTTAGAGATACAGCAGGGCAACCACTCAGTAGTGCAATCAAGGAGTGCTGACAGCATGAACTAATTTCTCAGCTCTTGCCTACAATTTTTATACTTAACGTTTCTAACATTTCATTCTCTCTTCATTCAGTTGGTTGACTGTTCACTCTTACCAGCTATCTTCACCTTCCTCATCATCAACATCATCTTCATCACCCACTGTCAGATCAACAGTAACTGGTCCACCCTCGGAGTCTTCAGCCTCATTTCTCTTCTGCTCTACTCGTCTGTCATCTCTTCCCCTCTCTCCAGACTCCAATCTCTCTGCTAGAGCCAGACCAAGCTCAGTCAATGAATACCTTAAAAAAAAAAAAAAGCATTGTCAGAAATGCTCCACATTCTGTGAAAAGAAATGACAATGTCATGTTTCAATACAGTTTTTAAATAATTATTAAGATAAATAATTATCTAAAATCAGTCTGGATGAAGTCTAGAGAACAAATAATCTTGATCACTTTGAAAAAAAAGCATATTTTACTACATAGTGTTGGGGTTCACCTTGCAGGGTTATGTGTCTTCAGAAGCAGGTCTTTCTGGATGAGGGTGCTAACTGAGGACCAAGCTGTGTATTTACTGCCAAGATCAGGCTACACACATAGAACAGATAGTTAGGTAAAATTGTCTAAAGGCTTTAATACAATTGGTTGAATTCATGTTTGTTACACATTTCAGAAGACCTGTAGTCTTACCACTGTGAAGGATTTATCACAAAGGGATTGGGCCTCAGTCTGTAGTTCATTTTTAAACATGAAGCCTTTACTGCCAGGTAACTGAAAACCAAGGAAGAGATGCTAGTCAAAATGTTTTACAGCAGCAAAGGTTACATATCTGTGAGCGGTATCACAGAAATAAATCATGTTTTTCCCTCTAACCTCTAACCAAGGTGACTGTCTCACTCACATTAGTTTTTTTTCAGCACTGGAAAAAAAATTATTATACTGCTACTATGAGGATATGTTGTACCTGCGAGTGTCTGTACAGTGTGAGCAGAACAGCATAGCCTCCAGATCTCTTCTGAGGCACATACTCCCTCTTCTTCTTTCCTCCTTTTTCTTTCTCTGCATTACTTTCTGCCTTCTTCTGCAGACACAGTAACAATGCCAGTTAAACACACAGTTAGCATTATAAGAGCACAGTCAGCACTATACTCCATGTTGAATATATCCAAAAGTTTGCAGCCACCTGCTGAATTAATGTTTTAACAAAACTACTATTACAGCAATAGCCTCTACTTTGCTGTAAATACTGCTGTGGCCATTTGATTGTAATCAGCATAACAATCAAGGGCATTAGTGAGGACGGGCAGTGATGCTAAATTATCAGGTCTGGATCACAAATGCCACTTCAACTAATCACAAAGAAGGTGGACAGTGATGACTAGAGCGTGCAGCCTCACTGCTCAACAGTCCAACGATGGGGTCTGTATACCCCTTTAGCCAACTCTAGGCATTGGGCCTGGGGACCTTAGGCTTGTGCAGTTGCCCCACAGCATCCCAATCCATTCCATTGTGAGTTCAACAGGGATTATATAGGGACTGTGTGTCTGACTCAGCTACAAGTGCACCTTGAGGTCACTGACTTCACTAATTAAAAGAGGTGTCTAGCTACTTTCAGACATATGATGTACTTGGAAATCTGTTTTAACCCACCGTACTTCCACCCTCTTGAGAAGGGTCCGAGGTGGAGGCTGAGGGAAGTTTTGGGGGAGCCAGGTTGTTGCTGAAGGTTTGAGTCTGACCACTAGGAAGGGTGTGGACTGGGGCATCAACGCCTATGCAGGAACAAATGGAGAACATGTGTCAACCCGTTCGTTTAAATGTTATGCTCCACGCCAGCTATCACAAGCTTACCGTTTTCGCGGTAGTACTTCTGAAGCCGTTCATCCAGCGTCTTACAGATACCGTCTCCGAAGTTCTGTAGGATCTTCGCCTCTTTGCCGTTTTTCAGCGGTAAGGGATACTTCTTCAGAGAGTTGATAGCCTTCAAGAAAACATGCGTGGACGCGTGGTTCAGTATGCGGGCTACACCTACTCACATCTAATCATACGCTAATAATCAAACGCCAGTTCACCTTCTGGTACACGTACTGCGTCTTCAGCCCCTTCTCTTTGGCGTGGTCGCGCATCTCGGTCAGCCAGAGGAGAAAAAGAGGGTTTGGACAGGAGGGTAAAGGCCGTTTCCGACCCACACGCACAGGCTCCGGGGACATCTTTGAAGTAGTAAAGTGAATCTAGATGCTAACTTTAAATAAAGCCTAAATTAGGTTCCAAAAGCGGACCAGCTCTGTATTTGACTCTGCGTTGCTTCAGCTAACGTCAGCCAGTGACCCTGGTAGCTTCAAGACTTGCACAAAGCTAACAAACACCAGCGATGTACATATTAAACTGTAATGTAATGCGTTAGTAGACAGGTCGTTTTCAGCTAACACTGTTCTTTATGTCCTAGATATGGTCATTACCGTTAACTGCTCTTAACTATCAGCAGCGCTGAACTCTACACAAGCCAGCCAGCTAACTTTCGCTGTCAGTGACAGTGGTATTCATGGTGGTTCGCTGTGTTTTAGACACACTCTGTAAGGGTAAGTCTGTCGTTGCTACATCATATGAACGTTGAAATGATGACCACTAGCAGCACTTAATGTATTTGGTGTAAAACAACGAAAGTTACCCGCTGCAGAAAGTCTGTTAGCATGTTAGCACCGCTGCCCGCCACTGTTTTCGAAAATTGTTTATGTTGTATTTGGAACTCTGTGCTGCATTTTAGCGCCACAGAACGAACAGCGCTACTCAGTGGTGTGGAGTAATAATACAACTGCCTTTACACATACCGATTCCTTAAATAAATAAATAATAAATAAGTCGTGCTTTTTAGGTGGCTTGAATCAATTAAATCAACATATGAATTAATTATGAATAAACAGATAAATGATACTTTCTAAATGTTGAATATTATTTTACTCTACTATAAATTACATGGTCTGCATAGATTACATGGTCTACAATATGTATTAACTCACCCCTGTTGCACTGCAGAAACACATTTTAAAGATTGTAAACTGACAGATCAGTAAAATAACGGGCCTATAAGTCCAGCGCCCACAAACCGTTAACATCTGGGAGCCCTACAATCAGGCTGCTAGTGAATTCCAGCAACAAGACCAAACAAGGATCTGGAATTCACTGCCTGCGCACCCAACATCCACCCACTGACTCACAAACGCTCGCAGATAGCACTCTTTCTCTCTTTCTGTCTCTCTGTCCTGTGCACCAGTTTACCAGTATAACAAGCCGTGTTACTTTGTTCCAGACCCGAACATGTGGGTGAGTTGTTGAGAATGTAGCCATAGTTTGACACGTTACATAAAATATAAGGGCACATTTATTATCATTCACAAAATTTAATAGTAAAATGTCTTGGTGTACCTCACACAATCAATGATCTGCCTCTGTTTAGTCTTTTAGGCATACAAACAAACAAGCATTGAATGTTGTGCTGTTTATCAGAAAGCAATGAAAATATGTTCAAATACATACAACAGTAACACATACAAATCATTACAAGATAATATAAATGTATAAAATCTGGAATAAAGGATAAACTCCAGCCAGAGAACATTACAGACCACCTTGATAAATATAAATCTCTTTTTTACAAACACATCTGCCAGTCTGCAATAATAATTGACAAAAAAATAAAATAAAAACAAAACAGTAATCCCGTACATCCAAAGACAAGAAAAATAGAAATATGAAGGCACTGTTGTGGAAATAGTTTGTTTTTAATTGAGCTTGAGCTCTTTAATGTGAAAATGTCAGCTCTTTAAATGGAAAAAGATTTATTGCATGTATATTATTATTATTATTTTTATTTTTTTTATTATCATTATTATTATTTTTATTATTAATGCTTTCAGAATTAGAAAAGGACTTGATGTAAATCTAAGTAGTGCATAATGGTCATGTACACAATTTTGCTGTTTACTGATGTCAAAAGGAAGAACCAGAGTGTAAACTATGACTGAATCCATGATTACTGCTTGAAAGACATTCAACATAGTGTGTTATGACATTAGAACAAAAGCTGTTATTCTTTCAGTGTATCCTCAAGTTTTCCCATAAAACTTTCTCTCTTCTTTTCTTTTTTTCCCCCTAAATAGTATCTATTTAAATAATATTCCAGGGATTCTTCTCAAACCTCAATCTCTTTACATCTCAGCACACAAATGCTTCTACTGTCCTCCTGAACTGGCTGTATCATCACTGTTCTGGGATAAGGGAGATGCAGGTAGGGAGTTCTCCTCCCGAACAGCGCCACCTGCTGCCCCAGACTGTCTGCGTGTCACCTTGGCCCGCAAGAAAGCACTGTTCGGATGCTGAGTGTGCAGGTGGCGCAGCAGTGCGTCCTGGGTAGCGGCAGTGTGGCCGCACTCCTCGCAGACGTAGAGCTTGGTGCGCCGTTCCTTGTAGGCGTAATGCTGCGTCACACCATGGATCTTCTTCATGTGGGACTCCAGAGAGCAGCGCTGGGTGAAGGCCTTCTCACACAGGTTGCACTTATACGGACGGACGCCTGGCAGAGCATGACAGAGAAATATATGTATTTAAGTCCTTGCACACTCTCTTTTATGCATTTTTATTGGTATTTGTACACCTAATACTTGACAAAAAACCAAATACTACAGTTCTGACATGAACAGAACACCAAATTATGTTATAATTATATTGCAAGTATGCTGTACAGAATATTAACAAATCCTACAATGTGACATTTTAAACAAAAAGATTTTTGTTTGTTGTATCGTGTGAATGCCTTGTTTCACCCAAACACTCACAGTGCCGCATAAAACATAAAGATTCAAGAGTTTTATTGTCATATGCACAGCAGAACAGACAGTTACACTGTGCAATGAAATTCTTATTTTGCTGTTCCTCCATTCACCAATAGAGAAGATAACAAAAAAAAAAAAAAGCAAAGGCCTATTTGCAAATTGCACACTTCTGAAGTATCAACATAATGATATCACTATATGACTATTACAGCTCCAGAGTAAATAATTCCAAAACAGGATCCAAACCTGAAACTGTACTTACATAAAGACATATTTACAGTATTACACATCACCATAAATCCCATATTTGTAAACCTGTTTGGTCAGGAGAAAAGTCAAACGTACCTGTGTGTGTACGGACATGCCTCTTGAGGTCGAAGGTGTCGTTGAAGCCTTTGCCACAGAAATCGCACAGATGCCGTTTCTGTTCGTTGTGGCACTTCAGGTGTCTGTTGAGCATACGCTGGAACTGGAACACCTTCTCGCACACCTGACACACGTAGCTTCCACCCACTGCTGCAGCTGAAGACGTGCTAGCGCTAGCCGAAGCTGTGGGGCATGGCCTTACCACAGCATCAAGAGGACCAGTGGTCATATCTGGAATGGTGGACGAAGCCTCTGAGGGAGGATCACCAGTGGTCACCTGTAAATAAAAAACACAGGTGAACATATGATCTGACATTATTCAACTTTATTCTTAAGAGTTTCTCATTAATAAAAACTTAAAATCACCTAATCACATGAATTACTGGGATGTTTCTACATACCTGAGTTAATAACTCAGTTTCCTCCCCCCACCCTTAACATAGCTGGTATAAGAATGACAATTATATTACAGTATATTGTTACTGCTCAAAGAAAAACATGTACCTCTAAAATGGTAACTTCACAGGAAATTTGTTTGAATTATGTAGAAAAATAAAAATGTTTTTTAAAGAAAAAAAAAACCCTATTATTATTATTAAATTGTTAAAAGAAATGTATATCAGCCTTGTAGCCTTGAAGCTCCAGCACAAAGAACCTTAAAGAACCTTAATAATATAATATAATATAATATAATATAATATAATGGTTCTACACCCATTTAAAGGCTTTAAAAATACATTTCTTTACATTTTTAAAAAGTTTTATTTTATTTTATTTATTTTATTTTAATTTACAAAAACAGTTCTCTAAAGAAATATCTACTGTAAAGTTCTTTATAAAACTGTGCAAATAACCCGTTAGGGCAGCTTTATTTTTAAAAGCGTACGTTTGGCATAAGTGGAAAATTGTGTCAATTAGATTAGTTGGTGAATGATTCTTTTAAAACAACCAACACTGAAACAACACGGCTTATCAGTTGTTATTACTCAGAGGCATATTTCTGAAAGGAGGCCTCACCTTGATTTTGGAACGCACATATGAGTTATTCTGGGAACTCCTGATGCGCTCGGTCTCTGGACTCGGATGCTGTCCTAGAGCGGTACATGAAGGCAGCTCAGCCGTAGAAACCACTGCGTGCGGGTCCTGTGAGTATTTCTGCGTGCACATGACGTGTTCCTTGCGCGTGGACAAGCAGAGGGCCACTTCAGCTGTACTGGCCTCTGTCTCATCCCACAGGACTGGAGGGCTCACAGAGACTGGAGAGGAAAGCATGGAAACAGGCGCTAGCTTTAGAGAAGTGATGGTAAAACTGCATTTTGAGCTTTTTTTTGTTTTAATATATAAACAAATGTTTCTGTAAAAGAAACATCCGCCACGAGTCGACAGGGGTTTTTTCCCCTTCAACCACAATTCATTTGAGAAAATTTCCTCATGTCTTTACTTACATCGCAACAAATCTCACCATACAAAATATATTTGCATCTTGGGCCACATCCAAATATCATAATTTGCATGTTATATCTTACGTACATCGTATGCAAAAAAGATGTTTGGTTGATTTCAAATGAAATTTAAAAGTAAAATAAGTCAACACATCCAACACATCTGTTTATTTGGTGAATTTGACATATTGTGGAAAACATATATGTTAAAATATGTTGAACTTTGCAAATAAACATAAAGTGTTATTAAACTGAGCAGAAAAAACAATTCACTGAAAAAAAACAAAAAAGCTTTTGTTGACCAGGGGTATTTAAACTTTTCACAAGGTGCGAGGTATTAAGTGCAGCTCATTAGAAAGTGAATGCGGCTCTCAAGAAACCAGGACAGTTGTGCCTCTGGGTAAGGTGTGTGTGTGCGTGAGTGGGTGGGAGGCATCTATAGATGCGTGTGTGTGTGTGTGTGTGTGTGTGTGTGTGTTTGTATGTGTGCGTGTGTGTAAATGTATTGTCCTGGACTGAAGTCAGCCACTCCTGTTACTGCATTACCAGTCTGACCAGCCAGGCTAGAGACACCAGCTTATGAACTCTTTATACAAGTGTGCATACAACACAATGCACAGGCTGCAAATAAAACACCAGTAAAGTATCATGCTTTCTAATATGCCCAAGTTTAATCATCTAAAAACATCAGACATGAGACAACACGAACAAACTCCTGATACTAATGGTGTTATGGTTTCATTTCTGAAAAGCTAACTGTTTTTACCCGGCCTGTCCCTAGCAGTTACGTGTACAATGAATCTCTTGATTCTGGTGAAACATAACTGGATGAATTGCAAATCATAATGCAAATGGTCTGTCGTGTGCTGTGGGTAACGGTATGTGCAGAAGTCAGTTGTGCCATGTAGACCATGCATAACGTACAGTGGCTATTAGTAATAATTATCCCAATGTGTTGTTATACTCCCCCAACCCACTGAAATACCGTTTTTCTTTTCTTTTTCCAGTTTAGGTCTCCAGTCTGCATCACAGTGACATAAACAAGAAACGGCATAAAAGGACTCTCAGAAAATAAAGCCAGCACCTTGTTGTAGTGCATGCAGTGATTATCTTGCTTTAGTGAACTGAATTTATCTTTGGCAGCTGCACTCACGTCAACCCCTCCCTATACTCACAACCTCGCCGTTTATGTTTGCAGTCAGCGTGGAACAATACTGGCCATAAATGTGGATAGGTGACCGTGTAGCCTTGTAATATTGTAAGCTCCTGAATCTTCCTCTGGGATACTACAGAATTAACACATCGTCACTAAAACAAGTGTCTCCAAAATATTAGCTTTACATGAAAGGAAAAAACATTATTTACTTTTAATGCAGGTTTAAGCAAAGATATTTTATTAGGAGCAGTTTTGGAGCCCTTCTATTGGTCCAATCATAACATTTTAAGATCAAATGCCAAAAACTAAACATGTTAAAAGTTATTGACGATGTTCGGGACTAGCTAAATTTAACATAAGGGGTGAAAATACTCTAAGAATTTGTTCTGATTGGTGACTTAAGTCTGTGTAATTATAGGTAGAATGAAGATCTAACAGAACATACTGGGGCGTTTTTGATTGGATTTAATTTCACTAAAATTACAAACAGATTGATTTTTGTTTTAATTATTAAACTACATTATCATTTTTTTACTATACTGTTTAAAAGAAGAAGTTACAATTTCAGGACTTTATTGAATTACTTTTATTAAAAGACATTTATTAAGAGACATTCGCCTTAAATTAACGTATTGATCTTGGATAGATGGTGGTGCAGACCATGTTCTGGACAAGTTTACGTCCATAATTAAAACAGAAGATTGTTTAAGCTGTTGTCGAAACTCAGAACAGCCCAGTGTTTATGCAGGAGCCTGGCCGACTTTCGTTCAGGCCTATTCATATTATTAAAAAGCCGAACTCAGGGAAACGAACCGAAACCAGCCGATACCATTTAAAACAAGGGGGGAAAAGAAAGCGGACTAATAGCTCTGCCCTCTTTTATGAGCCCCGAATCTGCTCTTCATGTCTTATCTCGCAGCTCTGACGCAGCTCAGCTCTCAGTTCAGTTAACTGCAGTGAAACCAGAGACAAATCTGAGCACTCACAGAGACACAGCCGTTAGGCCTGGACCAGAGAAAAAACTGACACGGAGAGCAAAGAAAACAATGACGGAGAGAGAGAGAGAGAGAGAGAGAGAGAGAGAGAGAGAGAGAGAGAGAGAGAGAGAGAGAGAGAGAGAAAGAGCGAGAGAGAGAGAGAGAGAGAGAGAGAGAGAGAGAGAGAGAGCGAGAGAGAGAGAGAGAGAGCGAGAGGCAGGCAGGGGTGAAAGGTGAGCCTAGCCCAGAACACTGCTGCCGCTGCTGCTGCTGCTGCGGAGTTTACCCGCCAACAGGCTGTGCCATGTTTGCTAAGGGTGTAGCGGGAAAGAGCAGACAGCGCGGCGAAGTCCGTTATTTCCTTCACTGTTCATTAACCCACCGCAGAGGAGCACAAAGCCTGTAAACACGAGCGACTCCTTCTCTCACAGGAGCCGCTTCAAACAGCAATACACGCATTAAAGGAAAATATTCTCAGTTATAGAACATGAGGGGGATTTTGAGAGCATGCCCAGAGATGAGAAGACCTACAGAGTCGAAATGGTCTTTATTACTTTCCTACTTCCTTCCTTTCCTTCTTACTGACTTTTTATTTAAGGGCCAATAGTGAATCGGTCAGAAATGAAACCACCAAACAATCGACGTCAATAAGAGAAACAGGTACAGCAGCTCTACATACCACATACCTGTTACAGTGAACACAGAGGCAGGCCTGCTCTCACAGTGACTGAGCTAATCTGCCTCTATCCGAGATCATAAAAAGCGTGTGTGTACGTTCTGCTCTCCTGCTTGATTCGGAAATGAGTTTCTAACTGCACCCCTAAATCCAGCCGGATTTCTGGTCAATTATTAGCCCCACTGTTTTCAGTGATGAGGGGAGTGGAGAGGGGGCTCCTCACAAAGAGGGGGGTTGTCCTGCTCGTGTTCCGTTAGGTGAATCAGCAGGTCACCTGATAGCCACGGCAGAAGACGACAAAACTCCTGCCTGCCTTTTCTCTGGAAAAAAAAAACATCTGAAAGATCTCACTCAAGGCCTGTCTGACTTCCAAAAGCAAGTTCGGACGCTCGTTTGCAAAACACCGGCTCCTCTCGGGAGCTCGTCTGGCTCATACACTTTGCCTTCACTCATAAGTGAGGAGGTATTAAAGGCTTTTTTTCTAACCTAACGAGGGCGAGACTCCGAGTGTTGCAATGAACTACTGTACACTGCGCATAAGGAAGAGGCCGAACTGGGTCTGAAGGTCAGCTGGAGCGGACTGCCGCGGCTCCTCGTGAACCACACAAACGCCTTTAACTGTACAATTAAAAGTTCACAGTGTAGCCGGTGGGACGACTAACCTGGACACAGGGTCTCAGTGCGGTCGCCCTGTTTTAAGGTCTGCTGTGGATGTGGAGTTTACCGTTATTCTGAGTGGGTCTGGTGGGCTTATCTCAGATTGAAACTGTGTCCTCTCACCTGGTATGTAGATGTCTCCTCGCTCGTGGTCAGGTAGGTCGCTCCAGTTTCTCTTGCCTGGTGAAACACTAGGCTTTTTCACGAGGAAAGCTCGCGGCATGGTGTCCCTCTTTCCGCTATGTATCTTATCTTCCTGATGCGGGTTACAGGCTCTTGAAGCGACGGAGCCACCTGGACTGGAAAAAAACCTAAACTAAATAGTCAAATATCTGGGCTTAAATTGTGGAGTCAAGTCAGCGCTGTGGAGAAATTGAGGTAATCTTGTAGGCTGCTGGTTCTCCTTCCTCCGGACTCCCTCTCCAAACTTTTGTACCTGTAGGCTACAGGTAGACTCCCGTGGCGTCCCCCACCGGTATGCCCACCTTCCAATGTCTTCTGTAGCTCCCGACGTGTGAAATATCCCCCTTACCGAGCGGCCTGCTGCTCTGTGTTAACGGAGCTCGCTTGCAGGAAATATCTCGACCCGTTCAGTCGAGGTGAATTTCAAAGGTGGAGTGCGGCGCAGGTAGGCTACACATTTCAGGAGGAAACAGGTGGCAGCGCGCATGCGCCTGGAAATAACGGTGACAACAAACCCCAGACAGGCCTGCCTCCACGTTTTACCTGTTCAACCGGTTCTCTCTCTCTCTCTCTCTCTCTCTCTCTCTCTCCCACGCACTCTCTTCAAGTCCCCATTCCGCTTCAAGGAAGCTATCTTCACTCACTCACTCACTCACTATAAGAAGAAATTCCGGAGAAGATGTCGAGAAACCTTCAACAATTTAAACGAAGTTCAAAAAAAAGTAACGACATTGTTTACCAACAAGGAGGCGGGGCGACCAGACCCCAACTAACCGACACATGAAGGCCGTTTTAACCTGAAGACTACAGATTTTATCACTTCTATATCATCCTAGAAAAGATCTATAGTAGTACTACAGGAATGTATACAGGATGCTGGTGTAATGTAACTTATTGGTCCTACAAGGGAAATTTGCTGCCTAACTATAAGAATCATTTTCTAAATGTGGACAGGTAGTTTATACAGGCCACTGCACACATATACCATAGACCAGGACATGATACAAAAGCAAACAATAATATACATTGTACAGCACTAAAGTAATGTAATACTTCCATTGGGTATGCCTATAAATCTGTCTGTAGATCATTTGAACTGAAACCGAATCTTTTCAGGACGGTTTAAAACTTGGCCCCACAGTAACATGCGGCACATTACGTTCAGAAAACACTGAATGTACTTAAATGAAATGTGGGCACCACTTTGATAGGAAATGTGTTACATCAACACACGTTTTAAAAGTATCCTAAGTGACTTAAAAGATAAAGTTGTCTAATATTTGACAGAAGATAAAAACAACACATCTACAGTTTTTCTGTGTTATGAATCTGTTGTTGAATCCAGCTTGTAAGGCAGCAGCACTCATAAAAAATGATTTGTTTAGTAAAGATAATGGTTCTATAGAGCCATGAACAGTCAAAGCGCTTTCTGTCTACCAAAATGTTTTCTAATGTTACTATTTTTATAAACTATATACAACACAATCCTCAAAAATCTGAAGAATATTTCATCATGCAGTGAAGCAATTTACCATGCAAAGGTCCATATCTCTATAAAGAACCATTATCTTTACTAAAGAATGTTCATAAACAAGGCAAATTATGTGCCCAGTTTAACAAAAAATGTATTTACAGTTTATCTACCAAGATCGCAGATGCTGTATTCAGCATTAGACTGTTAAGATTAAACTCTGTTAAGTTCACTGAACCTCTGCTTTAGGTTAACAGAACAGTAATTTGTGTTTTACATTCTGCTTACTTAGTTTTTTAATTTCAGTAAAATTAACATGTTGAAAAACCTTCTTATCTAAACTCATTCACACCCTACCAACACATTACCACTATGCTACTGTACGCAAGCTGCAGTCACGTGCGAATGTTTTGTTGATTTTATAAATGAAAAAAAGTTAACACATCCCTCACAGAGAACTTACAGGAACATAGTTCCTGTTTATTTGCTGAATGTAACACACTGAGAATGGACATAAAATGTTATAATATTTTACATGTTTATTTTTTCCCTCCAGTTTGTAACACTTAGCAAATGAATAGAACTGGTGCACTAAAAGCTGCAGAGAAAAAGGCCTGGTTATGTTTGTTTCATGTAGAGGATTTGTTTTACTAAGAAAAACCAACAAAACATAATTTGTCTGTGGGGCATTCAAACTTACACATTCGACTATATTCTACACTCGTTGCATACGGTATATTATATATAACAATATGTGAGTTTAATGGAAACGTGTGCATACTTATGAATTAAAATAGACAGCGGGCAGAGATGAGGACTAAAAGAGGGTGGTGATGGGGAGGTTGAGAAGGAATGAGACCGAGAAGGAAAGAAGGTGTGTAGGTGTTGAGAATGAGTGGTATGTTGCCCAGGCTGTCTGAGTGGTTGGTGCAGACCATTTACCCCATTTTTTCTTCCTCCTTACCCCACTCCTCTTTTTTTTCCTTCTCGCTTTAACAAAGAGTTTCTTCCACTGCTGTTCTTATTTACTTTGTTTTAGTTTCCTAAAAACTAGGTCTTTTGCTAAAAGTCATCAAAGTCTGTTTCTAAAATGTTAAATTTCGTTAAACTCGTTAAAACACGTGTTCTCTGAGCTTGCCTGAGTACACACGTAAAGACATTTTTTAAATTGATCAAGTTGTATGCTAAATATTGATTTTTAAATACTTAATATATCATATTAAATATGGTTTTGGTCACATGGGTTGCTTTGTAACAAAATAACAGAAAACCCTTATTAGTGTTTGAATAAACATCTGGAAATTACATAAAATCTAAAATTCAAAATGATTTCTGTTAAATGTTCATCCAAGGTATAACAACATAACTTTAAATCAGTCAGAACCAGTTTAGATGTCAGACAAGAAGAGAGTAAAAAAAAAACTGGACCAAATTATCATCCGAAAATAATGCAGAAAATTATTCTATACAGCAAAAAAGAGGGTTCTGCTTTTATTACCATGCCAAGTCTGTAGCAGTAGAAGAACTTTTGGTACTACATAGAGCCATTTTTTATAAAAAGTTTCCAGAACCATTAACAACAAAATCTCCAATCTAAAAATCACTTCATCACACTATCATGAACTCTCAAAAGAACCCCTGAAGAACAATCTTTTTAAAGTGTGTATGTATCTCCATTTTGTTTTTTTTTGTTTTTTTGGACTGTTTAAACAGAAGCAGTTTCTTTACACTGTATAAGAAATTATGTTAAATGGTCCATTACAAATACTCCAACATCACTAGGAAAGAAACCTAGTTACATTAACTATTTAACAAATCTAACAAAGTTAAGACCATTTTTGCCTTCTCCTGTAAACATACCATTTTCTTTGTCAGTGACTTACACAAAAAACATTATGTATGATTAAAATATCTTAAACATCTTCTCCTCCAAACATCAAGATCAAATCAGGTTTACAGAACTGGGCAACACACTTAAATATGATATCTTAGCATGTGAAATCATTGTAAATATAGTCAATACTTTTTGCTCGCTTCATGCATTTCTTGCAGCACAAAAAACAAGAAAGTCACCTTGAACAATGACTTGAACAATGACTAGAAATAGACTAAACGTTGATCATATTGATAACCATTAAAGGTGATTTAAGGTGATTTATTTTTTCAGTGCAGCCTTTATCTCCCACTAACATATCATTTGTAAACACACATTAACGTGTGAGCACACAATTCTATGTTCACACGTAGACATTTCAGGTCTAAATCTTCCTCTATAGTCTGCCTTCATTTAGAACATGTGCTTTCTTTCTTTTCATTTGCTTTGGCACCAACGGTTCACGGAACAAGATTGTCGTCGGGACCTGATAAAGCAGCAAATGTCAGCCTCATCAAGAATAACCTGATCGGTGACCTGTTGCCCTTTTTTTCTTTCGAGATTTACCTCCCACCCCCCCCAAGGTCTACTTTACTTCATTCATCTTTCAGCAATGAAAATAAGCCGTGTAGGCTTTCCTTTTACATTTGAGATTCATAACACAACTGGGTGGAGCCGCTACCTGTTTGCAGAGTTATTCCAGTGTTTGTTCGTTGGCATTTACATCTGTCACCTTAATGACCACAGTCTCTTTCCAGTTCTTGAGGATGGTCTAGTCCCACATTCTTAACCGCATTAGTGAGGAATGCTGATTGGTAACAAAGAAAAATATATTTAGGCATGTTTACCACTGTTCACACGTTCTCTGGCTTTCGCTTACACAGGCGCATGTGCATGGCAGCCTACATTCCTCCTGTTACGTCTTTCATGTATTATCTCATTATTTTCCCTCTCTGTATTATATTACTTTTTATTGAAATATACAGAAAACAGCAAAACTTATTCAGCTGATAGAAATATCAGTCATTGTGGGCATAATAGACTGCTGGATTTATTCATTTTCTCTTATTGGTATGTCACTTCTTTTATTATTTCACTTTAATTTGTAATCTGTGTTGCTTTACAGTATTCAATCAAAATTAGAACTCAGCACATGCACACTGCTACTTATTAGCCGACTGTGACATTTAAGAGTCATTTTATTCTTTTTCTTTCTTTGTTAGATGTTCTAGTGTTGGGGCCTAAAAAGAAGTTCAGTAAAGAGCAATTATTTCAGAAAATAAAAAAAAATCAACATGACATTTAGCCTACCTACATTATATCTAGCCTAAGCACTTAGCTTAAATAAATGATGCTAGTTTGCCTGCTTTTTAATGAGAAGCCAAAATAGAATAGGACAGGATAGTATACTACACAAAGCTTTACCCATATAGCATAGATGTCTGGTGGCTGGCTTGATCATTAAAAAAAATTATGAAAGAATATGATGAAGAAAATTGGTTCTACATAGCGCCAAAAGGGTTAAGCTTGTAGCAACAACATAAACTGGTAGAACTCTATACAACAAACTGTCCACCAGTTTGAAGAACCATTTCACCATGCAATGAACCATTTAAACAAACAAAGGTTCTATATAGAACTCAAGCTTCTAAATGGAACTATTGCATTTACTAAAAAGTAAATAAAAAAGTATTGCATTTAAAAAGTGTGTATGTATCTTTTTTTTTTCTTCACCATTTAAACACACAAGCTCTCCTTTACATTAATCATGATTAATGGAGCAGTAAAAATGCTCCAAATACTTGGAACAGTTAGGAGACATTTTATTCTTTTGTTTTTTAGCAGGATGTCCAGGTTTAGTGTTACAGCCCAAAAATAAGTTTTAACGTTTAAGATGGTTTAAAGTGTCACACTGGTCACACCACCAGCACCTACCAGAACATGACTACAGCACTTCAGACTGTTGCTGATCCAGCCCTGATCAACACAGCAGCTACACACAGAGCTCCTCTAACTCATGAGACCATATACACTGCACTTTAACTGGAACCTCAGTACTTGAGCTTCAGAGCTGTATATTCCATACATCTATAAAACATCTGTAAACCTATAAGCTGTTTACCTAAACAATGAGCTGCAATGCTCTCTACCTGCACTGTACACTGTTGTATTTACATCTACTGTTTACAACCATCGCTTAACCCTGGTTACCTCAACCACCGCACCTCCCTAGTATGTACAGCTGTATTCGCTGTACTTCATATTTATTACACGTGTTCCAGCCATATTGTAAGACTGACAGTGGCAGCATCTGCTTTTGTACATCTTCTACTTACTAGCTTTGCACATATTGTCTTGTGTTTCTGTCCTTTGTATTTGCACTATTGCTTTTTTTTTTCTTTTAACTTTAACTCTAACTAATTGCTGCACTGGCGAAGGAGCCTGACAGTGTTTCGGTATACTGTACTGCCTTGTATTGGTATAATGACAATAAACTTAAATTTAATTTAATTGTATTGATTTTTAATAAAGATCAATTATTTTAGCAAATTCATTTTAACATTGCATTCTACATAGTGGTTGAAGTTTAACAGTTAAAATGGATTATGCTTCCTAGTTGCTATGCGTCCTAACTGAGGAGTCAAAACAGGAATTTAAGAGTTGAGTTGAACAGGATAGACTACAGAAAGCTGTACTGGAGGACGCGCCTCCTGGTGGTCGCGTGTGGAAGTCTCTGTGCAGGGTTTTATCACCCCCGGGCCTTCGACAGTTACTTCTGACATGCTCGGACAGGCTTGGTGTGCCTGAGTGGAATACCGTTAGGATTTGCTTTGGGAGGGACAGCGGTGAAAAGAGAAGACTAACGAATCTTAACCTCCCAAAAAAGGACACAGCTCAACTTACTTCGGCGGTATGAGTCTTCTGTAAAAGCAGGATAGCTTTTCCGCGACTACGCAGCTTTAACCCAGTTTAATAAATGCGTGTTTTGCTTTATATCTTTACCACGACGAACTGAGTGACTGGGCTTCTGTTCTTCAGCCTCGTTGAGCTGTGATTACAGGTTACACAACGTACATTGTCAGCTTCACCTCAGCGTTTCATAACTTTTATGAAACGCTACTGTGAAGAAATACTTGTGAAATGACTGTGAAATACTGGAAGAAAGACCGATACAACAATAAACTGAGCAAATGAGCACAAACATTGAAAAAAGTATAAAATATAAAGGTTCTGTCTTTTGGAAGTCTGCTCCCTGGTGGACAGAGACTGATACTGCTGGGCCTGACATTAGTAACTTATATTGGGACAGGCCTTACAAATGTAGAAAAAACGAAGAAAACAAAAGATAGTTTTGTTATAAATATCTGTATAAATTATACATTGTTTATTTATTTACTGTAATAAATATGGTTGTATTCAAAACCACACAGACAAATGCAAATGATATCTTGGCACATAGTCCATTGTTTTTCATCAAGAGATTGTTGTTGCACACTTTTGTTTAAATTATATATGAGTTATTTAATCAAACTGTAATGTCTTATTTGTTTCACTTTTTTGTAATTCTTGAAATAGGCAAAATTTATCTGGTTGAATAATCTTATAATATTCTTATAACCATTGCATAATGAGATACATCAGCAATATTGATATTTATAATGATTTTACTTGCCAAGATGTCATTTTTTATTTCACAGCTCAGTGTTAACTGTGTTAAAGCAGATACAGAGAACAGCATTACCCACATCTATAATTCAGATTTAAATGAAGTACTGATTTAAAAATTATATAAAGATCCTAATCCTAAACATATTGTGCTTAATTTATGTGTCAGAAAATCTTACATTTCAAATGCTTCAGTCTTTGTAGAGTATTTACACTAATATCTGCCCATTCAGTCAGGTAGCTGAACAGGTGTAATGGTGAGTGGCAGATGATTTTTGCCTGACTTGTTAGTGCAGGGGCTGAAGAACGGGTAGATGGCTTCGCAGAAAGTGTCCATGAAAGTGTAAATAAGCATCTTAGCTTCTACATTATAGAACGAAACCTGGCCTTTCTCATATTCCACAAATACTCCGATCTTCTGCGGCTTCGGGCTGACAGAAAGTGTGGTGGTGGGCTCTGTTCTGAAGGTGTAGTTGGTCCTGTCTCGCAGGCTTAGGAGCCAGTATCCTTTGCTTGGGCTGAATGTTATCTTTCCCTTCCTGTTTATGGAATGGCTGGCCACACCCAAGTCCCAGTCAGTCTTGCCTCCCACCTCCACTTCCCAATAGTGTCGCCCCCCTGTGAAGCCCTCTTGACCCAGAACACACACCACTCGGTCAAATCGCTCAGGGTCGCTGGAGACATGCTGGTGCTTATCACCACACCACACTTTCTTTCCGTCTTCTGACATGGTGAGACGGGGATGGGCTGTGCTTGGGTCCAGGTTCACGTCCACTGATGAGTGAGAGTTTGGAAGAGACAGGATAAATTGGTTACATTAGATTTAGCATGAGGAAACAAAGATCCTGGCCAAAAACAGGTCTAAATTCAAATGGGGTAGTATTGCTCTGAACAGTGAAGGTTGAACATTGTTTTGTGAGGTTTGTATTAGCATTCTAAAGAGGGTGGACAAAACTAGAACACTAGAACAGGACATGAACTTTTAAGAAACAGAGTAACAGTTACAAAGACAGCTGCACAAGGTTGAATACCCGTCAGTGTCAGCTACGGAAGAAGGCCTAACAGTCACTGTTTGATATGCAAGTTTTCCAAGTTAGATAATCATTTTGTTCCAAAGAGGACAAAAATCTGCCATATCAGTTCAAATTATCTCAAAAGGAAGTGTCTGAGTCATAATAATTATAATAATTATAATAATAATTATAATAATTATAATAGAGAGCAAGGAAAAAGACTGCACTGCCAAAGAAAAACAGATGGATGAAGATGGAATATGCAGGAACAAATGAAATAGAAACTCTATAAACCAGTCTCAACAGGATAATGCTATATACTATCGCCTTCCAAAGAAAAACACGTGTCTCTATTTTTGTCAACTTTTATGTTTGTTTATCATTTAAACACAGCCCTTTTTCAGTGTATGAAAATATCAGGGTGAATGGACCAATAGAAGTGTTGCACAACAGCTTGGAATAAAATGTCTTAACATAAACTTACATTCAAAGTAAGGAACCCTCTGCTGTAAAGCTGTTATTTTAGAGATACCTATTTTTCTTCAGACAGCGATGATACACTGTTGACTGCCAACTTGTTCAGTATTATTTCAACATACTAACTGAGTTGTTAAGAGTTTGTTGTTTGTTTTATAACATTATATCCTAGTACATGTGAGCGAAAGTGTTTTTAAATCTTACAGAATCATAATTATAGAAGGAAATCTACACATACCTGCATACTCCTGTATGACTGTGACCTCTGCAAAACAGTAAAACAAAAAGCTGTTGAATTTGTATATTTACAGTCAAAGATAGAATTATAGTTGAAAGTTTACTGGTTACATTACGCCTTCTTAAACAAATACCTACTTGGATGTGCCTTCAGTGGTGACTGATCTGTTAATGGCGACAGGCCTTCGTAGGAGAAGAGTATTATTAAATTATTATTCTGCACATACTTATTTTAAGACATTTTTGTAGCAAATTTGACCCTTGAGGAAACCAGTCTTTAATAAATGAGCCCACTCTTCAAGGTCTTTATGAGCTTTCTGAACACACTGCATTATTCAAACACACAATGTACTTTGAACACTAGTTGCCAGTGACACTTCATCATGTAGTTTCTGAACTTCCTGCATCATGGCTCCATTAATCAACATTATAATATTTAGGTTGACCACTAGATGTCAGTGTGGTCTATTGAAGCAGTGCTACACATTTCAGGAGAAGTCTTACAGATTTCAGGTAGTTTCTGAAGCTCATTTCGGAAGTGTTCCAGCAGCTGACAGACTGAGTTGTAAGTGGCTTTTGTTTCAAAGTTACAGTTCACTGAGACCCCAGTCCAGTCTTTGTCTGGCAGAGGAGTGTTCATATGAGAGTAGCTCTGTGGACAGAAGCATAAAGTGGAAACATTGTCATGGAAGTTACATGCCAGGATTGTAGTCAACAGCACTGATCAATCTTTAAAAAGAAACTCCAGAAACAGTACTACAGTCACCTGAGAACTTTGAGCTGTACTTAGATAAGAAGATGCTCAACTTTGTATCTGTATCTGTAATGAGGTTTGGTCTAAAACTGCAGTAACATTTGAAAGCATTTCTAATGTCGTTTAACCTTCAGTCCACTGATGCAATCATTTGTCTGGGCCAGTTTGGCCAGCGCAGCACTCCTCTTCCTCAGCTCAGTGACCTCCAGGTCCAGCTCTCTGAGCATGCCCTCAGCCTGATGCTCCACTGAGCGCCGACTCATCTCTATCACCTCCAGCTGCTCAGCCTGGCTGCGTTCAATGGAACTCAGTAGAGCCCCAAACACACGCATGCAGCCCTGTGTCTCTCTCTCCGCAGCCATCTGGATGGAGGAAATGAAATGAAGGAAACATCTTGAAAGGTGTAACACTTGATTGAAAAGTATTTATCAGTTGAACTTTCAGTCATTCCATAATTGGGATACCAAAAAAAGACATTTTAACAACCGCAACTATGTGCCAAATATAATCATTTAAATACTTCAAAAGATATATTATTTTTGCAGCAATGTGTGAAATTTTCATTTTCACACATTGTCATCATCAATCTATTACACATTATGAGAAATGTACATTATGGTCCTACAGAATTCACTCAGTTGTGTTTACCTGCACCAGGCAATGTTTCTAGAGAGAAGAACTGTCTCTCAGTAATATCTTTAAGAGTTGTCAAATGCTGAAGGATGAGCCAGAGAGAGTCCAAAATGAATGGGTTCATATAGAGCATTTGAGCAAAATCATAGCTTTTAATGTTAATTATTTTCATAAGGAGTGTGCATGGCATTTCCTGATTACAGAGCCGCATCATTTTTGGATTTGAGCTCAAATAAAAAATTTTTTTAACAGTATGTTCCTGATCCACCACGTCACTCAGCCAATGAGCTGCTCTTCTTGCCAATAATGCCAATGAACCAGCACTCAATAGCAGTAAGGCCTGTGCCCTACTGCTCAAAACCTGTAGGAAATACACAGTTAAGTGTCATACATTCTAAATTAAATGGAAGATGAGAAAATGATTGAAAAACTATTTTACCTTTTTTTTTAAATTATTTGAACAGTTTAGCTCTGTTTTACACCCATTCATTTTGAACCAGTTTGGGAGACAAAGGAGGTGGCCAGGCTCCCTTTTAGCATGTTCATCCATTTAAAATATTTGGCCTCATGTCAGAATCATCTGAATTTTCTGAAGATCAGAAGAAAGGTCTATTGTTTTCATTAATCTTTTTAAAATTTTTATTCATTTGTCTTTAATGATATTTTTGATATTGATGAAGTCACTTTGGAAGTACAATGATTTTACCCAAATTACAGATTGAAAGTAAATTATGTGTTAAAAATATGTAACCCCTTAGTTACGTTGTGCCACTAGTGTGTATCAGTGTATTTGATCATGTTCAAACTTAACCTGTTACTCTTTTAACCCAAATAGAAATATAGTTCCTGAGAGGTTTTAATACTTGTTTTGATGATCAAATGCATGTGTATATTCAGAAATGTGATATGTTGAAAAGAATAATAATTAAATAATTAAGTTGAATATAATTAAAGTTAACGGGGGTCTCATAAACAAAACACTTCTGATATCTGATAGATGTTTACTTTGATTTCCACCAGTGAGAATTTGAGCTCTTCAGCCTTCCTCAGCCTCTGCTCAATCATTTCCTGTATTCTTGTGTCTGTGATGTCGATCTGAGTCTGTGATAGACAAAAAAAACAGAAGGAAGGAATTGACAAAACTGGAAGTCAGTCAGCACGCTAGACCATGTAGGTTAAAGTTAGCAACAGCAACACTGAAAATACAGAAGATATTTTGGCAGCACTTTACTGAGAGGCAACATAGCTTACATAAACCTACACAAAGGCTTATTCCAACATATCGTCTCTGTCCAGAACTCTGTCCAACTTCGCAGGAGAGGCCAAAAATCTTTACTTTCAATGGAAGTCAATGAAACCAGAAATTTTTCCAAGCTGTTTTGGAGCATGTCCATTGGTCCATTCATCATAACATTTTCCCACAATGCAAATAGAAGCTGCATTCAGATGATGTAGAAAAATAGAAATGGACAAAAAATACATGTTTTTCATTGGACAGAGATGATATGTCATATAAACTGCTTCTTTTGATGTAAAATAACTAAATAAATATAGGGTCATGCCAGATGATGTGAAACGCTTATATAGATGCCTCGTAGCATTGTCTTCAGTAAGTATTGGGCTGAACGATTTGGTAAAAAATATTTACCAATGGTTTTGAACACTGACTGCAATTTAAATTGGGATAATTTAATGTTTTTAGTTTTTGATGTCCACTAGTCCTGGCTTGAGGCTTGAACCCTGAAAGCAGTGTATCAGACTACTAGCAAGACATGTCACAACCCATGGAGGTTTGGTTGCCTCTGGTCTACTTTGGTGTAACTCATCTACAAACAGTTCACAGGTTCTGTGTTGGTGATAATATAGGCGTAAAATGCAGCTCTTGTGAATTTAAAATTTTTATATAAATAAAAAATCGCTTTCAGTTCCAGTGAAATGTTGCCAAAATGTTTTATATATTGTGCACAATATTGCAACATTTTCCATTTTATTCACTGTGGTTCTACATTTGAAATTGTATTGACTTTTGATATTGACTATTGACTGACTTTACTGAAAATCCATGATTTACAAATAATTGCATTATAAGGAAATGACGGTCACACCTTGCTGTTCAGCCACTCCTTCTCTGCAGAGATGATTTTATGTGACTGATGATCTGTATCCCCACACTCAGAGCAGATACACTCCCCGTCAGATTTGCAGTAAAGGTCAAGTTTACGGTGGTGTTTTGGACACTGAGGCACTTTCCTGGCGTTGGCGGCTCCACTCAGAGTGTACCTCCTCAGAGAAACTCGCCCTTCGAACTGGATATCATGAGAATCAGTTCCCTCTATCACCACAGCATGACTATCATGGTGAGAGTCTTTAGAAGGAAAGGGCTTTAGGAACTTGCGCTTCATTTCCAGGAAGAGATCCCCTGACAGCTGTCTTTGTTTCAGAGGTCTTTCCTCGATCCTACTTGCCTCTAGCCCTTCCCACTCCATCCCTCCACACGCTCCGACGTCCCCCTTCATCTGCTTGAACTGCTCGGTGATCTCACGGAGAGTGCGGTTGATGTGGAGTTCAGGCTTTCTTTTGAAGTTCTCTTTGCAGAGCGGGCACTGGCACAGCTTGGCTCCTTGCCAGTAGCGTCCAATGCAGGTCATGCAGAAGCTGTGGCCGCATGGAGTGGAGACTGGGTTGTCAAAGATGTCCAGACAGATGGAGCACTGGAACTGCTCCTCAGAGAGGAAACTACCCAGGAACGGCATAGCTGTGGATGGATTTGTGGAGAAGACAGACATTGAGAAGACTGAAGACTTGTGGCAAGTGAGGAGAGCAGCAGAAGGAAAGATGAGGGTTTAAGGCTAAGTAGAGAATGCACTATTATAGAAACGAGTTGGGGAGCAGAAACCATGTAGTGGTTGTCTACCCTGTCCTCAGAGACTCTGATGGTCCACAGGGACAGAACAAAAGTATGGACTGCTTTGGGGAACCTGATAACTTGTTTTTGACAACTATTTTTGGTTCCCTCAAAAAGACTTTTGATGATTATTTAAAGCAGTGTTTCAGGACAAGGCTCACATACCTAAACTGTGGTTTTGCATAGGTCACTAAAAGTTCGCTAAGAAAAATGTGTATGTAAAGTATGTTCTGCCCTGCAGTGCTTTTGTTCTGGTCTAAATTTAGTTTGATGAAAATGCTGAGTAACCTCCTGTGAGGCAAAACATTTGAGACTAACTGACAATCAATGATCACCTAATCATATGGCGGTAATTGAACTGTACACCTTAACTGTACACCTTAACTTAACTGGAAACACTTTAACAAACGATGTAGGTAAATGAGATATGAAGAATTACAACACACACTTCTAAGAATCTTTCTAAGAATATCTCAGAACTGACAGCAGAACACAGCTGATCATTCAGTGAGATAAGGACAGAGGACCTGATGGAGTGCTTTTGCACAGGAATGAAGCTCGACTTGCTAAGAGACAGTTCCTTTTTAAAAATAAACAGTGTGCACTCCCTGAACTCCATTTGTTTTATTCATATCATATCGGTCTCTGTTCTTCAAAGGTCAGGGTCACCACAGGACCACCACAGAGCAGATATTATGTGGGCGGTGGATCATTCTGAGTGCTGCAGTGACACTGACGTGGTGGTGTGTTAGTGTGTGTGGCGCTGGTACCAGTGGATCAGGCACAGCAATGTTGCTGGAGTATCCACTCACTGTCCGCTCTATTAGACTCCCCTACCTTGTTGGTCCACCTAAAGTTGAGACAGTAGCTCACTGGATATTTTTGATTGATCCACTGTGCTCAGTCAGTAATGAGAATGATCTACCATCCAAATAGCATCTGCTTTGTGGTGGTCTTGTGTGTGTGGGGGGTCCTGACCATTAAAGAACGGGGTGACTACAGAACAGGCTAATGAAGTATGCACAGAAACAGGTAGACTACAGTCTGTAATGTATATGTGGTTAGTGGAGCTGATAAGATGGATAATGAGTGCAAATAAAAGCAGGTGTTTTTTATGTGGCTGTTCCGTAACAACGGTATTGAGTTACAAAGTTTGATTTACTCTGTGAGTGATAACAGGGGTGGGTTCAATGTTTATGGACTTGTTTTTATATTACTGCTGTTTTTTAAAAATCGGAATGTTCTCATCACACTTTCCCACATTCCCAAACACATCGTACTGTAATAGGTTTCTCACATCTGATGATATCTGTGTGTTTATCAGCCTTGTTCATCAGCCGGGCTATGACTGATGGGTACATCATGAACCCACACCTGCCAATTCTCAGGCCACATCTTTTCAAAGATCATCACTTACATACTTCCAAAGATCATATGCAAAAATCATATTGGAATGTTTACAAGCTCTGCAAATTTAATTTTGCCATTATTACAGTCTACACTAACTAGCCAGTAGGGATGTGTGATGATATCAGATATATATTTGACTGATATTTCAAGTCAACGTTATATTGGCGTATCTATTCATTGTATTTCAGAACGACTAGTTAATTTAACTGTACTCATAATCGTCTAGCTTTATCTTTTCATCATGTTATGCATTATCGTTTATTGGTTTACGCTTCAAGATTATTGTAATTAAGGCAACCTTTATTATACAAATAAACAGTTTTATATGAAATGTCAGCAGTTCTTTTTTCAAAACTTGTTAAATCCATATTTGTTATAAAAGGATATACAGCACTTTGAAATTAAACTCTCATGGTTGTGTATTGGTATTGGCATGCACACAAAAATTATCAGAAACTTTCCATCTTGTAAATGAGATGTATTTTAAAAACCTTGACATATATATATGGTTATATATATGGCCTAAATATGGTTAAAATGACAAATAAAAATTCCTAGTCCAAATTAAAAAGGCTCTAAGCCAAGACCCAACAAGGAATGATTGTTTTAAGAGCATGAAATGATAAACCTAAGTAAATAAGCTCCTCAGATCATTGAAGCATACTACTTTCCCCAGGTCTTGACTACTATTTAGTCCCCTTTAGTGCCCATTGAAGGTCTTACCTCCTCCAAAAGCTGAAGCTTGCTAGAAAGATTGTTTTCTTATTTAGAGCTTTCTTCTGTCTTCTCCTCTGCGCTCACCTCAGAACTACAGCCTACTCTGCTCTCTGACTCCTCCTTATATACTGTGAAGGGGACTGCAAGGAATTTCACTAGCACACAGCTGGCTGGTTGTAACCTGTTCATGTCAGCTCCATCCACCCTCCTGGCACACTCACAGTGACACACAGTGAATATTTTTGGAGGACCCTCTGGAGGCTGCCCAGTGCCTGTATACTGTTCATCACACTGCTGGGCCAGAACGTCCCTACTGCACTTGTCTGCAGCTCCCCAACTTATAATTATACGTTACTCACTAATGTGCACCCTGATTTTAATTGCAGTTCATCCATTGTTAGTAGCCAAATTAATATAGTAATATAGTCTGAACAAAGCGAAGGGTTTCATTTAGTGCCTTTCTCTGAGTGTGATGAGAAACCCTGCATGATATTAGCTTTCACTGACAGAGATGAACACAATGTGCTCCAACAAGTCTGACTACAACTGGTGAAAGATTTCATTTGCTCTATACAGCAACCCCATTTTTTCTCTTTAATATCCTTAGTTTGAAAATACTTGGGCAATGATAACTATTATTGTTTTGGAGCAATATTCCACAATCAGCCATTTTTATGTGTCCTCTCCTTGTTTCAGGAAACATTTTAGGACAAACGATCACGATGGTTGAAAATCTTCAGTCGATGTCTGCCTGGAGTCTGTGTTAACTTATTAGTGTCACTGCAAATTAGTTTATATCTTTTCTGGTGATGCTCTACTAAGCCTGTAGTGCAGTTACATGCAGTCCCTGCTTGTTTTGGGATCTGTACGTTTTTATATCTGTGAACAAAATGTCGACATAGGGGTTCAGTGTGAGTGACTGGCTTGACCAGTTTACACTTGGTTTACTTTTTGTCCCAGAAAAACTTCCCAGTTGCTTAATCACAACTAAACATGTTTTAAATCATCGTCCTGCAGAGTTTCAAAGCATTCGTTTGGATTTGTGCTGTACTCCTCACATGGTTCTATACATTTTAGAAATGACTCTTCTGCTTCCTGAAGTAAACACAGGTGAGTCTGTTCCAGTTGTACATGTTCATCTCATCTTAAGCAGTTCTTAGCACACCTGGCCTTTTTCTATTAGAAGCTCATGATTGATCTGCATCTTGTGCTAAAGCTTCTGAAGTGACGCTGTAATGTTTTTTTTCTTTGACACATTTTGTCTACATCCTGAAGAGCGCTCTTTGTCTCCTCAACAGTTTAAAAATTGCTTTTCTTCATGATTGAAAGTTGGTTTTCTTGTATCTTAATGATTTATTCAATTATAGCATGAAATCCATACTGGTCTAGTGCTGACTTAACAGGAGTAAATAAAAGATATGGATAAAATGGAATTATACACTGTCACCATCAGATAAACAGTAGAAATAAAAAGTAAACTTTAAATTAATTAAATAAATAAATAAATGTTAAATAAAATAAAAATAAACTTTTGCTTTTCTGTGTTTCTCTCCACTCTGCACTTTGAGTCTGAAAGGATGTGTTTAGAAGCAATTACTAAGAATACAGACAAAAAAAAAACATTTGCAAATCAGACATAGAAGCTGCTGATGCAATAGACCGACCAATCCAGAGTCCAGACCACACATTTACTGAATGTGTTAGGGAGAAGCATAAAACCTCCAAATGTTGTTCAAAATATCCTTGTTGAACAGAAGCTAGAATAGAAGACTAGAAGTAATAAAGGCAAGAGCTGACCACACCAAATACTAAAAATACTGTTATTATATTTAGTTTCTGAGGCTTTTGTATAATATTCTGTTAAATATGTTTGTTTGTTTTTTTGTTGGTTGAAAAACAAATAACTTTGTTTAGGCAGTAAGTTTATTACATGAAGGGACTCTAAATTGAATCAACATAGTGATATTGTCAGTGGATATGTGTACAGTACAATTACCACCATATGATTAGGTGATCATTTAACGCCAGTTAGTCTCAAATGTTTTGCCTCACAGGAGGTTACTCAGCATTTTCATCAAACTAAATTTAGACCAGAACAAAAGCACTGCGGGGCAGCAGATACTTAAGATTTTTCTTAACGAACTTTTAGTGACCTATGCAAAACCACAGTTTAGGTATGTGAGCCTTAATGAGAGCTAATGAAATAGTAAACATAGTCATTTTTATGACAAATTACAGCTGTAAATATTATCACTACAAAATCAGTGAGAGAGTGAAACGAACTGGTGAAATGGGTACATACCGTCTGTGGAAGTTCACTGATAGAACTGCCTCATTGCACGAGTGGCATTTCAGAATTCACATACAAACGTTCAACCACCATAAATCAAAACACTGTGCACTAGAGCTAACGATGAACTGTCACCCAAAAACTCATGAACACACTGGGGCGTGTCTCATCAAGGGTATGTCTGTAGTACCTTTAGTTTGGAAACTCAATTGTACCACTTTTTATTATAGCTATAGTTTTTAGGGAACTTAGGCCATATTAGACCATGCAACCTAAAACATGCCCTCGTTCCCCTGGAAAGTAAATGAAGCACACTTTTAAAAATCATTAGGCATTATTGTAAATTGTACAGCGCAGATTAGTGAGAGGAAACATTCACTATTGTTGGTTCATATGTGTAAAAATATACCATACTGTGTAAACAAGCCTTGGGGGTGATGGATATCTGATAGACTTTATGTCAGCGCTGCAACAGAATATGGCACAATTATGTTACATATATAATACAATTCTTTTATTTCCTATATTTCCAATTTTACCATATAATGTACCATTAAAACACAAATCTACCGACATTCTGTGTTGGTACATTGTTTTGTCTTTTTGGCCCCTGGTTACTACATAGATTGCACAATCGCTTGCACTTTGTGTGTACAGTTTTTTTTTTGTTTAGAACAGGCTCAGAGATTAGAAAAGTATAATTGAATTATAAAACAAAAAACTTTCGAGAGATTTCAACCAGTATAACCATCTACACCTCAGTTGTAACAGAATGTTACAGAACATAGTCTTACTATTGGATGGTCATTTCATGTAATGTTTTTTATCTTGTTGTAAATCAAAACATACACTGACCCCAGAGACCAACTCAAGAATGATGTTTCTGAATGATCTTGTAATATGTAATATAGCTTTTTTAATGTTTTCTGACTTTTTCAGTGACTGATAATTTCAACCATTTTAAATCTAGCAATATAAATCAGTGTATATGTGTTGTGTCAAAAAGCCCTTCGCTTATTATACCGATTGTATGAATACAAATACAAACAGCTGTATTAAACATATTTAATATTTTAGGAGCTCGAATCATTGTAAGAGCTGCACATACAGTACACATGAAAAATTCAGTACTTAGTTTGTGTCTTGTTGTGTTGGTGATCAAATATATGGTAATTTTTCATAAACTCTTACATTTTATGTGTATAAGTTTAAATGTCCAGCATACTATATGGTATTTAGTATACATAGTTTGTTTGTGCACAGCGTGAAACAAATCTACTGTTTTTCAATATATTCAGATCACTGTTTCATATTTATTACTGCTTTGGCTAAACTTGCCGCTTTTTTTCTCAACTTTCCAACATGGCTGCCTTTCGACCCTTCTTCCCGACGCTCTTTGCTCTCTTCATCTGGTACACAACCTTCGCCGCCTCATCTGACAGACCCTGAAAGAACATCAACATGTGTTGAGTTAGCCAGCTCCGTTTCCATAGTCTTATAAAGAAGGTGCTAAATGGAACCAAAAGAGGTTCTTTCAATTGTTGCCACTGAACAGGGTTGTTCAATTTGGATCCTGAGGAGATGCTGTGCCTCACAGTTAACAGCTTGAACCTGATTAAATACCTGAACACCCTGTCCTAGAAGAACCACAAGAAAATCTCTGAGGAGACATTACAGTGGATTAAAAACAGTATTTGTAAATGAGATGTGTGAGGTTTTTAAGGTTTGGAAGCACTTCCCAATTTAATAATGATGTATATATTAACGTATACAGTGTAAATTAAAACCTAAGTTATAAGTTATAACAGAAGTTATTTCAAAATGTTTTGTTCTGTATTTTAAGGTTATTGGGAAGGCCAAGCTGATCAATATTAAATATTCCTGGAATTATCTATTTACAGTCATTTCTAGTTATTTACCCAGCACTGATCAATTCAGGACATTCTGGACATAACTGTATTATCACTTGATTCCCGACGTTCATAAAAGCTTTTACAGTTATTAAGCAACTACCTACAGCTCTGTTTATCATTTAGAAGACACTTAAAATCATATATTTTTCACAGCTTCTACCATCATACCTTTATCCCCACTCCTTACATTTATCAGTTACTTTTTTATTTCATGTAATTGTAAACAGTGGACCCAAACCTTTGAAATGTGATTTCAAACTTGTAACTGCTAGCACAGAACCGAGCTAAGAAGAATTCAGGAACCTTTCTTTTTAAAACTGTGTTACAAAACGAGACAGAGAGAGGCCTTCGTTGTCCAGAACTTACTGAGGCAGGTGTTCGGCTGGCTGGAGGAGTGGAGGTTTCTGAACAGTCCTGCTGAAGGAAAGTAAAGTAGGTGAAAGTTCACTAACATCGCTTCTTTGACCTGAGAGCAGGTACAGCATCTGATGCATGAGAACAGATAGTTACAGAGAAATGCCATGCAAGCTTTGAATTTGTTTGTGAGTGTGTGCAGGTGTGTACGTGTGTGTGGACAACAAAATGCATGAGAATGCATAGTCTGGTGGCGGAAATCTGAACAAAGGCTCCCATTCACAAGATCGTAATCAATAAAGTACTCCCTGTCCAGCAGCAGAAAGAGACACACATACATTCAATCACTTTCTTAAGCCTTACTGGAGCTGGATTTGTCTTAGCTGAGGTCCAGTAGTGTGATAAAGAATGGGACTGGCTGGATTTGACTAGGAGTTGTACAGGATAAAGTACAAGTGGCATTGTGGACAAATTCATATCAGTACTTTCTACTATTCAGATAACAATGATATGATAAAAACTGAAAAATATATTATAATAACAGCAAACTACATAATACATTACTACATTAACAACACTTTTTATTATTACTAGTACTATTACAATATGATGACAATGATGACAATGTTATTATTATTATTATTATTATTATTATTATTATTATTATTATTATTATAGCAACCAAAAAAGTATTATTCTCTGTTTTAATACTTGTAGTTTTTATTACTTCTCTCCTGCAGCCTTCCCTAATTTGCCCCAGATAGGCCAGACTAAAATATTATTATTTGGGCGTTCCTGTTAATTAGGTTAGTAGAGTGGGAGCATTCAAGTCTACAAATGCTACAAAACAGGAATTGCACCTCCCTGTACTCCCTGTAAGATATTTCATTTTCATTCTCTTTGTAATTAGGTCATCCACAAAAATACTCAAGCTTTATTGTGGTCCTGTACCAAGTCAATTTTAGCACTTAAAATCTCAGATCTTGTATGTAATCACGGAAATAACAGCACCTAATGCTTTAATCATAGCACCAAGTTAATAATACAAGGTTTCTTATCTGGTATATTTTACAGCTGTCCTTCCTCTGCATGGCAGGAGTGATGTGATACTATATTTTTATGTAGACAAGCAACAAATACAACCAACACAAATGCAGGGGGCAAAATACCCATGATGCACAGAGCTGGTGATGGATTATCGAATGTGTAGTTGTTGGATCAGTAGTAAAGTGTTCAGACCTTTGTGTCAGTGGTGAGATCCTCACAGATCATACTCATAGTGCTGATCCAGTTTCCATAGATGCTCTCCTCTTTAGCGATAGGCTTCTGTTCACTGTAGGACACATTAAAACATCAAATCAGAGCCATAAAATAGATGAGTTTACCCGCCATTGCACATTTACTGCTATTAAGCCCTTCTAGAGGTGGATTAGTTTGACTTGTGGAGTGATTGTTGATGAGATCAATCATTTAAAACCATTATGAATCTGCAGTCTACAGTCTACAATCTGGAGCTCCCGCAGTAATTCCCTCCCAGTTCAAATCAACATCACAAATATGCCATAATCAACAATGTTATTATCACATTTTGTGCTTGTTGTGTAAAACTGATGTACACATCTGGGCTGTGACAGACTCCAGTCCAGCCTACCTCGGTTAATGTAAAATAAATAAGTTCTATGAATCAGTCAAATTACTTTAATAACAAAAGAACCTCCTCTGGTTCAACTAATCCAGCTTCAGTAGCGCTTGAATACTCTGGCATCTGTTTCATATGCACAATCACCATGGTAAAAAAACAGAAAACCTATTGGCTCATAGCACACTTTTAATAGAAGCCATAAGTTTAATAGAAGCCATAAGCAAAGAAGCAGCTACTGACTGGCTTGTAATTTCACTGTGTTGTTTGAGTCAACATGTTTTCTGTTGTTTTACCTGGAATTACATCGAAAATGACCACACGCTCCAGATGTGGGTAGAGGTCATGCTGAAAACGTTCCACTGAGACTCTTCAAAGTCAAAATGATGCTTGGCAGTTAGCTGAAGCCAACACATGTACCAGCACACACCTGATGTCTTTGAGCAGGTCCTGCTGGGCTTTGAGTTGACTCTGAGCCTCCTGTATTCTGCCCTCCATGGTGAGTCTGGCACACAGTTGAGCACAGTGAACTCCCAGCACAGACATGTTCAGACTGCCCGCCCACACCCAGCTACACGGGAGAAAACACAAAACTCTGAATTATTTCCGAGCTGGTTATTACAGCATATTACACCTGTAATATTAATCATATTAATCATTATATTAATCATTAATCATATTAATATTAATCATATTACAGGTGCTTCTGCACTTCTGTACAGTGTTACCTGCTGGTGGTGACACGCTTCTGCTGAGTGATGACTCTGGTCACTTTCTTCAAGTCTCGAGTCTTAAAAGACAGCTGCAGCTGAAAAGGTACTCGGTCCCTTCTCTGAAAACCTACACAAATAATAAATGAGGTAGCACTGTTTTATTCAGCGCTTGTATCCTGAGCATGAGAAAACATATTTATACTTAACAACTGCTGTAGTTTCTTTTTCCTTTTTTCTTCATGTACAGTCATATGCAAAGTTTTGGTTGCACCTAGTCAAATTTCATTTTGTTGATTATCCAAGTGAAAATATCGAAGTTAACACATCCTCTACAGCAGGGGTGTCAAGCTCATTTTCACTGAGGGCCACATCGGCATAATGGCTGTCCTCAAAAAGCCGGATGTAACTTGTAAATGTAACAAAATGTAACTAAATGTAATATAAAATGGTCAAAGCACGCTTCTGACCTATTTATTTTTAGACACTAAGACCTTTCAAGCTCTCGCGGGCCACATAAAAGGACATGGCGGGCCACATTTGACCCGCGGGCCTGGAGTTTGACACTTTAACCCAAGATCACTGTTTATTTACTGAATTTAACACTCTGAAAAAACAGGCTGATTAGATTTTGTGTTACGTATGATAAACTCTTTTGCCTACAGCTGTAAAAGCATGAATACAAACAAGTAACAAATAAGTGTCAAAAAGAAAAAAAGTAAGAAATGGCAATTTTCATATGTGGGCTAATAAAAAAATTTTAAAAAATGATAAGGAGAGTAAAAAGGAAGTATGAATAAAGTAGTTGATGACAGTGATATTTAAAGGTAAGTTTAAAAATACATCTTGATATGTATTTAAAAATATGCACTCACACCCACACACACTCACGCACACGGGCACATGAAGGGCCATTTCTTAGAACGACGAAACAGCTTCACAGAATTTTGCAAACATTTGTAACCTGTTGTCACAATGTCACGCACTCGAGAGAAAAAAAGCTTATTCTTCACGTACTGTCCACTTTGTCCGGTTTAACAGCAAACTGGAACGTGATCTCCACTCCATCTGTAACGTTGCCGATCTCTCTGACCAGCTTGTGATTGTCGTCCTCATACGGGAAATAGCTGGTAGAAAACACACTATATAACTTTTTTCAGCCTAATTATCACTTTTACCACCTACACCTGCCGCTAGAACTTACCCTGTCTTAAAGTCACACCCACACCCAATGAGAAAATATTATATATGTTTTTCTTTATGTACTGTGGTAAGAACATGTAATGTATTATTGTAAAGTTATTTTCTCCCATCCCCTTTGAACAGACTTGTTTTTGGCTATAAGATGTTGCGGTGTCATCCTTATATCAACTGCGAAAATAACACATTGGTACACCACAAGCAGTGAGCAAGAGACTGCAGCGTTACTCTACTTCCTGAGTTTTTGTAAAAAGTGATGACATCTAAAATCCAACATAGAGAGCGCTAAAGAGAGATCAGCCGGTTTTAAGCTTCCACAGGACACTGCCTTCCATTACACTCTTCTGTTACATCTTTAACTAACATGATCATTTCTGACTGATGATTTGGAAATAGCAGTGTAGAATCACGGTAGCGTAAGAGAAGGAAAGAGATGCGATGGTTATTTATACTCACACGCCGTCTGGTGCTAGCAGAGTTGCCATAACATTAGTCGCCAAAACATTGTCAGCCAGAGCCGACTGAATTTCTGTGGCGACAGTCCCGATGTTGACTATGTTGATCTAGGCACATGAGGAAAAGAATATGATGAGGTCACTTGTCAATCAAGAATATATATATTTTTAAACTGTGCCAGTTCTGCTTACTGTGCTTATTGATCTATGGACACAGGAAGCAGAACAGATTATTTAAGCTGAATGATCTACCAGTAAAAGGTAATGTTTATATTAAGGAAGTGTCAAAACCTTCTAAATAACTAGTATTCAGAGAAATCTGTTTTGTCATTTCTTGTGGAGTTGTTTTTTGTTTGTTGTTTTCTTTGTTCATGATGACAGTGTCATGGTTTCTATAAAATAGGTCACAGACTAAAGGTATTTTGGTATGTACTGCTCTGAACAAACAGATATGTTTAAAATGTATGAGGGCAAAACTTGCATTTCTACAGGCTTGGCCTAAATACAAGTGTGTGTGCATGCATGAGGGTGTGTGTGCACATGCATGTGTGTGTTACTCATAGGTGAACAGGTGCACAGGTAGTGATAGGGTATGTAGGTCGCTAGTTTTGATGCTTAGAAGATTCCTTATCTCTTTTAGACTTTGATCTGAAATGTATGACTATATGACAGAAACTGTACTTATAGAACATAATTGCACATATTCTGTATGTCGATATATCACTCTATAAGCTACTCTATTCAACTGAGATCTATCAACATTTACCCCAAAGGCAAAGTGCACATACAGGACAGTTACTGTCAGAGTGCCGTAACTGATTTTGTCTCATAATGGTAGGGCCGGCTGATACTAGATCAGTGCATATGGGTGGTACAGCTTGCTTACCCTGCCTCCTGTGTGATCAGCCAGCTTCCCCACCTCTGCCAGGCGACAGTCCTCTCCTTCAAATGTCATCACTGATACAATGACTCTGAACACAATCACAGCGATGTATATCAGAATGAAAAACATTCTATCATAAGCACCCCTCCTATTTTTTATTGTTAGGTGTTTCTTTAACATTACTGTGTTATCTATGCTACAGATATGCTGAGTTAGTAGAGAAGGCTCAGAGAATACCATTCATACATACAGGACCGATTTTTGTGTTAGCACAAATTAGACAATTGCCTGTCGTTATAAATCTTTCAAAAAACCTTGAGATTGATTGTTGCACAATTTGCACACTACTGGCAATTATTTATTATTCTCTGTCTGTACTGTGTTGTGTTGTCTGTCCGCACTTGTTTGTTTGTGTTGCACTTGTGTCTTGTATGCACTGTCTATGTTGCACCATGGTCCTGGAGGAACGTTGTTTCGTTTCACTGTGTACTCTGTATGTAGTTGAAATGACAATAAAACCCACTTGACTTGACTTGACTTCAAATGTCAGTCAAAACCACAGTCAAAAGTCTGGCTTACGAGACAAGTACATTCTTTAGAGTACACTAAAGACTACCCTGCCACCTGGCTGCCTAATTTGCTTGTGCACATGGATTATGAAGGTGAGAAGGACCCTGCAATCAGTTCCTCACAAAAGCAAACATTCAGAGGCTTTGCCAGCAACTACCAGTTACAGAAGCACAGTTGGATCTAAAACCTAAAATCTAAGTTTTTCATTGGTGTGCCCTCAGAGAACAGTTGAATTATGCGAAACGCAAGCTCGAAAAATAAGCATTTGTGTAACACACCCCTTTTCTGCTGCATGGTTGGCCAACTTGTTGTAGAAATATGGCGAGGGAGAAGGGGAGAGAACAGATTCTTCTTCTAGTTGGCCCAGACCAATGTTAGCACGACCATCTGTACAAATGATGACCTAAAAGTAAACAGAACAAAACTTTATAGCCAGAATGAGTAGAAATACAGTGTCCTTTAAAGTTTGGAACTTGAGACATTGAGCCGATCAAAAGAAGTAAAATGAGGTTTCAGATTTACCTTTGACCCTGTGAACTGAGATGCCATAGCAATAGAGACGAGTGCGGCAGGCCCCAGTGCCGTGGCTCCATGCTCCCTTAATCTGGACAAAAATGGTGAATTATCCTTTTGTAAATGAGGATCAGACAAAAATCCTTATGCAAACAGATAAGAACCAGATCTGCACCTACGTGTGGTGACTGCCATACTTGAGCACTGGAACTGATTGAAAACAAATTAAGCCAAATGACGCTCTTTAAAGTTGATCTAAGATTCCCCCAAAACCAATAAGGCTTATTTTAACCCTTGTGTTGTCTTGTGGGTCAAAAGTGACCCACTACCATGTTCAGCTGTAGATAAAGTACCTTAAACTACGTTTTTCCAATTTGAAATTTTTTGACTTTTCCTAAAGCGACCCCATCATTAGAAAAAGTGATGCTTTCTTTTTGCTACCCTGAACCCATGAGAAGACGATTCACTGCCAAACAGGTCCTGGCAACATTTTGTTGTTTTATTGTGTTATGAGAGAATTATTTAACTTCCTAAAATATAAAATAATAAACAGTTTGTTGACTATTTTTTCCCTTTCAATATAATCAATTCAGAAGTAGTTACTTCACATTTATAATAGCATAATAAACCTTTACTGAATAAACCAAAACTGTTGGTTTGTGGTAAAAAAAGTGTAACTCTGTTCATTGCTGATTGTATTTTGTATTGTGTAACGAAAAATACATGATAATAAATGAATTACATTGAGTTGAATTGATAAATAACATGATGTTTCATCATGCAAAATCAATTTTGGATTTACAATTCAATTAAGCTGCTTTATTTTGAGGCTTTGGAAGGGCGGGTCATTTTTGACCCATAGGACAAGGGGAGTAAACAGAATGTTAAGATCGCACAAGGGTTAAATATATATATCAAAGACATACAAATGGATGCAGCAATAAAATAAAAGCTCCTTATAGTTTTTTGTTTTAGTGTTTCTAATAAACCTGGTAGTTTGTTTAAATGCTTAATGTAGAGTTTCTCTAAACTTTAAAACTGAAGTGTCCAAACAGCTAGTTAGTCTTCCTATAGCACCTCCTAAGCGTATGCTTTGAATGTGATATCATTCTTCCATACGCTCAAGGGTAGTTTAGACTTAAACCTGTTTGTACTAGCTAGAGATACATACTCTGACTAAACACAAACTGCTAAATGCTGTGAATGTAAATGTTAATGTGATTTTTGTGAAACGCCAACTCTGAAACTCCCCAAAAAAAGATCTTAAGAAAGCCAGTGTTACTCACTCTTTGACTCTCTGAGTGAGACACTGGTACGTTTCTGCAATGCAGTGTGGAGTGGCATACTTCTCTCCCTGCTCTTGAACATGATCATAGTCTACCAGAGCCCAGTCCCGCAGAGAGAGAGGAACTCCTGTCCCATCCCCATACACCGTCACCTGACGATACAATCCACAGAAATCAGAAATGCAGCCATGTTAACATTTAATAGCAACATTTGCAGTGGAACTTTAGCAACCTTTTAATATTGTATTGAATGACATATAATATTATGTATTACAAAGTCTGTATGTAATTAGCATTCAAATAATATTTTGTCAAAAATTCTATGGCTACTGACCCAAAAAAGGATAACTTTCAATATGTTAGTTTGTCTGTGATGTTTATGACACACATGTATATCACTGCCTGCAGGATATCACACTCTAAATAACTTAAAAAAAGAGTAGAATGTGTATTTGTGGGATGGTGATGTAACCAGGGAATAATGGTCCAGGCAAAAAAAATAAAGAAAAAAAAGAAAGGAACAGGGCATATTACATTAAAACTTTTGCTAGTGAAAGGAAATGTGTATATACACAGGAAACCACACTTTGAAGGCTCAGTAAAAAAAAACAACAATTTTTTTGTGTCAAAACACATTAGTACAAGTCTCTATAGTTTCTGTTGCGTTCATCTGCTTTGAAAAGTGATAAATGGTCCGTTTCTTCGACACAAATCTATGGAACAGTAAAGGCTTGTGCACCTATGGTTGAAAAAAGCGCCCTCTATAGTGGTAAAAAAGTGCCCTGTTAGCTGCCCTTCACATGGGAAAAGTTTTTGCAATAAAAGATGGTGCACCACAATAATGGTGTGCCGTCTAGAACTTGAAAGATTGATAACCTTTTTTATGTGCCCCTCTAATTAAGAAGTGCCCCTCCAGTGGGTAAAATGTAATGTAGTGCACTGTATCCACATGGGTGACAATGAGATAGTTGCCCTGTCAGTGGATTAAATGTGATGTGGTGATCTATATGTCTATATCTATATATCTATATGTGCCCTCAGAATGGGATACACTTCATGCCTTTATGAAAACAAATGTATGATGAGCCCTGCTAGATGCCCTTCCAAGTGAAAAAACATGATGGAGTGCCCTGGCAATGTCAACATTTGGCAAATTTTCCCAAAGTGAGTACCAAAACAACAGTCTAGGGGTCCTGTGAAATACTTTTGATAAGATTTTGAATGTACATCTCAAACCCGGCTTACATTTAAAATACTGCACAGCTGTTACCAGAATATTTCTACAAGGGGCCAGTAGGTTATACTAGTGTATAACTGTTATGCTAGTGTATGTGGCATTTTGATTTAATGTTTGTGTTGTAAAATGACACAATCAAGCTTAAAGTTCTTATTTTCATTGTTAGAAAACTTAGTCTACATATTTTCCATGCAATTAAGATTCCAGTTTTAGGAGGTAATACAACAAGCTTTATTTAAAGTTGTAAACATTGAGGTTTCCAAATGAAGCATTACTAAATATTAAAGTATGTTCACTTCAGGTGGTTTTACAGATAGCTTTACATTTTTAGCCTAGATGTATAGCTAAGACTCTTGCTAATTAAACAGGTTGTCTACCTGCTTTTCTGCTAACATTTATTCAGTCAGTTTCCCATCCCAGTGACATCGGCTTCAGTAGAGCTATCATTCTCTAAACTGAAGCTGATCAAAACCCAGCCCAGAAAGCGACGTGGGGAAAGAAAACTCTCTGATCTTCTGCTGCTCTTAAAAGGATGTCCAAGCTGACCACAATGAGGTCACTGACATATAAACACATGACCAAAAGAAGAATTCTGCTGTGATTGGTGGGGATACAACTACCCACCACCATGCTTCCCTGACTACAAAGCTCCCAAACAATAGCTCTGTGTGTGTGTGTCTCTATCCGTGTGTGTGTGTGTGTGTCTCTATCTCTATCTGTGTGTGTGTGTGTCTCTCTCTCTCTCTCTCTATCCGTGTGTGTCTCTCTCTATCTATCCGTGTGTGTGTCTCTCTCTATCCATGTGTGTGTGTCTCTCTCTCTATCCGTGTGTGTGTCTCTCTCTCTCTCTCTCTATCAGTGTGTGTCTCTCTCTATCTGTGTGTATATGTGTGTGTCTCTCTATCTGTGTGTGTGTGTGTGTCTCTCTCTCTCTATCCGCGTGTGTCTCTCTCTCTCTATCTGTGTGTGTGTCTCTCTCTCTATCTGTGTGTGTGTCTCTCTCTCTATCCGTGTTTGTGTGTCTCTCTCTCTATCTGTGTGTGTGTCTCTCTCTCTTGCTATCTGTGTGTGTGTGTGTGTGTCTCTCTCTCGCTATCTGTGTGTGTGTCTCTCTCTATATGTGTGTGTGTGTCTCTCTCTATCTGTGTGTGTATGTGTGTGTGTCTCTCTCTATCTATGTGTGTGTGTGTGTGTCTGTGTGTGTGTCTCTATGTGTGTGTGTGCCTCTCTATCTGTGTGTGTGTCTCTCTATAAGTGTGTGTGTGTGTGTGTGTGTGTGTGTCTCTGTGTGTGTTTGTCTCTCTCTCTATATGTGAGTGTGTGTGTGTGTGTTATTTACAATGTCTGTAAATACTCACAACTCAACACTCGCCAACCACCTCTTTTTCTCACTTACTTCATCATTAAAAGTGACCAGTGCTACTCGACGGTGAGGTGAAGATTTTAGCAGCAAGGACAGCGCCATCTGCAGGGCATCCTGAACACCCTGCAAACACAAGACAAGTGTTCTCCTTTACCTGCCTGCATGTAATATAGAAGTACCAGAACGCAGGCTCGTTTAGAACAATCGGGGGGGAGAAATTAGCAGACTTCAGTCTGCAAACAATGAATTTGTGAGAGATTTAAACAGACTTCACTAGAGACAAAGTGACACGACAAAGGAAGAGGGCACAGTTCCTTGCTTTAAAAAGGAATGTGGTAGCAATGTTCATCATGGTGGATGCTTTGTAGCCAGAACTCAATAAATATTTTTGTGCATCATTTGTGCCGAACATAATGAAACATTTATGTTATTTTTGTCAGATTTTACTGATGAACTTCAAAAAACCCACTTCACAAAGGCTTGTCTTGTATGACTGAAAATAACAGCTTAGGGGTGTCAACAAAATGTTTCCCGAGGGGAAGAGAACAGAGTATATAAGGATTTGAACCTTACAGAAAGCTAAATTTGAAGTGAAGAGCACTGATGTCAGTGTAACCTATGTCACTGTAAGCTGCAGCACAGAGTGGCAAAAGCATTACTGGGCAATGATAGAATGTTGGCAGGTCTGGTGGCAGAAACATGTACTGTCCCTTTAAATATGAACTTAGAATGTCGGTGTGAAAAAGTTGTTTGGTGTTGTTTTCTTTTAAAGAACTGTTGTACAGTATTCTGTACTGAGAGGATATCAGCTCAGGGTTTTAATGATTTTTGTCAAAGAAAATACTTTGAAATAGACACAGGTTTTAAAGAAAGCTGTCCCCACAGGGCCCTGCTTGTAATTTGATTGCTTGTGCATGACACACTAACAGATCCTGGCTGATTTTTCACACATTATATATATATATATATATATATATATATATATATATATATATATATATATATATATATATATATATATATATATATATATATATATATACACATTTATATTACTGAGCTATATTTGAACCGGACTGCCCTACTGCCATCACTGAGCTATGTCATGGTCTTCGGATCATTAGTTCATCACAACAGACCCATCTTCAACTACTGGATATCTCTTCACCTCTAGGAACAGGGACAGAGACATTGTAGTGTCAAAGGGTGGTAGGGACTGAGTGCACTCAAGGGAAATTATTAAGACTTGATAATTACAGAAATATTTTATTTATATATTTATATATTTATTTATTAAGATCTAATTTTTTTTTAATCCAGTGTGTATTATTTTTAATTAATTTTATTTGCGTATAAAGATAATACATATATACACACCATTATTTTTTATATTATATATTATTTATAATTGTTGTCCTTTGTTATCCTTGGAGTGGAGGATTTTTTTGTTGTTGTTGTTGTTGTTTTTGTTGAATTAACTCAACCAATCTCCCTAAAGAACCTAGACTAAAGAGAACAGACTTTAGATTTGTCCCGTGCTTGTACTCATAAAGAGCACGTGGCGTCATCAGCTTTATGTAGTGAACAGTAAACACTGAATAAAACACACATTGGTGCTCTCGCATGTCAGCCAGGAGCAAAACTAATGGTTCTGTTTCGGCATGTGTGGCAAAGCCAGTTTTAGTCACCTGTAGTCGTGATACATATGTGGGTGATCTCATGCTGTTACCAGGAGACACCTGAATGACAGACACAAGGATAGATAAAGAGAAAAAGAGAGAGGGGGGGGATAGTACAAATGCACAAATGGTGAAAAAGATGCTGTTTATGGTTATGAGAATGGAGAAACTGATGGATTAAAGGAAAAATAACCTCTGAGGTAACACTCATGCTACCAGAAATGTCTACGCAGAAGACCACTAGCATGTCCTCCAGGTTTATGTAGTCTGCATCGACCTCTTCATCCATGTAGAGCACGTCTCTGCCTGGAGGAGTCCACAGCGGAGAGCGGCCCACTTTTACTTCACTCTGAGAGAGATCGTTCTGCTTACCACAGAACTCACAACACCATGTCTAATATATGTATGGGGGAGGGAGAGGGAGAGGGAGAGGGAGGGAGAGAGAGACAGAAGAGAGAGTTACAAAAAAGAGTAAAATGTATAAAATACAGCATTACATAAAACAGAAAACAGTATTATTAGAGATCAGAGTCATCCTGGTCTTCATGGCATCATTTTAGACTCATCTACAGCTCTGTTCATCATTCTACATCAAATGAATCATGTTTAAATGATTTTCTTAAAGCTTCCAACTAATTATGTGCAACTACATAAGCTACTGAAGTGGTACAGGATTAGAATTTTAGAACTATTTCACATATTTATTTGTCATCATACTGTTTTTTTTACACCGGAAAACGTTGAATTGGGATTCGATAGCCATTGTTATGACTCACTGGTGTATGTGGGTTGGTTTGTGAGTTGCTCACAGAGGACATGACTGCCCTACATTTTCCACAGTGCACTGGTTTCTGGCTGCTCTGTATACTGGATGCTGAAAGAGAATTATCTGTTAGGACAGTTTCTGGATACAGATTACTCCTTGCTCAAGTCTAAAAGCAGAATTTAGGCACTTAAACATGTATGCATATCAAGTAGCCCACCTTTGCTTATGTCCACAAGATTTCCTACTTTAAGTGACACTACATTTACATTGGCTTTAAGACGAGTCTGTCCTTTAGACTCCACTCCTAGAGAGAGAGAGAGAGAGAGAGAGAGAGAGAGAGAGAGAGAGAGAGACAGAGAGAGAGAGAAAGAGAGAGAGAGAGACAGAGAGAGACAGAAGAGAGAGTTACAAAAAAGAGTAAAATGTATAAAATACAGCATTACATAAACGTTTCGCTCTTCCAGATTAAAATATGTATCAATCTGAAATATCAGTTAAATCTAAACATATATCTGCCCATAATGATATGAATCCCATATCATTGTGCATTCCCACCAACAAGAGCAAACCCTGTGTGCTATTTGTTCTTTGTAACGTGCCAGACTTACGAGGGTCTGTTGAAACTGGGTGGTTCGATCTGGCCAATTCTGATATTTCCTTCCAGATTCTTACATAAAATACATAGAACTTTTTACAGTTTAGCATTTTCTTCAGTTCAAGCAAAGAAGGCCATATTTCAAAAACCAAACAAATACAGCAGTAAAGAGTTTCACCTAATCAATAGTAAAAATCTGTCCTTATTAAATATTATATAGAAAGCATAGCAAAGAAAACAGATACAGATAAAGCTGCATTAAAGTACATCTCTGTATGTGGAGGTGGGGGAGGGGGGTGTATGGATCAAATGTGGCAACAGTCAGAAGTCTGGCTTGTGAGATTAAAAAAATCCCCTTTTTCTGCAAAAGAAGGCTTTCAGAAGTATCAGCATTGAGACATCACTTTTGGTATTACATGGTATCAGACCAGGAGAAAAAAAAGTCACACCACAGTGTATGTGCTTCTCACCTCGAGGGGGTACTGGAGGTGGCATTGAAGTAGGCCGTGTGTGTTTCTGCGTCAAGCGACGAGGAGGTACAGGTGGTGGTGTTAAAGAAGGCACTGCAGATAAAATATATTTTAAAACGTGAAAACTGAGTTAAAAATACTCAACATTCAAAAGCAGATCATTTTTAGTAAATGATCAATGAGTACGTTTTTAATCACTACCTTTCTAGAAAGAGCTTCTTTCACTTTTTTTCTTTCTTCACACCCACAAAAGGATGTATCTCTTTTTTGTCTTTGAAATGTCACAAACTTATCAAAGACTTTGTCATGAAAGCAGTTTTCAGCTTGACATTTCAAACAGATACTGCGAAGGACTCGTATGAAAGGAGAGGAGAATGATAAGTGGGTATCATCTAATGCAGTGCGGAATAGCACACCGACTGCAGTTCAAGCTTTTTGTTCTCAGCTTTGATTTTCATCTGATCTATTTTTTTATTAATATTATTCTATGAATTCAGGATAACCCTCATCTACGGGTATGTGTAAAGCCACTAAACTAACGTTCACATGTAGTACTGAGGGGCGACCAGGAAAAAATACTATGAGTACTTTGAATATTATGAGAGTATCAGTAACTCACTGGGACTTGGAATGACGGCGATGCGGTTGTCATAGGGGTGTTCAGAATCGGTTCTGGACAGACCACATGGCAGTGTGGAGGAAAAACCTGGAGGACACCACACAAAATAACAAAGAACAATGTATTTAAATGTACTTAATTTCCAGTCAAAACAATAATTTAAAACAAGTTATTTATTCTCCTTTGTAAGTAGATTATAAGTAATATTACATGGAAGATAATCCATTGAGGGAGAAAGTTAAAGAAAAAGACGGAAAGTTAAAGAAAAAGACGGTGACTATTTTGTTGGTGACTATATCGGTGACTATTTTGTATACCCGGTAGACCAACAAAATAGTCACCGTCAGGGGCGTAGCAGCAAATTCTGGGCCCTGTACACTCTCAATGTCAGTGGGCCCCTATCCATGCCAGTACCCGAGGTACATGAGCCAAAAAAAAAAATCAATTAGGATTTTCATTGGCCCCTTTCCCTACTCGGACCCTGGGTAGTCAGGTCCACTTCTCCCCCTACTACCACGCCCATGGTCACCATGGCATCTTAAAGAAAGAGGAGGAAAAAAGCTCCACTCTTCTTTTAGATCTGAAAAAAATTCCCAGGTGTTTCTCTCCATGCTTTCACTCTAAAAAGACTCAACTCAACACTATGAGTCTGAACAAAATAGCTGCTGGTGTTCTCAGATCAATGGACTGACCACCAGTCCAGACCTCAACATCACTGAATGTGTGACTTGACTGACAAGAACCAGAATATGCTGCTTCTAAGACTTGAAAAATCTTTTTCTTGATAAAACTGATAGTCTCCTGAAAATAATGAGTGCTGTAATAAAGACAAAGTGCAGACTCACTACTGCTGAACAATGTATATTGTATTTAGTTTGTAAACATTCTGTATAAACTTTTGTTAAATGCATGCTTTTAGCATTTATCCCAACACATACATTTTCCTAACACTAAATTATTAAAGCTGTAATAAAGCTGTACATTTTTCTTTTTGGGTTTTGACTGGAAATTAAATACAACTTCTGTTTTAGTCACTATAACGGTAGAAATGCAATGCAGGATGAAAACAAACTGAAAGTGTAGAGATTAAACAACAAGTGATTAGTAACCACAACTAGTTAAGAACTCAACTGCTGTAGAACTTTGATTGGATATCAACACTGCTCATGTACATGCTAATTAAAACATGTAACCGACCTTGATTTAAACACATCCAAATAATATGTAATCTTACCCTCAGCTAGATTCTCTGGCCTCCAGTTACACACAACATGACTGCAGGCAAACTCCATCTGAAAGAGAGGAAATGAAGGGCAAGAAAAGAAAGAAAGACAAAAAAAGACAGAGAAAGTTTAGAGAGTAAAAGAGTAAGGTGTCATTATATGCTCAACACTCCATTCCAGTCTCACACTATCAGCTATACCAATTTCACTTTTGTGTCTTAGTGCTTCTTTTTAATCAAGCCTGATCTGAGCAGCCGTTGATCTCAAATCTATTTGTGTGTAGCACATTTCACGTGTAGGCAGACGAGATCAGTGATATGGCTCTGTTTAGTCACAGCAGGAGTTCATCTGCTGCAAACCTACATTTCCTGCTGAAGGCTGCAGCACTGCTCCAAGGCGACATAAGACTAGCTCTTTGTGTTAAAAATAACAGTAATAATAATATTAAAAAAAAGATATTTGCAGTGTCATACTTTGCAGTTTTTCTTATAACACAAACCTAATAGGTATATATGTATGTACATATGTATTTTAAAAAAAAAAGAAAGAAAGAAAACAAAAAAAACAGGAAATCTAGCAGCAGATGAGATCACCAATCGAACAGACCACATGCTTTTTGTCTCTTATCATCCACAAATGCACAATTACACAAAATGCTAAAGCATCCACACATAATATAAGCAGTAAACACCACGTGCACCACAGAAATGACTGAAGCATGTTCCTCCCTCAGATTCAGCTACCTGTACATTCATCTTTCTGTAATCACTGGCCTGAGATCATCATTTACTCACTTGAATGAGAGAATGTGGCCTCAGCTTTTTTTTAAAAAAACCCATATATCATTTATACAAAAAGTCTTGGTAGGACATCCTACCCGGTTTTAACTGCAATACAAATAATACAAACTGGTGACCTTCAAAGATCTACATATTACATCTGGCTAAGACACCCACTGTGGACATGGTGAATGTTTAACTTTTATATGATATACGACCTTCATAGTGCTTCTAAACTTATCAACCATTGTCTCCTTCCCTATATATATATCGAAAATGTATATAAAGGTAAATACCTCTCCACTGAAAGTCTTGATGTTATTCCGTTTAAGCTGAATGCCCGAGCGTGGTACTTCTCATACTGCCTCCCATCTGATTGTAGATTAGAAGCGCGGAAGTCAGGAAAAGACAGCTTGAATGAGAGAGTGAAAAACAAGCACAGAAAGCCTGAAATGAAACAACTGTGTGTGTTTCTTTCAGTCCTAATGGTCCCTCTGTTGAGTCTCAGAGCTGGTTTCTTGACTTCCTGTTTATGCCTATGAGAATGAAACTCAGACTCACGCTGCCTGCAGGTGCGACAGGTTCTGCCCTCTATTCGCTCTAATCTGCCATCTGTCTAAGTCATTGCTATGAACTTTGACTCTGTTTCCAGAAAGCAGGCTTAAAATATACTTTATATGCATGCCATGGAGCCTAGAACTATGATCATTTATGTTATTATACACTGAATATACAAATGTGTGCCATGATTCAAGTAGACAATCTGAGGTACAATCCACACTGGAAGTATAATATCATTACTATACACTGAGCACAGACAAGGTTGCTAAATTATTTGAACACAGTAGCTGTACTCCAAAAAATTAAAGATTAAATAATGATTAATGATTAAAAAAGACCAATAATAACACTCCACATGTACATGCCTGTACAGTTTGGGAATAACCTTTCGTGGCCGGATGAGATCAACTTGAACTAGAATGATGAAATGATGATGGAGAAAGGAAAGAATTGCTCATGACTTAAAGCATTCCACCTTATCTGGAGGTAGTGTTATGTCATGGTCATGTATTGCTGCCTGTGGAACTGGTTCCTTTGTAAGCAGCTGGATGAACTTTGAAGTATGTTTAGCCGTAGTATTTGCTTAGATTCTGCCAAATACGTTAAGATCACTTCACAGTGCAGATGGACAGTGCCTGGAGCGTACTGCGAAAGCTGCTTATTTAGGACTGTTAGTTTGACCAGTTACTCTGTAGCCCCTGAAAAAAGGGAGGGAGTGTAAGAAAACAGTAGTAACTCCTAGACTGTTCATCCAGTACATTACCTCATATTAAAGCTAAAAGTAAAAAAAAACATAAAAGCATAATAAAAAATGTAAATAAATTAATGCAAATAAATATCTGGATTTCTCCCGGATGTCCCTAACAATCACATGAATTTATTACATATTCCTCAGCAGCACACTTGGTTTAACATAATCAAGCATTGGTTGAACTAAATCAGGTCTTGGATGATCACTACAATTGGGCTGGGCTGATACAATAGAATTACATTTATAAGCATATTTACACCAGAGATTGCAAGTAATGAATTAACCTGTGATCGACTACTTTCATAGCTTACAGGCCACCTTAGAGCATGTAGAAAGAAAAACAAACAGATGAAAAAGGATTCCAAAGAAAGTGGGAGCACTTTTACTAGATTTACTTTATTCTAATGATTCAATGCAGCCCGAAGATACAGAAATACAGATATTAAGCCACCCTAAACATCATTTACCCAATATGAAGTATCTTACAGTGATATGATGATAATTAGCTTATTTGATCTGTAGACTAAAGAGGTGCAAACAAAGCAAACTGTAGTTAGAATTCTTTAAAAGGTGTTATCTTATTATTAATTGTTAGAGACAGAATTTGGCTTCATATTTACTGCTTTATATTTGACTTTTCTTGTCCATCTTACTAAATGCAGCAGTTACTTTAATAGTGCACCAGTGCCAGAATGTAACTGCAACACCAATGAAGTTGAAACAGAAACTTCAATCAGCAGCTTTCAAACAAGGAAGCCCTCTTTTCCACAGCTTTTTAAAAAAACTCTTAGCTCATCCACTTTTAGTTTTCGGTTTGCGTTCCTTGTTTCGCTCCATATAATCGTTTATTTTGAGCCAAATCATAAAGAAAAGTTAGACTTGGCATGCAGGACATACAGAAAAGTGATGGTGAGCAGAGGTTGTCAAATCATGCTTTCCTGCCTTTATACTTGCGTCAAAATTATGATGAAAAGAACACACTGAAAAGTAAACTCCAACCATTTAGACCATTTTATTCATTGGCCATTCTTTTTGGATCGACTCCCCATTATTGCCTCACCTAAAGGAATTATCTGATCTAGCTTAACAAACACATCCTGGAGAACAAGACTGGGGAAACTCAGTCAGTCAGTTACAGTTTTTGAGAACTGTAATAACTTATTTTGGGATAGGCATATTCTTATTGAAGTTCAGAACTGACCGATAAAATAAAAATGACTTATTTCTTAGCTGAGATTTCAACAACGACCATCTTGTAGAGAAAATTTAAAACAAGCTGATTTTTGTGGATGATGCATGCAGTTATAAAATGGTAAAGTATGGCAAAAATGGTTACAAACGGAAAAAGAAAAAATATTTTGCTTATAAAAGAACTGATTTTTAAAAAAATACTGTTACTTTTTATTTTAAGTGAATTTTAGAGCAAATACTTCAATTGTAAATCATACTTTAACTTGTACTTGACTAGATTACTAGATTACTTTTAAGTAATGAACTTGTGTATTACTGCCACCTCTGACTGACACAGGCCTACATAAAATACTACTTATTGTATTATTATTCTTTGTAATACTGAGTAGTACTGTGCAAAATGTACATAATAAAATTTAAGAAGCAAATTCATTAAGTTATAATTTATTTGGTTCTGATTTATACATTACTAATGCCAGTGTTAAATTCTCCACATTACAACCAAAATAAAACAACAATCACTTTTCTAATAAACAAATTAAACTCAGTATCTAAAGTCCACATGAATTCAGTCTGGAAGAAAAATCTCTATGACATGGTCCCATTTCACCTGCTAAAGGTCCTGCACAGTTCTGATCATCTTACCACTTTAGTTGATTAAAACTTTTTTGTTAATTCTCAATATTCTTACAACCAAAATGCATCAGTGTTGAAATGTTTAAGATGAATGAATTAAAATGCTCTTTACTGATGCTTTCAAAAAGAACATAAAACCACTGTGCAGCCCCTTTTAATACAGATTACTACATTTAACTTTAGTGTGGAAAAAATGTAAACACTGATATCGTCAGGGGAAAGTTTAGTGATATTTCTAAATTGTTGCATAACCACACATACTATGTACAGTGGTTTGATTAGAAGTTATCCATTCTACAGAAACTCACCAAATCAGAGATTTTCACACTGGTGATCACAGGAACCAGATATCTCCAAAAGCTACATCTCAGAAAGTTCTCTCACAAATTGATTGCAAATGTGTTGCCATTGTTGTTTTGAGAAAATCTTTTTGGGTAAACCATATGTTTTTAAAACATATTGATGGTGGAGTGGAACCCAAAGAAAATGTATATATTAATATTTTCATACTTACTACTATTTGACCATTATCAACTTTTAAAAAAATGCACATGTACGTTCACTGGTCATATTAGATAGCACATAGAATTAATATATTTGAGCTGTAAACAAAAAACCCATTGTTAAAATATCAGAGCTGGTAAGTTGGTAAGAAGAGTACATTTCACATCAAAACACTCTGAATCCTAATAATTTCATGTTGAAAAATTCCCCCTTTAACACATGATACATGTTACATTATTCTATTTTAGACATGAATAGACTTCATCCATGACAGCCTGGTAATTGTGTTCACTATTTAAGTCAATGTTAATGTCATACTTCTGATATCACTGATGAATTACCCATAATGACTGTATGTGGATAGCTCTTATAGTTGACACTCTTAGTCGAAATAGTTCTGATCTGTGAATCATATTAATATACCAGCGTAGATCAATGGCTCTTTCCTCCCAGAGCCTCAAATACTGCTCTGAAAATGGCAGCTACAGCAACCGCACCAGGGTCAGGCTGGGTCAGATGTTCAGACGCGATGTAGCTAGCACGGCCTGCTTTCGCAGTGAGGTCACGAGTGGACTCTGCACCCGCTTCTGCTTTCTATAGAGAACAAAGAAAATTTTTGAAGAGCGATAATAAGCAAAGACTGAAGTCGATGCTAAATGTGTTAATGACATAGGAATACATGCACAGGTAAAACAAAGGAGACATGCAATTGCTTTTGCTATTGTAGTGCACCTTCACTGCTGCCTGAAGGACAACCATGTGGCCACCTGGAGGGGCTGTAGATAACTTCATTAGTTCCTCCACAGCAGGGCACAGTGCATCCAGCTGAAAAGTAAGGAAAGTAATATTTCTGAAATGGTACATCTAAATAGTATCTATCATTGTAATTGTAATTATGGTAACATGTATTACCATAGTTCGGTCCCCAGGTGCTGCACCTCCATACCTGTCAAAATACACAAGACACTATCTGAAGGGCTTTCTTTCAAAATGCATCATAGATCACTTAAAAATCCTTTTTATATAATGCATTGACAGGAAAAGGCTTTATAAAATTTATTACATTTCAATTAATATATTACGAGTGATACCAAACATGACTTTTCCTTAATACATCAGCAGATATTATTTATGAAACTCCATTATATCCAAAATTGTATAGCCAATGGATATACAGTATTTTGGAATGAAGCTCCTCATTTAGAGATTCTGCTATGCCAGTCACCATTATTACTCATAACTGATTGTTTATAAGTTAGTTCAAATCATTATTCATAAGTAGATATGTACGTATCAATTATGTGCCAGCATTCTTGATCATTGACAGCCCTATTTTAACCAATTTCATCAACTGAACTTAAACTACATTTACTTACTGGGTAAGATTTAATATATTTGCCTTCCAAGCATTAAGATAAGCTCTAACTAATTCCTAATTTTTCAGCATCTTGTACAGCTAGAGAAGAGAACAATTGCGTGCTATGGAGATAAGCCTAGACAAATTAGAAGGTACCTTTTCATGGCTTCAGTTCCAGCATGCATTGCTTTGGCCCAGGCTGCTCCATCATAACATTCTCTCAGCTGGGGGGCAGCTGCCGTCAGGAATAAGCTATACAGCTGAGGGAGGAGAGCAACATAGGCTGTAAAGCTGTCAAAATAAATATTGAAATTCTAATATTTACTAAGCTAAAAGACTAAAAGGTAGTAAATCGTAGTAAATGTCCAGTCAGAATGTCCACAAATGTGTCTGCAATCTGTGCTATGGCAGAGTTTGAACAAGGCCCAGATGATACCTAAACTTTTCAAAAGGGCTGTATGCTTCCCTTTATATTTAAATTAAATGTAAATGTGTTTTTAGCCCAGAGTGTCCTTAAAGAGGCCTGCTATAGTGCCTTTATTAACAAATTCACCCCACACAAATATTTATATGTGCATACTATAAGGTATGATTATTATATGTGGTTGTTCATTTCCCTCTTCAGGCTGCTGCCTGGAATTCAGCTCGCTGGTTCTATGAACATGAATTATTATGTGAACACTGATTTTTGACACTGCATTGTTGTTAACTGGATGTTTAGATCTAATGGATATTTTCATACCGCTCCTGAGGAGCCACCCATTTTTTCTTCCACCAGTCTAGCAAGAGTTGTCAGCAGGAGGCCAGGGTTTCCTGGGATGGTGCTAGTCCGCATCCACTCCTGAATGGCTGTAGTGGGTTATACAACAAAGGAATATTTTAATATGTGGTGATATATAAAATAGAGACCATGGCCCTTCCATAACCCTTCCTAATAAGTGATCTCTGACATTTACACAGTGCTTTTTTTAAAACACCTTACCGTTAGCAGCAAGGACATGTGTGCTCCCACAATCTCCGTCCCCAGCAGCACGATCCAAGGCATTGAGTTCCTCTTGTCGCTGCTGGAGGGTCTTACACACAGACTCCAAAACCGGACCCACGATCAAAGTGAAAGGACCTAATGGCCAATAATGATTTTCATCAAAAGTCCACATATTTTGTGTCTTTCTGAATACACTGACTGCATTATAAATAATGGATACTTTGGAAGTGCATCAAAGAAAAATAACCAACAGCAAAAACACGTTTTGTTGCTTGCTGTTAAAAAAACAAACAAACACTGGCACTGGTGGGTGAGATGATTGAAAAACATAGAATGGTTTTTAGGTATGGTTATGAGGTTTGGGGTTATTCCGCACATCACGGCCTGCCTGTACCTTGAACAGGTTTCATCTCAGAGACTGCAGGTCTCTCTGCGGGCTCCACATACAGCTTCCTGCCGCTCATATTCACATTGCTGAGGTTGGGCCAGGCTGTGGCTGTGGTTTTAGCATCTGCAGACATTTTTTAATAGCACAAGCATTTACACATCACAGCCTTAATAATAACTTACTTTCTGACAGAGTTTCAATACATAATCTGAGTCACTAAGTCTCATGGCAAACGTTTAGAATATGGTAAACGATCAAATTGTTAAAACATGTTACTGAAGGATTTAACAAGGGATGTTATAATACAACATATCACACAGTATCAAACTGTACCACAATGTATTGTGACTGACAAGTAAGCTTGCTAGCTTGGAGTAAATTAAAACATTACCACTTTGTTATTAGCATAATCTCACAAAAATCATCTATAGCTATACCCCAGGAATGTCTATGGGTTTCCTATAGAAATTATATAGTACATTTGCAGAAGCACCATAGTTTACCACACTGTACTTATGCAGGTTAATATTATATACTTAAGAAAAAGCTATGAACTAATAGAAAAGTAAATATCTTTAAAACTGTAATACTGCAGTTATTTTTAAAAGGATATTAAAGTAGGCCATAATTATAGCCCCTCCTTATTGTTGCTGAATCAAACAATGCATTGGATAGAGACACTACTGTATTATACTGTATTATAAAAACAAATTGTTTTATGTGAATGATACCTCTAGTTCTAATCAAAAATAACAGACATTTATTTCAACATTAGAGTATTTTAATGAGCTAAAGTAGCTAAGGCTGTAGTTCTTTCTCAAGTAAATTACCTAAAACTCTCATTCTGGCTCTTCTGTATATAGTTTACAGTTATTTGCTATGTATGTGCTACATTGGCACAATAACTCACTTTAGAACTCAATAGACACTCAGCAAACTGCTTGGACTTGGAGTATTTCCTCGTCCACTCTCATCAGGGTCAGAGATACACCCGCCATCTCCAGTGATGTCATGAAGGAGCCAGACATCACCCTGGAAACCAGCACTCCACGACTTGCTATAGAAACAGCAAACAGTACATGTTAAAGCGAGTCTTCATCTGAAGCACAAATAAAAGCCTCATATAATACTGGAGATTTTACATTGTAAATATTGTTTCCAGCTGGTCTGACTGGCCTCCACTAAATTAAACATAGAAAATACTGATAAGCCTGTGTCATATAGGATTAATGTGGTTCAACAAGAAAGAAACTAAATTAAATATGCCTTTAATAATAAAGTGCACTATATGATAGAGGGCCCTTGCTAACAGAATAGTTCATTGTTGATCAAAAGACAAATACTTTAAATTGTGAAGCAAACAGAATTTTTTTTTTTATTTCTGCTGGCAAATCTCTAGATTTGTATGACATTTTGTACAACTGAAATACCGTATTAATCTCACTTAAGTCATTGATGGCAGCTCTGGTGACAACAGCCATCTCCAAACAGGACAGAGCACCAAGATTATTCACACAAAGAACCACTCTATCTCCTGAAAAAGAAAGGCAGTCAGAAACTCCCACAGAGCTTAACATGCAATTCAAATAGAACACAAATATAATCTATTACACTGAACCGCTGTGTACCACAGTATACCTGATTTTAGAGACAAATGTGACAGGCTGGAGGGGTCAGTCATGTGATCAATCATTGTTTTCACAACCTCATCAGCAGGGGCCATCTGAAAGCAAAGCAGAAGAATCCATTTAAATGTCACCAAAGTGCTTAATCTGAGTAGAATTTAATTCAAGGTAGGATTAAGTGATTCTAAGAGTAGTTTATTCTGCCTTTATCTGAAAAATGCTATACACTGTTCTAGCTACTGTCAAAGTACAGTCACCCGGAGTAAACAGTGGACTAACCTTGGACCTTTTAATGCCTGGTTCTCCATGTATTCCTGAACAAAGAGGTGCATGCTCAGTTATATAACTCAATAACGATGTTAAGACGTCTATTAATCATTCAACATAAAAAGGTCATAAATACAGACTTTTGCAATCTTTCTTTGTCTGTCTCACCCAGTCCTAACTCCATGTCTCCAGGTGGAAGTTGAAAGGAGGGCTGGCATCCTGGGACGCTGCATGGTGATAGACTGACACCCAAAGTGCCTACAACATTGAGTGATCACAGCCTTGATTTTAGAAAATAACTGGTAGAAATGTTGTCGTGTGAAATGAAAGGTAAAATTATTCTCACCAATGCTCTTTGTTGCCTTTGTCAACTGGGGAACAATCTCATCTAGTGAGCATCCTTCTTCAGCCAGTGCTCCAGCCAGCTACAGATAAACAGACCATAAACAATAAAACTTCTTAACCAACTCCTAAATACAGCACTGTGCAGAGACCCCTCTTTCATTTATTAGATTTTCAAGTCAAATCACCATTACATTAAAGTAAGACTTTTTTTTTTTGGTCAGGAAAAAGCAAACACATTTAACTAAAAAAACACACTGAAGCTTTGACAACTAGACATAATATCATGTATTTAACATGCCCACACTTTATTACAGCCTCCATGCTTTTTAGGAGGCTTGCTTTTTAGCTTTTTAAAGAAATCTTTAGGGATATTTTGAACATCTCCAAGGTTTAGTCTTAGAAGTACTTCTTGCGGTCCTATTAATCTCAATTGCAAATGAAGACTCAGCCAATAAAACCTTATTCAGCATCTCAGATGCTCAGTTTTGGTGTTCTAGTATAAATATATTTCTTTACTGTCTGTTTCTTTTCTTAGTAACGGCTTCTTGACTGCTACATATACTTTCAGACTCATAGCATTAGCTTGTCTTCTCACAGTGGACGGATGAAATAAAACACCCATAGATTGAATTATGAAGTAAGAATAAAAGTTCGAATAGGTCCTCAAAGAAGAGAGCTTTTATTACTGTTTTGGTTGTCTACCAGTTCTTACACATTTGTTATGGGTCTCATTTTCTCTGTATCTTTTAATAATTTTTGACTGTTAGTTTGGAAACTATCTTATTTTGTTTTTTACTTTTCCTTCTATATGCAAAAAGATTATTATCTATCTAATCTCAAAAATCTAATATCTAATTTAGCCATTTTTGCTGCACATATATATTTAGAGTGTGTGTTTGGGTAGTTACTTGTGAATTTTAATGTCTCTTTGAAGAGGAACATAATATCGATGATGCGTTGGAGATTAGCTGGTTTTAATATTTAAGGGATGGAAGGGTTAATGTGGCAGTACAGTGCACAGAAGTAAAGAGTGGACCAATTTAACACTGACAGATTCAATATTATACCTAATGCTGGAGGGTTTGTATAATTTACCACTAAAGTTTCTTGCTTTTTGACACTATAAAATGAATAATATCTAATACCCAATATCTGTTTTGACTATAATCGAATAAACATAAGCGTGGTTACTGGCTTTTGTACAGTACTGTATTTAAATTCATGAGAGTGGAGGCATCATAGCAGTTCCTACTGGCTTACCAAATGCTCTTACTAGCACGGTTCTGTAATACCTTATGTATGAACACAGTCCCACAGAGTCCTCTCCTGCCTGCTTTACTGGGCTGGGCAAAGGCACAGTCATCTGCCACAATCACCATGTCCACAGGGACTCCTTGTGCTCGAGCCTGTTCAGCAGCTAGACCGAAGTTCAGACGGTCACCCGTGTAGTTCTTAACCAGCAGCAGAACGCCTGAGGAACCGCTCTGCCAAAGGGTCATGATGGCTGCCAGAATACTTCCAGGAGGCGGGGAGGCAAACACTGCCCCTGCTACAGCCCCTGATAACATCCCTCTGCCAACATAACCTTTAGAAGAATAAAGAGGCAAAGAGGCAGAGAAGAGAGAGACAAAAAACAGGACAATGAGAGGTTGGCAGAGCAAACCAAACTCATACTTACCTAGATGTTTTTATGTCACTGAAATAGTGACTCACATAGAAATATTAGTAGCTTCTCAAAAACATCTTGAAATGTAGTGAAAAGTAAAAAGGCAGGCCAAAAACTACTTGATGCACTTATATGAAAACTGTGGGCCACAAGATCTTTACACAGTTATCATTATGAATTCCTAATACCTAAAGTTTTCTATAAAACAGCAGTGGTGCGTGGCACATCCATCCTCTACTAGCACCGATCAACTTATCTAGGTGCTGTTCTTCTCTTTCGAGATAATTTTAAAATAACAAAACTTAAAAATGAATGGAAAGAATGAAATTGAATGCAAAAATGGAATTACTATTATTACTATTGATGTTAATGGCGGAAGTGGAGATAAATAAATAAACTGTACTGTTATTACAATTTATCTAACTTAAATAAGTGAAGAACTACAAATGCATCAGTCTATCTGGATAGCATTACAGTGAATGAAGATCAGCTCAGCTTGAGGGAGTGAGAGATTAGGCAGAGGAGTGGCAGTCACCTGCATGTGCGGGTTCATGTCCAGAGCCTCCCCCTGACAGCAGTGCCACTTTCCCTTTCAGGTTCTGGAGGTCAGCCCGAAGCACAACCCTGTGACCCTTCAAGAGTACCAGCCCCCCACTGCTGCTGACAATGCCCTCCAAGGCCTCATCTACACACCGGTCCACCGAGTTCAACAGCTTCTTGGGCACCTGTTGGATGCAAAAGCAGTTTACAGCAAACCATCCTGTGCAAGCCCACAGTGCAGGCAAACATGTCTAGTAAAATGGCGAGGGATGAAACTGAACAAGCTGCAGAAGTAATCAGCATATCGGCAATGTTTACCATTCCTGGACACTCAATCAGTGGCTTGTTTTATTATTATGATTTCAGTGGACAGGTATGCTCACAGTCTCAGGTAGACACACGTCAGCTACAGAGCTGCCACAATGGCTAATCGTGTCACTAGCAGTGCTCATTTCCCAATGAAGCTGTCCTAATCAAATTGTATAAGAACAGATCAAAATTTGACTGGATTAAATAAAGATGTTCAAATTTAATTTCAGATTCTTGTGCATTTTGTTTTTGTTATTTTGTCCTGCACAAGTAAATACCTGGACAATCTTGGAGCAGAGAAATTTTGGACGGGAGACTAATCTCAGCATTAATCTCATATTGTGCTGCATGTAAAACCACAATGTGGTGTTTACTGCATTCACACAGCTGGAGCTGAACGCAACGCTAAATTTCGGCAAATGTGACTCAAAATAAACCAAACTAAAAGCAGAGCAAATCGTCGATCTGCAGCCTACCTCCATGTCTCCGGGGTCAGTCCACGAGTCTCAGTGGACAGTGGAGGGCAGAGAGAGAGAGAGAGGGAGGCTGTGCTCTTTGCCCCGGTGGAGTTCCGTCACTCCCTCACAGAAGCAGACAGAGAGGGTCTAAGAGAATGATGCTCGGCTTTGTTTAGAGCGCTTCAAGACATTCATTTGGAAACAGATACGATTTGTCCATGTGTAATATTAATGGCGGACCTTTTGTTTTTGTCTGTGTTTTCTGAGACAGGTAGATTAACTGGTACCAGACACCGTAAACAGAGAAACCTAAATATTTCCGGGAACGCGGTCACGTGGTTCCGAGGGGGCGGGGACTTATTCCTCCAGAGACTCGAGCTCCATTCAGAGATTCAGCCAGTGTCACCAAGTCTCAGCGATCTGGATCAGTTTCCCTCCTTTAAGATCACAGTTGCCCTTTTTTGTAACCGTGAATTTTGAGTATTTTATTTAAATAAGTATTTTCAGATGAGATGCCTGCAATTTGTTTTGTGGTGGTAAAACCTGGAACAAATATAAAGTCAGCAGCAAAAGAACAACAATAGAATCATTAGCAAAGCAAGTTTATTTCTATTACACATTAATTTTATAGAGTACTTTTATATACAGGCATTTCAGTGTTCTTTAATTAGCCTCAAAATAGCTTTTAAAAGCATAATTAAAAGAAAGTACATACAATGAAACATAAAATGAAATGTAATCAAAGGACTTAGGTGTTATTAAAATTAGCTTGTTTAAGGTACACTTAAAAACAAAACACTAACAGGGTGTTCCTCAAGAAAAACAGTTTATATACAAGTCAAAGAGTTTGTACACTCTGATAAGTTTGCCGGAATAAATGTGTGCATCGTAATGTTATAATTACACTTAATATATTTCCAAGCGAATGAAGAATATAATCAAATGCAAATGGTGAGATAAAATTCGGCGTTAGGTTTGGTACAGCTATGTTCACAGTGTTCACTGAACCAGGGAGTAGAACATTGAATTCAGATTTAGTTTGAATTAAAAATTATATATTCCATAAACTGCCATTCTTTAACATGCACTCTTTCATAACAGCTCTTCTGCTGTAGCTACTCTTGTTGGTTGCACGAGCTTAACATAATATTTGCAAAACTCTCATTCAGTTTAAAGAAAACTTTAGTACACAACTCATTTTTGTTGTACTGTAATCACATATTTCCATTATATTTGTTGCTTGAGTTGATAAAACATTAGATTGCTAAACCAGACTTTATTGTGGCTAATCAAAACTATGTGGCTTGCAAATTGAAATTCCTATAACTAAATTACACTAAAAACAACTACACCAATTAAGAGTGTGTATTTTATATACATGTATAGTACAAACCATTTAAAATGACTACATTGTTTTCACAAGGTCAAAGATTTGCCACGGTTCTGTATAGTTTGTCTGACCTAGATGAATAGATGAAACAACACATACATGGGAGAAACATGTCTAGCTGCCAATGTCTTTCTCAAGATTGTAAAACTGAAGCTAGAATTGTATATAGAATATCTTGACACTGAGGTTAGGATTATGTAGGATTAGCTCCTAAAATTGAGGTTAGGGTTATGTTCGCAAATGTCCTGGCAGAGCAAAGTCTCAGCTGTTTAGGTACATGAAAACCTATAGCTTTATTACTTGAATGACTAAGCTACACCTGCCTGCTTTGTTTTGTAAAGGTGAAAGCCCATAAGGAGGTGTAAAGTACATTATTAAAGGTTCATTTTTAAGGTCACTTTGATTAAATATTAACAAAATCATTAATCAATAATCTAATGTAACCTAGACAACATTTTACAAGATTAATGAAATTATGTTTCTATTAAGGTTTTGAGCTAGTATTTTGAAATGTCACTATATTTGTAATCAGCTATACAAGATAAAGCTATCGTATCAGGGACAAGCAGATTAAACATTAAACTACACACTACAAATGGATTTTATATAAGACTGTATATTGTATCTGAACCTCCAGGTAGCTGTTCAGTTTGCTTTGATGCATGGTAACTTGCGTAACTTAAAGAGATAGAGAAGAGGCTGTATTATGCAGCTTGGCTTAAAAAACCACAAACTGGTTCCCAACGTAATGCAGAAAGTATTGAATGCGAGGTCATCCTTTATAATAAACACTATAAAGAATGGGCCATATGCAATGATTAAAACAACCAGGATGGTGGTAATAACTATAAACACTCTCATTTTCTTATGTTGCATCTCTTTACTCTCCCTTTCACCTGGACCTGCTTTCAGCAGGGGCTTCAACATTAGCAGGCTACAGCTGGTGGTCATCAGAAGGACGATCACGTGTAAGGACGTGAACAGCGCTGTGGGGAATACTGGAAAAGTGCAAATGCTTACCCCACCATAACCTAAAATCACCAGCCAAACCACCCCGACCACTACATATCTCTGCCTGGACGAGCTGTGTCTGTGGTATACAGGATAAACCACAGCCACATAGCGTTCCACACAAATGAAACTGTTCAGCAAAGGACGCCCAACCAATTGAGTTCCACCAAATAATAACCCAAAGTACAAGAAGTAAGGACTGTTAAAAACAGCGGAACAAATAAGGAAGAAAAATGATACACATGATACGAGCTCCACTATAGCTAGGTTCATGGTAAGTATATCAGACGGTGAAATGCTTCCACCTGCTTTCTTTCCTCTTGTGCCCAACCAAAGGATCCAGCAATGCAGGGGGATGAAAAAGAAGTCGCTAAATCCAGCAGCATGTGAGAGGATAGATGCTGGGTAAATCTCCAGACACTGGTAAACGTATGATAAGTTAGTAGAGGTACTGCTGTTCATGGTTTTTCCCCCAGAATAGTCTTTATAAAGAAAAGAAATGCAAATAAATCAATTGAAAATAAAATCGGACTAAGAAAAATCCATAAATATATAGTTGCTAACAATAGTATATTTTTTAGAAATCTAAAGCACTAACCTGACTTTCCTCCGATAAAGGCTGTGTGTACAGGTCTATGTGGTCCCCTGAGGAGATGGCCTCAACTAGGATGAGTCTGTGTCTCAGTGTGTTCTTAAATATTTTTAGGCAGAGTAAGAATGCATTCAAATGCAAATGCTGCAAATTGTGAAATAGGCCTTTGAATGTCTGTGTTAGTTGTGGTACGTCTAGGTTTACAGTTTTTATAAGTAATTCAAAAGACGGAGTGATTAAATTACCAACAGTGTGTGGGACTGAACTTATTTCAGGTTGCATTTGAATTACAACCAAATGGAAAAGACGTGTCAGTTGAAACAGGTGCATCAAATTAGCCTCAGTTCTTTGAGACGTGATTCTGGAAGATGTTTAAATTCCTTTCTATGAATTCTAGTCTATGTAGACATGATTGCACAATTTTTCAGATTTCTGCAAATCATGCTGTAAGTCTATTGTTTTACTTCATTCCAAAGGTTTTCTATTGGATTTAGATCCAGTGACTGGAAAGACCTCTGAAAAACACTGAACTCATCATCATGTTTATTGAACTAGTGATAAGGTGCATTATTAAGCTAAAAGTAGCCATAGGAATTTGGTTATATGTGGCCATAAAGCGATACACACAGTCAGCAACAATACTCAAATATGCTGTGGATATTAACATAGCCAAGGCCAAAAACAGTCTTTATGCCATAACACTACCTCGACCAGCCTGACAATTGTTGCCAAACACAAGTTGGGTCCATGGGTCTTTTAAGTGAGTCTGTGAAGTCACAGCTTTCTGTTTTTGCCTGACAGAAGTGGGACCCAGTGTGGTGCTCTGCTGTTATAGCCCCCTCACCTTAAGATAACATTTTTAGGAATACTTTTCTGTTCATCACGATTGTACAGAGCGGTTATCTAAATTATTGTAGCTTTTCTGTTAGCTCAATCCACTCTGGGCCCTATCGTCATCATCTGTAGAACATCCGATCACAGTTTTTTCTTTAATGCACCTTTCTAAGTAAACTGTAGAGATTGTTGTGTGTGAAATCCAGAAGATCGTCAGTTATAGAAACACTAAAATTTGTGGACCTGGCATCAACAATAATGTCACAGTTAAAGTCAATGAGGTCCCATTATTCTCCATTCTGATGCTTGATGTGTGCATTGTCTGAAGCTGCTGACCCATCTGTGCATGAGTTGCGATATAGGTCTTGCAGTCTAATACTTGACTTACTTTCGTTAACACTGTTTAATCTTAATTTTTTCTGTCTGTATCACATTGCAGGCTATTTTGTATACAGTTGTATATGGGTATCCATATCATTGACAGTAGCAATTTAAACTGGCTGAAACTTTAGATGGAAACACATTTAAATGACTTGTAAGCGATAGTGTGTTATGCTGAGCTAGGAGCCAGGTGTCTTCATTCAGAACCCATCATGTCTATTCTGATAGACAATGGAGGGGGAGCATGATTTGTGTGAAATTTCCTTCCTAGTGCAGTACTGTAGGACAACCTATGATAGTAATAACTCTGCCTATAAGAAAACTTACAGGAGATACAAAATGTAGTTGAAATATTTAACATTTTAAAAATGAAGCTTAAACAGACAAGACAGTGCTGTATTTCCTGATAACGTCTGAAGCCTGAAACAGACACGATTTGCATCCTTGGTGAGTAAAAAAAGACATTTACAAAAGTCTTTAAAATAGAAGATAGAAAGCTGTTTTTTACTTTATTTTTTCAGTTTGCAGTAAAATCACCTGTATTAAAACTGTAGTTATGAATGCTTGCATACATAGAATTCACTGCCATGAACCTCAGTACGCATGTCTGGACATTTTGGTAAAGCTATGGTAAAGCTTCTTCAGAGCATTCTTTCAACTTCCTTCAGTTATGACCATAAGATGTTATTCTCTGTCAAGTAGCCAGCGTATAATACTTTTAATGTGACCTCTATTTGTAATAATATAATTCTCATTTTAATTCTGTAACCTGTAAAAAAAAAAATGTTGTTGTTTTAAATACTTGACATCTAATGTGTCTATTGTATAATTTCTAGTAAAAATGAAAGAAAACTAAAACAATTTTTGGTTAATTGTCAGAATTTTTATGTGTAATATATGAGAGAACCCGTGTTTGTTTTGTTTTTATTTATTGTGAACTTTAGCTACATCTAGTGGAGCTTTGTTCATTAGTGTGCATTACACCAACTGGCCCTTTTGCAAAAAAAACATATTCACCTTATAATGGCCTGCTTCAGGCATTGAAAGCTGGAAATACTTAAATGTAGACATAATCAGATCCCTCACTGTGGTGATTATAACTTTCAGTGCAGTGTTACCTGGAAGGGAAAACTCATAGATAAAGCTGGCAACCCCAGACACAAAGAAAGATGTTATATGATTGACACCAGCCCAGCCTGAATTCTAAATGTATTTTCTCTCCCACACATACAAAAAGGAGGGAGCAATGCAGACAGCAAATTCAGTCACTTTCTTTCTTTTTTGAAAATTTAAAATAGTTAGTTAAAAGCTAGTTAACCACTCTGTCAGCTAAGAGCCTCATCTTAAATCTGGGCATTTCCATCTTTTATATTTCCTTTATTTTCTATAATGAGCTGCAACAAAACTGGAGAAAGTGTTTGTATTAAATGTTAGAAGGTAATACGTTGGTGCTGTAGGTAACTAAATTCCTGTTTCTCAGTGTCTGCTGCTCTTATGCTCAGTTATAGAAAATACTGTTTCACTGTATCCACATGTGCTTGTCAGTGTTATGTTCTATTGTTTTTTTGGTGCAATCGATACACCCACGTACCAGCATGTCCAGCACCTGAGATTACTTGATTTGATTACCAGTTATTTTGTTTTCTTTTTTATTTAATCCAAAATTTCACAATACAATCCAAAATATGCTTAATTTACATTATGGTAGCTCCTTTATTTTAAATACAGGGCATAAAATTAGAACATGCTAATATGATTTTTTACAAAAGTCACATATACTTTTACTTTGGTAAGTACATCTTCTAGTAAAACTACCTGTTGTGGGAAACCAGTTACTTTAAAGTGAAATTTCATGTCTACTGTTGTATTTGAACCCAGTTAAAAATCAGTTCAGACATTCTCTATGCAAACAAACAAAATATTTAGGATGCAATACTGAATGTGAATGGGGCAAAAATGAATAAAAAAAGAATAACAATAAAATAGAAAACTAAAACTAATTGGAGTGTAGCCTTGAAATATTGTGTAGTTGCTAGAATTAAATAAAAGAATTTGCTTGAATTGGACGTCCATTGTGTGACCAGATAGGCCCCAGGTGGTAAACCAAATGCTAAACAAATCTTGTGTTTGAGTTTGTATACTAGTCAAAGTTTAGACAAAGCTCTTTATGTCATAGTCACTTGTGAAAACAGAGACATATTCAAATTCAAAGTGGAAAAATGAACCTCTGAACGTCAGTGTTATTTTTGGAAGGTGTTTTTATTTATGGTGATCATGGATATGCACATGGTACAGTGTATTACAGTGAAGTATGCTTTAATTTCTATTTGAATTTAAACCTCATAAAAACACACACACACTTTGATAGGAATATAGAGAGGTTTCAAAAGAGTAACATAGTAAATGGATATGCAGACAGCATTGTATATATAATAAGCCAATGCGTTGAACTACTTTGAATGAAGTTGCAGGAACAACAGTGAATGGACAAAAACATAAACAAATGTATTACACAAGCATGAGTAACATTTCTCTTACATTTAAATCTCCTGCTTTTCAAATTCAAACAACAGTTCTATATGGTTAAAAAAAAGGATGCTGTACATATATACCTATACTTCAATATACACATATACAGAGTGAGGTTGATTGACCCAGTCTCTACATACAAAACATTGGTCACTTCATTAGGTACACCTCCTTGTTCATTTGATCAACTTCACTTAACATATAGATGATCATTCAAATAGTTATACCCACCTTATCAAGTTGTAGCATATAGAGCTCTGAGTAAATAGTAGTCAAGAGTCCATTTATATTGTTTTGTAACTGAAATTGACCCAGATTGATTCTCTGCCATCCAACCATCTTCTCACCAACTTCGGTCTCCCCTACTTCAACTGTCAACATGGTTACACTTCTCCATGTGTACTGTGAAATTGTAGTTGTTCTTTGTTATCCAAAAATGGTGAAAAATGACTTCACACATTAACAAAATGAGTCTCATCAGCATAATTAGCTCCATGGGAAGCAAACTAAAGGATAACTATTGTGTTCATGTAATGTTTTTTTTCTCTGTGTGCTACTGGACATTACTGGACATTAAACCCAAATCAAGAAAAGTCAGAATCATATGTTAAATTAAAAATAAAACTGAAAACTGTGATTTGTAATTTGTAAGCACTGTGTTACATCGAAAAACAACACACAGCAACACAACAGCACATTAGTTGATGTTTTCCTTATTAATTAGATTTGTTTAATAAGCGCTTATTTAAATTTTGATTCTTGCCACAGAAAAGCATTTACCACTTAATAATGCCGCTTAAAAAAACATTTAGGTGATGATGCATTTTAGGTGTAATTTTCTCCCATTCTTGCTGCAAACAAGTTTTAAGGCGTATAACAGTACAAGGTCTTTGTTCTCTCAGATTTTATTTTAAAATGCACGACAGACTTTCAACTCAGGACAGGTTGGGATTGCAGGCGGGCCCGCATCCTCTTCCTCTGCTGCCTTTTTCTAATTTGGGGTTGTGGAATTATTCTAAAAATGACTGTAGATTCTGTAGTCTATGTAAAACATGCCAGCTTTTCAAGCCTGGAAAGATAAAGAAGAGGCTGAACGATGCTACTTGGTATTATGACCCAGAAGCTAATCCCTACACCCAAGCAGAATACATGGTAAGCAAGGCCTGGTCTTAGTACAAACAAACCTAAAAAGGGCCCATAACCGACAATCACTGAGACAAGGATTAGTGTTATATTATTAAAAGCTTTCCTCTTTGACTGATGCATGCCTTCTCTCTCTCCGTTACCTGGTCTTGGCCTGTTCAAAATCCATAAAATACGAAGGCTGCAAGTTGTCATAATGAGAAGCATCCCAAAAAAGACACAGAAAAAATATTCAAAGGGAAACTTTGGGTAGTGGGTCACTGATACTAATCCGAAGTTCAAGGTCACCAACCAGACACCGGTTGCACACACAAACCTGTACCTGGGTGCCTTAATCTTCAAATAGACCACAGGATGAACCACAGCGATGTAGCGCTCCAGACAGATCCAAGCCTGGAACAGGGGACGCCCAACTATGAAGCTCCCACTCAGGCATCCATACAAAACGATAAATGCCTTACTTTGAGAAAATGCAGCAATAAGATAATGCAAAAAGCAAAGAGAAGTGAAGATTTCCATTGCTGCCAGGTGGACCATGAAAGAATACAGATACTTTTGGCTTCCTCCATCTGCATGTCTGCTCCTCTCCAGCCACAGGATCCAGACATTCAAAGGTAGGAAGATGATGAGCTTTATGAAAAAAGACAAGCTTGTGAGTATATATGAAGGATAAAAATCCATGCATTCATATAAAGGCATGGAGGAGCCATTGGCCGATGTGTTGGAGTACAAATTGCTGAACAATTGGATATACATTTTCATCAGCTTTGCTGGCCACGAAGAGGCTAAAGATGAAAGTCCGGAGACTAGTGATAACAGCAGCTGCTCTGGCAGTTCATTTAAACCATATCACTCTCTCCCAACTGCTGACAAGTGTTGACTAGAGTCATTATTAATGATGGTACTAGAACAACTTATATATAAAGATTATGTATCCAGGAGAATGTGATGCAAATATAGTTCCAATTAAAGGGAAATTTTTTTAGGCCTGTAATGCACTTCATTTATTTTCTAAAATGTTAATATGTAATGAAACCTATTACACTGGATGTTTATTTACTAACAATAATAGAGTTGTTTGAGTTACAACTCTTCAGTTAACACTGTTAACACTGTCATTTTAATTCCTTTGCATCCTCATGAAATTTTGCTGCTGGGCCCAAAAATCTTGTGTTGTAGAACAAACTCAAAGGGATAAGCAATAAGAGAATACAGGGGTGGGTTTAACTCCTAGTGAGTTAGTTTATTTCTGTTTATTAGCTCGTATCTTTCCTTCAAATGTTGTTTTCAAACACATTCACAAGTTTTATGTGGGTTAAATTAATCTTTCCATGCACTGTACAAGTTTCCTGTCCATGTTAGTGTTTAGTGACTCTGCTAAGTAGTCAACTTAACTTCTTAAGCTACCCACTCTAATGTCAATAGTAGGGAATTTATTTGTAAATACACAATTTTTAAAAACATTTTTTTTGTTTTTTTCATCTACATTTTATGATCATCACAATTAAACATGTATCACCTTTTTCATGATTAATGAACCACTAGAACTGATCTGAAATCACTTAATTTCTTAGACAAAAGCCCAATTACATAAACTTACATTAACTCTTACCTGCTGAAAACTTACCTGTTGCTGTGACTTCACTGAATTCAGGTCCGTAGCTATTACAGAATAACACAAAAGAAAAAAAAACAATGCAGACTTTACTTGAGTAGTTCAGGATTTCCTTAAGATAAGATGTGGTAGGATATCTATACTAATTATTTGATAATCAATAATGACACAATACTTATATATTACTAATGTTCAGTCATTTTTAGTAATTTGGATGACAACACAGTAATCCAGGACTATGATGATATATTTATTAGGTTAAATTTGACTAATAGTTCACCGCTCTTATGACACAAGAGTCCCTCCAGCTTCAGAACCAGCCAGTAGTAATAGTTAATCTTCTCGAGTAGATGGAAAATCATTACAGACCGTAAAGTAGTTTGAACACACTACAATGCAACAAGAATGTCACTGACCACTGATGTGTTTAAACCAGCTTGCTTTAATTTTTCTTATTGTTGGTACTCCAAGTTCAAGTCCTATGACATGCATTGATTTATTTATTTTCCCGAGCAGCCAAAACACTTTACATCTCAGTCCTCAATTGATTTGATTCATTCTTGAAAATGTGTAACACAACATGTCACAACATGTGAGGCATCTGAAATGTGAAAAAGAGCTCCAAACTTTGGACCATGCCTTCTATGAGATGTTCTTATGCTGCTTTATACAGTAAAACTTTCTGCTGCTTTAATGGCTTAAAACCTATGAGAGAATTTTACTCACTGAACTAGCACTGCTTGGACAGGCTAAGTTAAACATCAAGTAGGATATAAACACAATGGCTACTTAAACATTTCTTCTTAAAGGCTTAGAGCATACAGCAAAAATAAGCTCAAATATATAATAAAGAACATTAGATAGATAAAGGACAAATAGATAGATACAAATATATGGAGAAATATATGGGGAAAAGAACAGCAGTGACAGCTAGAAAAAATACATTATGATAAAATGCTGAAAATATGTAAGTAAACAAATAATATGTAGAACTATAAATATAATATAAATATAATATATAAGCTGCTTATTTGCTTATCTAGAGGAGTTACTGATTGTGTTTCATGTAACGTGATAGTATTTCAATTGTTTGTGTTACTGTAAAGTTGCACGGACACTATGCTGCAGGCAGCTCACACCATGCAACCAGTTGTATGAAAGTCAAAAGCCAGTCTTAGGCTTGAGAGGTGCATGGTATCTTGATGAACCTTGAGAGGTATAGTATTGAATGGAGGACACATACAGGCATAATGAGCCAAAGAGAAATGATCCTGGCTACACATAATGACAAACTGGACAGGCTTTTTTCTAGAAGTGACACACACATGAACGGTAAGTAGCCAATTATTAATACAACTAGCATCAGCATAATAATCCTGAAAGCCTTTGTTTTCAGAAAGTGCATCTCTCTGCTGTTCCCACCACCTGTACGTGGCTGCTTTAATACTGTTAAAGTGGTCAGACTACAGAACACAATCACTCCAAACAACACCAAAAAAGGTAAAACATACACCAACAGTGAGATTTGAAAGTTCAGATAGAATATCAGTCCTCCATAAAACAGGGATGTGAACCAGGTGAAACATACCCACACCAACTTGTACCTGAGTTGCTTGAGCCTTAAGTAGAAGATGGGAAATACCACAGCCAGACAGTGTTCCACACAGATCCAGCTTTGGAACTGAGCTTGAGCCATAAAGCCAATGACATCAAACAACATTGAAATCACACTGAGAAAATGGAACAGGTGATGAAAACTGATAAAATAAAGAATGTAAGTGAGGCATACAATAACACACGTGGAGATTAAATTAAGAGTCAGTATGTCTGAGGACCCTCCACCCACTGTCACTGTCCTCCTGCCTCTATAAAGAGCCCAGATGTTAAAAGGGAGGATTAACACAGACATTATTGCACCAGTGTAGAGGAAAACTACACATAAAGTCCCAGAGTCTGTGTTTGTCATTGAAGTGCTGTTGGAACAGTTGGCTGAGATGGAGCAGCAAATGTCCCATGTGACGTTCATGATGTTTTCCTGTTGATGGAAAAAACAGCAGGAAAAGACAGCGATTCACCTATTAAGATTCTAAAACAAGAATAAAAATATCATAGAAACAAGCAAGCACATTTTTTGTTTTAAAGAATATTCTAACTAAAGAAGAAATGCCCGACATCACCTGTGTTGTGCAACCTGCTGATAGGAAAGAGATCAACACACTAATAGAAGCTGAGAGACGATTAGGTCCACTACATACAAATTAGTACTATCATTCAATCATATTTGTATTTGAAAGGTACCAGTTCTTAAAGGGACAGTGCAAGTTAATAGAAAACTCTTTAAAATGGTATATAAAAAATGCAAAAAAAATATTCAAAAGAACGAAAAACATCAAGTGTGAGGCGAGACTGAGACATGGATAGCAGCATCAGTGGAAAAGAGTACATGAATATGTCTACAGGTTGCGAGGTGCATGGTATGTTGATGAAAATGAGAGGTTAAGGAGAGAATGGAGGACACACAGGCATAATGAGACAAAGAGAAATTATCCTTTCTACACATAATGATGAACTGGATAGGCTTTATTCTGGAAATATTAAGCATATACCAACTGTGAGACCTGAAAGTCTAGATAGAATATCAGCCCTCTATAAAACAGGGATGTAGACCAGGTCACATAGTAAACCTGGACACAAAGAGACCAGATTTTCTTCCAAAAGTAGATAGAAGTAAAACAAAAACAAATATTTGTTTGTAGTTGTTTGATTTTACATCCATTCTACATTATCATGCATTATATATGATACATATTAGATTTCATAAGAAATAACATCAAATAATAACTAGAAAAAAATCGAATATATTAAAAAAATAATTATAATATTTACAGTCTTTTTAGGGGCTCTCATGCTTTTGATGTCACTCCCTCAAAATATTTCTATATGAATGCTCGGTCACATTGAAGTTTTGTTACTGCAGACAGGCTGCAGGTGTTTAAGCAGAATATGTGTGAGAAAATAATTACATGTTGGCTGGTCCTGGCCTCTAAGGGATCCAGACATCCAAAAGGGACGCCTGGCATTTTTACCCCTGATATTTTTCCCCTGAGGACTTCGGTTCAAACTTTATTCCATTCTTTTCAGCCTAGACTGCTTGTCTCATTTCACTTGTGAAGGGGTCAACCAATCAAAACAGAGGTCATTGACATTGTGGCAAGTTATATTTAATAAAAAGAAACAAATCCATCATATTTCTATTGTGTTTAGAATCACTGCTGTCTTTCTATCCAAAGCTAATCAATAAACTAGATCATTTGTTTTAGTGCAGGTGGTCATTTGACTGCTGAAGGATAAATACAGATGAGTTTTGACCACAGACCAGAATAACAAAACACAAAATGACCTGCAATATCATAGCCTAACACCAACAACTGCCTCATATGTCTTCATGTAGTTGGTGATAATGTTGTTGTTACTTGTCATATATATTGGCAATATGTGTGAAAGCACTTCATAATATTACAATATATGTATAATATATAGATAACAAGTGCCCATCTAAGGTACTTCTGCTCAGCTGACAGACCCCCGACCATAAATTTGTCTGTTTGTAGAGTCCCATTTATTTTTGGGCACACCCAAACATTGTTTTATTTAACTCACAATCACCAAACTGCATGTACATACTCAGGGCAGGTCCCAAAGCTGTAATCCACAGACATTCAAACACTCAAACACTCATATTATGGTCTCCTTTATCTGACAGTCACCAACCTGCATGTACTTACTCAGGAAATGTCCTCAGGCTCTGATCCACAAAAATACCCACCCACACTATTTGTCATTTATTCATCCCTCATTTCTCCCATAAATTTTCTGGTAAACCCATGCATTATGGTTTCATTTAACCTTGAATTTTCCTCTGGGATCAATAAAGTTTAGATATCTATCTATATCCTACAGCCACCAAACTCAAGGCAGGTTCCCAAACTCTGCCTTCTCTCTGTGTCATTTATACAGACCTCCCCTCCAACTGCACAACCATCCTGTGTTTATTTCAGGAGATGCACATTTCTAATCTTCTGATATCCACTAGCTCCACGCGGGACTTGAACCCACAATCTCTGAACTAGAAAGCCAGTGCCTTAGCCATTAGGCCACCTGGGTTTTGGGAGAACGGTGATGCGCTGTAGATGAAACTGGGAAATGAAAAACAAAAAATAGAGTGCATTTGGGCATGTCTGTGAATTACTGCCCTGAGTGAGTGCATGCAGAGTGCTGAGTGAGGATGCTGTATAAACGAAACCATGTGTGTCTAAAAATGAATAGGTACTCACTCAGGGCAGGTCCCCAAACACACTGACACGCACTCCTCTATTTGTCATTTATTCATCTCTTGTTCCTCGCACTGCTTAAGCTGCATAACATCTTGAGTTTACTTTTCTAGTTATTCATGATCTTCTTCTTTTTTTCCAATTATTATTCATTGTTTGAAAAAGCATCTGATGTAACCAACACTTGCTTGTTAATGAAAAAATAAGGGGCTTGTTAGGAAAATGATGTGTCTAAAAAGCTAATTGGCTTAGCGCTATAACCATAGCTTGTATGGTTGTCTGCCCTTTGGATTGCTTATCTTTTGGAAATAAGGGGAGTTACCTTGGGCTAGGACATTTAAGGCTAATAAGAGCTAATAATGGGAAGAGGCCACAGGAAACAACTTCAGGTGGTTCAGCCTGGTTCATACTGGTTGCCAATTAAATTTGAAATTCGTGCGTTTAAGAAATAATGGGTAATGATGGGATGAGAAAAGGTAAAATGGGAGGAGTTAATGAGGAGTTCAATGAAGACCACTCCTCAAGGAGATTTTAAAAATATAATTATTTTCTTTGTTTATTAGCGGCTCCTGGAACCAACACTTTTTGTAAAGTCTTAATCTTTGATAAGGGTGTCTTTAAAGTTGTATTTTGAAGTTGGTGTGAGCAGTCTTCTTCCGCGACCATGACAATACCTTGGTTAGAGGATATCAGAGGGTAAGTGTAAATACCAACCTGCTTTTTTGAGGAGAGGTTTGGAAATGGTTAGGCGAACATACTCACATATAAAAAATCGCTTTGTATTGTTTTTTGGTTTGTTTGTGTTTGTGTTTGTTTGTATTTCTAGATTTACTTTTCACTCTGATAAACAACTTCACATATCAAGCCTTAGTACTAAATATAGGTTTTGTTCTCTTCAGGCCTGGTAACTGTATCTCCTATTAGGAACTGAAGTTTTAAAAGATCCAATAAGCACCTTAGATGATGGATGGATAATATGTTTGTTCCAGCTGTGTTGTCATGCTATCAGAAATCCATAGTCCTTTATTAACCAGGTGTCCTGAGTCCAGTCTTAATTGTGTCAAAACTGTTGTGAACTGTGGTGAATACTAATCCTTGATGACCTAGGCGAGAACATAAAAACACTTAAACGGAGAACTTAATGCATATGTTGTAATTAATTACACAAATAACAGTCTGTAGTTGTTTATTTTCTTCCATTTACAAACTCATTATTTGGACCTGAGGTAAAACATCTAAAATGCCCTTGAGTTAATATAATTTGTGTATAAAGCAGATCCTACCGACTGTTTCTTTTCTAAAGAGTAATATCCTCTTCTAGAAAGGGCATAATTAAATATTTTGTTCTCACATTCTTTCAGAAAATTAAAACACAATTGAGCATCAAAATGTTATATACTTTGCATGTAATATACAGTACAATCTGTAGGAGTGAATGTGACTCCAGTATAACTGTGTGCCTAGCATTTGTGTTTTTCATGTTATTTTATATCCCAGCCCTGCACAATGTCCTGCGCATTAATAGAAAGTCTATTCTCACCTAAGCGCAGGCACCGTGTGCCCACCGCCCCCCAGCCCCAAAGAAACATAGTGTGCCTCTACACACTCATGAGCCTAACCAAACGGTCTTTAATAAACAGAAAAAACCCATTTTTAGAGTCATAATCAAATTAAACCCCTTGCTCTAAACTTCCTGGAACAAGGTGCTAAGCTTGTGTAGCTACTTGGCAAGGACACTAATAGCAACTAAAATAAAACTTGTCCTCGTCTCTGAGCTCATTCTCCCACATGACTCAGCATTGTGTATCACATGTAAAACCCTAACACAATAAACATCAAAGACAATGATCTTTTATTTCAAAGGTGTCATGGCTTCTTTCCGCTACTGGCTTATCCTACATTAGAAAGACGGTGTTTGATTTAATTAGAGAGTTTGTGGTGTGTTCAAAGGTTAATTCATGTTTTTAAAACTTGCTCATATAGATTTCTAATATGACTTGTCCTCTGGCGCCCTCTCTGATCTCACAGAAAAAGACAGTTGGTAATTAATAGTAAGCAATCATAAGTTACTGGGTCATTCCCTGAACTGGGACTTGAGCCCCAAATGACAGCTGTGCTGTCCACTGAGGATTGGAAGAGCATTCCAACACTGCTAGCAAACATTTACAGAGGCTTTACGACAAGGCGCACTGGGTATGAATCCAACAGAGCGGAACCCTCATAGGCTTCAGCGAAGGCCTAAATATTTCCAAAAAGTTTTGTTTCATTTTTATTTAATATCTTCCTGCTTATTGTATTTAAAACTTGCATGTAAACTCTGCATTAATGTAACTGTTAGTTTTTTTTTGAGAGAAACATAAATATGTCACTGCACAGTTTGTGTTGGTCATCCTTAAGTCCTAGAGGACTAGATGTTGCTCATGCATAGACAATTCTTAGTCCGGCAGTAACACTGAGGTGTTTAGAAACTCCAGCAACACTGCTGTATCTGATCAACTCATACCAGCACAACACACACTAACACACTACCATCATGTCAGAGTACTGCATTGCTGAGAATGATCCACCTCCCTAATATTACCTGCTCTCAGGTGGTCGTGTGGGGGTCCTGACCATTAAATATCAGGGTAAAAGGGGATAAACAATGTATGCAGCGAGTCAGATGGACTGTAATTGTTGAACAACAAAATGTTCCTATATGGTAAGTGGAGCTGGTGAAACAGACGCTGTGTGTAGATACAAGGAGGTGGCTCTCGTATGTTATGATATTGAAATATATGTTGTCCATATATCCATATGTCCATGTAATGTCCATTAATGCTAAAGCAAACTATTAGAAAGTTTTGATATTTATGGCTCTAAATTCAGACCTAGCTCTAATAGTCACATTTGTCACTGTAGTCGAAAGGGGCAGGGTGCAAACTTGACTTACACTTCTTGCGACTTTAACTGTCAACTCTAAAAAAAAGTGAAGCAAAGAACTACATAACTAGCCATTATACATCTTTACACATCTGAACTGTGTTCCCCAACTTTCCAGCCCAGACCCCAAAGGGTCACCCTAAGCCCTGAGTCCTTCTCAGAGTCCACACTTTGGTAAAATTCCTTGCCATGGCATTTATGTCTGCTATGAGGAGTGCTTTTTTATTTACACCAGCAGAAAAGACACATGAAAAACAGCAGAGCAGCAGGAAATGTCACTTCTAGCCATAGGCCTACTCTCCAATGTTCAAGCAATCCCACTGTAACTAATCGCTCTGGCCACGCTAAACCACAAACAACACATACCACATTTTCCAACTAGCGAATAATAACATTAACAACACAAACTACTACAATAAATGTCTGGGAAAGGGAGATCACAGCTTTGTATTTCCTGCCCCTAATGCCCCTGTCTCTGAACTGGAGCAAGTGGCAGGCGCCACAGTATACTGCTCCTATGAGCAGTCCATGATCTGCTTATACCATAGTGGCTGCATTCCAAGATTCCAAAACACCAATTCTAGAATAACCAGGGTTTTTAGATTAAAACAAGAATACCACTGCATTGTAGTCAATATACAGGGTCCAAGATAAAGCCAAGAGCAAACTCAGTAGAGTACACAGAGCTGAGGGTAAAAATGAGAAAAATAAGCTTCATTCTGTTGCTTTCCCTAATGATGTATCATGTACTTCGCCTTCTCAGTTTCCACTTGTACTCCCCCGCTAACCGCTCCTCCCCACCCCCTCCACCCCTCTCTTTTCCTGCTCTCTTCAATGCAGACGTTTGGTATGTGACACTTGGCTCGACCAGCTGACTGCTCTGGGTGTCGGTGGCCGCATGTGTGCTCGAAATTCTCCCTGGACTTCCACTGTGTTCTCAGATTGTACTTTAATAAGGATCCCTGAGGAAGACAGACTGAGGATGAGGCATCTCACAAAACGCACATGGACCTCAAATTCCTCTGTGATCTACTGGATTATGGATGGGAAGTCATAGAACATATACTAAAGGGCAATACTTTGTAAGCTGAGGATCTATACATGACAGTTGCTTCTGGATAACTGGCTTGGAATACAACTCTCAAAACTTACAGATTTTGAGTTACAGTTTGCTTTTTAGAACATGTTCTTCAGCATCAAGATCTCTTTGCATACAAACAATATGCCTTTGTCAAATCAATCTGGAAGGAAGCACTACCAGTTCACTTGAGCTATCTACAGGACTTGTACTGAAACCTTCATACCATCCAGCTGTCTTTTTCTGTGGTACATTTTACCTTTTTGTAAGATTTCTGGTCATCCTACTTTGGGAGGTTGTTTTTGAGGATTCTGAAAGCCTTCAGGTGAGCCTGTGTTGAGACAAGAGGAAGAGGATTGAGTGGCTGCACTGGCCCGTTATGCCCAGTCATCTTCCACACGCACTGGGGCAGAAGAAATGATCAAAGGAAATAAGGAGCTCACTGCCCAGGATGGAGTGGCAAACACTATCACTAACGACACAAACAAACAAATTAACAACCTAGCACTCGTAGCCAGAATTGATGCCCCTAATCGGTAAGACATGGTCTCTGTTTAAACTGTCTATTTCTAGTGGTAGAAGAATATTTTAGTAGTTTGTTAATATGTTAGCTGTGGTTTGGGTTTTGTTTGGTCCTAAACTGGTCCTCAGCACAAAAGAGCAAGTTGAACCACAGCAAGTGTTAAACCAAAGCGATCAAACCTTTGAGTTAAAACATGAGAATTATTTTAACATGTGCACTGGTATCTTTTCACTAACATGCTTTTCTATGTACTGTCATGTCTCATAGTCCCTTGTGTGTTTTTAATTGTGGTCTGTGTTTTTGTTTGTGACTAAGCTCATCTTAATTATGTTGATGTGCTTGACACAATGCCCACAGGCAAAAGGGCACCTTGAATTGAATTTCAGGACCTTTTTAAAAGGAGACCCAGTCTTTCAGTCTTCACAAAGTGTGTTTCTTTCTTGTGTGTCAAAGAAAAGATGCCCTGTGACCATTTGTTTGTTTATTAATTGATGATTGATTGTTTAATTGATTGATTGATTAATTCATTGATTCATTGATTGACTGAGTTTTTGTACTTTTAGAGCTTGCTCTGTTTTACTTGCAGTATTTTCTACCTCAGGTACCACCAACATATTCAGCAAATTAGACAGAAAACAATGCTGACATTCACCATTTGTGAAATATCATATGAATGATATTTTCAGAATTTAGATCAATGTGCAAGACTTACAAGATTTATTTGTTAGGATTTTACCTATTGTGGTGAAGTGAGATCTGAAGATCCATAAATCCTCAGAGACAATAGAGCCATCCACCTGTTGTGTCTTCGCATGGAAGCCCATAGGAAGGCCATTACCATGAAAATCTATTCCTGGTATTACCGTCTTAGTCTCTCCAACCCCATCATGCCTTTAATTAAAAGAGAGGATTAGCACCACACTCTGGGCTTATTTGACTGAGTGTGTTGTTATTATTAATGGCCAGGAAAAGGAATGATAATTTGTGTTTAATTGAGTCTGAATTTCATTTAAATCAAATCAGCCTCAGGATTTATTTGATACAGTGTGTATGTGAATGTTTTTTTTAAACCACACTTTTTTACTGAATCGTACTATGTGTAGAAGCAGAATGTTATTTGTTCAATTCTCTTTAACCTGGTTTTGTCTACAACAGTCACTATAGGCTTGAATGGTTTGGAATAATGTCCAACAGACACTTACACCCAGTTCCAAAACATCAGGCCATGCCAAAATGGCTCCAAGGACAGTTTGGAGATACGATATGTAACAAAAGTTGCGGGAGCGGAATTGTTACAGCCTCAGGGGAAAAAAGGCAGAACACGGAAGACAGAAAATTGTGGAACAAGTAAATATGATGTCAATCTTTGTGTATTTTGTATACTGTTCTTCAATTCTTTATTTTTAGAAGTTGGTTGCATTTTTTGTTGCATAATCTGTTCTCTTTCCTCAGAAATATCTTAACAGCTATGCATCCTTTTAGAGTCATAGCACTATTTTCTTACAGTGGAGGGATAGTCAGAAACATATATGGATTTTTTCAGCTCAGAGTGGAGCTTGATTTTCTTAAGCTATATTTAAGAAAGCTATATTTCTTTTAAAGATAAAGCACTGATAGTTTAACTGATAGTGGTCTATCAGGTCTTACATGATTTCCTCAATATTTTTCCATACGTTTTTGAAAATTTTCCTTGTGCAAGTGGTTTTATAGCTATTCGCTTCAGAAATATGACTTGGTAAATAAATAAATAACAAATAAATAACAATAACAATTTCAGTTTCAATTGGAAAAATATTTCTGAAGTATTAAAGCCTTAATAATGAGATCTGACATCACCAATTTATCATAATATGTATGTGCATAATTAGCTATATACATAAATCCTTGTTGTTCCCCACATGGTTTTGTAATGGTGAGACAGGAAGACAATGTAACAGATTAACGGATTAACCAGATAACCACAAGCTACAAAATAACCACAATCTACAAACCACAATGCTAGACAAGGACAGGTAGGAAACAGAGGGTATAAGAAAGACACAGGAAACAGAGAACACCATGACTGGAAAACAGTCACTGAGCAGGTGAGGGGCGTAACAAGAGGGCTGAGACAAGGAGGAGCACACTACCAAAACAAATATAAGCTCAGGGACAACAAAAGCAGAAACAGACAGAAGAAGAAGTGTGTGAAAGGTTTTATGTTGAGTTTGTAGTTTAAAACATCAGTCAGAGGTCTTGATGTGTTCTTTATAGCAGCACATTAATTCCTGTTTACATACGTAAATTACGGGACTTGCAGTTTTACTTTCAGTAGTAACAAGAAACTTGCTATCTCAGTGTGTTATATGCTTGCATGTAGCTTCTGTTAACCTAATAATATGTTTGTCAGAGCTTTAGCTCTTGCGTTCCAAACCTTATTAAGGGAGTATTTTGTTTCGAACTGTTCCTAAATGAATGTGAATGAGTGAACAGCGCGGTGCTGTAGGCAGTTCCACTAGCAGGCTGGTTGCGACCTCTTGTCTGTGATGTAGGATGAAAGAACTTTGTTGTTCTTGACCTCAGTCTTTTTTCTCCTTTCCACCTTCGTCTCTAACACTAACAAAAGCGCTTTTCTGCTGCCTCAGTCAGCAACCGTCACTCTTTGAGCCAGATGATGTCATCCTTCATGAGTGCCAAACCCAGTCCCACCATGCACTGCTCTCAGATGATAATATTAGAAAGATGCATTAGTGGGCACACTCTAGGCATCATATAATACCCGAAACAATCATGACACCTCGTCACCCAAGCCTGATGAAGCTGATGCGAAGCAATACACTCTGACCTGTGCTTTTGATCTGTATGTTGTCTCTAACAAAGTTGTCTCTGACTGTAGTCACATACAGTAATCAGTGTTAGGTTTACAAACATGCTAGTGAAACTGATGGTAGCCCATGACGCTTTTGAAGTTAGAGAAGCCATTTAATGCTTTATAATGTAGAAATGGAAATATTTTGTGTGCTAGGATTTGACATTTACATAGAATGGCTGTGTGGGAAATTGTGGGACATCCGCTGGTCCAGTGAAGCCCACAAATGTCCACTTTGGCATTCTCTTAAATTCCACCACCGCTGTTCACATTCATTCTTTTATTGTCTTTCTTTTTTGGTTCTCATACCATTCCATTCCCACTTCATCAGTTCATTCCGTCTTGTGCCCTTTTACATAATTCCTTTTGTGTGGAATAAAATGAGTAAATTCTTAATAATAAAAATACAGTGATGTGGGGTTAGGGTCAATCCTATACCCTTGTTCAATCCAGACCTATTTTACAGTCACTGGTTTTTTTTTTTTAAATTAACTGATTATTTTCCTTTCCCATAAAGAACTGATATAAATGTGCAGCAAAACGACTGCAGTAAAATTAAGATTTTCACCCACAGTTAATTTCATGTGAATAACTCTTGTTTTGACCAGTTATATCTGAATGCATTTTACGTTTTGATATGCTGAACATGTTTTCAGTTTGTTTTTCCTGTAATGATATTGTAATTAATGGGTGTTTGGTTACAGCCCTCGTTGCAGTCCTAATAACTGGTATACATTAGATCTGCTCATCTGGTAACTTTGGATTCCCCCTTTTTGGAGGAAAACAAATGAACAAAGCCAGTAGAGAGCCACCAAAAATGAATTAGTGTTGTTGGGTAATTTATAATTTGTGTCAGGTAAATATGAGTCCACTCTAGCTGTCATAGAAGCACAACGATACATCAAAAAACTAGTTGATACAATAACCTTAGCGAATCCTGAATCTACAGGTAAACAAATTACCAGAGACAAATTCTACTTTTGAAAGTAAAAATATTTTACTTCAAAAATTCCTATGATTATGTGATATGTTTTACTTTCCATCACTGCTCTACCATTACACTAGCTACGTTATGCTAGCTAGGGGCATTGAGTTAAGAATCTACTCTGGAAATGCTCTGGAAAAGAATGTAATGCTCATGCTGTGATTGATAAACACTAATTTTCTTAACTGTGTAACATCTAAGCATGTCGTCGCTGTCCTAAGAAAAATAGGTATTTCCATTTTTGTCAATTTTCATTTTTTTGCTCCGTTTGAATGGATCAGCTGCAATTTACATCATGTGAGAATTTGATGAAGAATTGACCAATAGAAATTCTCTAAAATAGCTTGGAAAAACATCTGGTTCCATTGACTTACATTGAAAGTAAAGAATGTTTTAGGCCTCTCCTGTAAAGTTGCAATTTTGGAGATACTTGTTTATCATTGGACAGCGACGATATGCTTTTCAAAGATAAATAGATAGATTTGCCCTGTTAAATCTTTACATTCTATGCTTCATAACCTAAAATAAAATTAATGACCATCAGACAGCTGTGCACATTAGAGCACATATAGTATGAGTTGAACATTTGAAATATAGGTGCCATTGTATAATACAATATGAACACTGTAAATAGAACAGTGTGTTACAAATCTGATGGAAGTCAGTTTCAAAGAATTCAAAGACCTCTACTGGAGAACTTTGGGTTCCCTTAAGAACTTTAAATTCCTCAAATCCTGTTACCAGGGATGAAACTTTGCAGTTATTCTATGTTATACCACTAATGAGCCCTATGTACCACTTTTATTTTTAAGAATGTAATGTTTACACCACAGTTTATTGCTCTAATACATTCTGTAAAGATGATCTTTTAAAAGAATAAAAATGCAATCAACATCTAGGAGCCTCTGTACCATCTTTAATAACAAAGGCTACTGCTGATTACAATTATTTTAACAGGTTAGGATCTGATGTACATGCAAGTCACAGCATTTAAGAACATACTGTCACTTTAAGGTCAGCTGTTGATATGCTCTATAATGGTATGCTCCCAACTCAAAATACACCCATGGGGTAAAAGGGCAGCCATTTCAAACAGCTAAGCACAAACTCAATAAAACAGTAACATACACCACATGGTCATCATAAATTCAGGACGCCAAAGAGGGGAGATGTAGTTCAAACATGCTTAATGACCCTGAATACAAGGCCACATCATAAAATCTCTCTGTCATGTGGTTACCGTCTTGTCTCAGTTAACACTTAAATGAGTTTTTATCACTTCAAGTTCAGCGTTAAATTGTCAGCGTTGGATTGTCAGCATTTTATTTTAAGTATCTTTTTTCCATTAAACATTACCTTCTCACCCTCAACTCCCCCCCACCACTCCTTGTATATTAAAAGACCTGACAATCCATGTTATCCTAGAAACACTACAGTCAATAACTAGCCCTGATATGGCATGTATACCAGAGAGATAATAATGATCCACTGGCTTAATATAAAAGCCCTGATAGACAGAAGTATATTAGTGCAGCTTGTTTACACTTGGACATGGCTGTAAATGAATGCTGACAAATTGAATAACAGGGGATTACTCATGTATTCAAGCCTTCCCCCTGTCTATGTGTGTGTGTTTGCAAAGTCTAACCATTACTCCAAGCAGTTCATTTTTTTGCCACAAAGCCTCAGACGTCAGCTAATGAGTAATCTTAATATAGTGCTGACTTGATTGTGTGACTGTGTTACTAACTACCTCCAATTTACAGCACCCTTAACATGTATTTCCTTCCCTGAGGTCCACTTACAACATTTAAATGGGTTTATGCCCTATAAACAGCCATACTATGTTTACTATTTTACATACTACTGTATGTAAATGACTTACAATGACTTTTGATTAATTCAGAAAGCAGCCTGGGCTTGAATAGGTGAGGCTATGCAGTAGACATGTGAATACATGTAAAGTTGGTTTTCATGACAGACGATCACAAAAACAATTAATTCAAAACAGGCCACAACTTTTCACATATGAGCCCTACACATTGGATAGTGAATGACCCTTTTTGAAATAGTAAAAGTAATTACAAACCACACTAAACGTTTAAAAACATTATAAAAAAAAAGGTTTCTCCTTGATATGGACGCATTAAGTTGTGGATTTGTAATTTAGATTCTGTTGGTGGTTTCTTTGCTTTATAAAACTGAGAACATGTGTAGTAATTCATAAAGAAAGCCTTTTGTGCTTTTTTGTTTTTCACTTGACTTCAGTAAGTTATAAAGTCCACAGAAACCACTTTTCTCAGCTGCTTGAAATGTCTTGTTGGAATTTCAGCCCTTTTCTCTGATATGACGTGATGTGATTTCATAAAATCCTTTTGCCAACCTACTGGCAAGCTTGGCACACCTTCACATTAAGCACAGAGAGCTAAAAAACCTACCACAGTGTCCTGCTCCTATCTAGCTTTTTTGGAAAATTAAAGCATGTAAATCTTTTCCAGTACACCAAAATATTAAAATAATGAACGCTGGAAATGAGCATCGTAGGTCCATTTGAATTGGTAGAATGCATAGTGTTGTATGAACTGTCTAAAGCTGCACTGAATGCAAACAAACACTGTGAGCCCATTTCCTGGCTATGAATTAAAACCTAATATGTGATCGAATTGATATACAATGGTGGATCGTCACTGAATTTTTTTTTAGTCAGTAGGCTCAATAGAACCAGAATTTATACATATCCTATAACACCACTACTTACAGAGATAAACCTTGTACTGAGACAAGAGTCAGTGATGTGCTGGCTTTAAGACACACTAAAGACACTAAGATTTCATTGGTGCACCTTGATAACCAACTGTGGAAAACACATTGAGATAGGTGACAATTTAATGTTGTGAATGAATGGAGGTTACTGAAGACATATTTCTGTTCTCAACACTTGCAAACAGCTCATCATTTATTCCCTGTTAGCATTAAAGCTGTGATTACATTCTAGCTGTGTCAGGTAATATTTAAAATTAAATTATCAGGCAGAGCAAAACAAACCTGTTTATAGCGAGTTGTAAGTTATAACATCTTACAGCAATAAATATTTATGCCCATATGAATAGCAGATCCTAAACTATCAGAAGCTTTTACAGGATAATGTGCTTCTAGAGGCAACGCGCAGTATCTTCTTTCCAATCTATTTAAATGTCTTGAGCTTCTCAGCATGATCTGTATGTACGGGTCAAACATATGGCTTAAACGGCCTTGACTTTACGACCACCAGGTGGACAGAAATCTATATCTGGGTCCCAAAATACTGCATGTGTTTTTGTATGTGTTTTAATGACCAAGTGTGGATTCTGCTTCTGAGACCATTGGACAGGGCACCTTGCACCATGAATGATTTTCTCTATAGTTCTCCACAGTTTTGTTTTTTTTTTTGCTGAAACGTACCTCGCCATGGAATGTGAAGGGATACTGTGATAGGCACAAAATTAAAGTTGAAGACAATTGGGAATAAAATAGTGTAAAAAAGAATATATCAGTTTAACCTGCTTAGTTTACTCTACTAGTTCTCTGTAAGACTGTATAGAAAAGCATAGAACAGTTGTATGACTGCCTATGTTGAAGGGTAATATATTTCCACAAATCTGAACAGAAATTTTGTTTCATATCCAGCAAGAATATTTCTATATGTGGCTGACCTTATTGTCCCACCATTTCTACATCAATTACAGCGATAAGATTCTCTGTCAGTGTAACTACTGTTTCGGGGTTGATGATAAGATCTGACACAGCTAGTTGAGACATTGGTAAAGAACTGTCACGTCACTGGCAAAGAATATAGGTCAAAGTAGCCTAGAGCAATTCAGAACAACTGAGATGAAAGCAGCTCAAGTGCAAATATTATAAACCACTGTAAAAATTAGAAGAGTTTGTGGAATTCTCTGTAAATTGTAACAGGCTAAGAGGCTAGCTGTAACAGTCTCAAATAAAAAATTAATGCAAACACAATAAATTCAGTATTGTTCTATCTTGATGATCGTTTCCAGCAGAATCCACCAAAAATACATAAAAATAAATACAGGTAAGTGCAAAGAAGCTGTATTTGTTGTTACCAGTGTTGAAACATTTTGTGCTACATAGTGAACTCTGTTAGGATTTGCTCAGCTCTCCTCAAATACAAACACTGCAAAATATTTTTAATGATATAAGTTCAGCACATGTATATTTAATTCTGTGTATGTTATTAGCCATATTATACAAATACACGGTTACTAGACTCATTTAAATGCTAAGACAAGTGGCAAAAACCAAAACATTAATTTAAGCTATCAGCACCAAACACTACCAAAGCTTCTTGACTGTTGTTGAGAGGTGCATTGATTGATTTAGCAGGTGTTGTGCACTAAAGACAAAAAATGAACCCCCCACTGCCCACCCAGTCGGCTTTTTGGTGATCTCATAGGAAATCCTAAAATATTAGGAAATATTCATATTCATACAAAAATAATAAAGTGATTGCGTAACTGCATTATGCAATTCCTTACAGATTTTAACAGGTGACTAAAACACAGTTGTTTCTGCAGTACTTACATGTAAAAATGTGGCATGTCTGTATAGGAATAAAAAGTTATTTCGCTGATTTTGAGTTCTATATGTTTATAGTCTGTAGATCTAAAATTTTCTTTATCTTCTGAGGGGAGAACTGTGTGTTTGGTGGTGCCCCTAGACGCTTAAATGACACTTTTTAGCTGTATATTTTTCAAAGGTAAATTCTATGCTGTTTTCTGGACTGAGCTGTTAAGTGACCTATAAGAAGTCCTAGTTTGGCCACAAAATAGCTTTATAGTTTGCTTATTCTGGTAAATTTCAGACAACAAAATATATTACATCAACACAAAAGTTTGAAGGGACTTTCAAACATAATACTTTTATAGCACAATCAGGCAAAACAGATGGTTGCTTAATTACATAGGCTGATCAGCATTTAGAACTTATCCTGAAGCAGCTGCTTCTATGTGTGTTATGGCGTTCAAGGAATGGGGCAGGGACAGGTAAGAAATCCTAAACTTGGCACCGAGTGCTTTTAAATACAGTTGAGAGGCTGGTGTTCATATCTTCCAGACACTGTTACAGCACAGTTCTGAAGCTTGGGCCCTGAGATTAGACAAAATGCTGCGTTAGTATGTGTGTGCGTTTATTTGTGTACACCCTGAAATAGAAGGTGTGGAGGTGCTGAGAGAATGAGATCCATCTTAGATGATGTGATGAAACCGTAGCTCAAGAGCAGGAGACTTTCATTAAGAAGAAACCTTAACCAGAACACATTTTGAATGCACACCCTGTATGTGGAGTGTATTAGAAACATTGTGCACACTAAGAAAGAAAAAAATAAATGATAGTCCAAGAATTTCATCTCTTAACCTGTGGTCATATTTCTTATTCATTTATTTTATTTCTATGGTGAAATACATGGTTCATATATTAAGGTTATATGCATTAAGGTTATATTAGGGATTCATTGATATGAGAACTGTGGGCCGGTGGCAATGTCTAATATTTTACAGTATGCAAAAGTTTGAACACCCCTGGTCTAATTATGTGTTTTGTTTATTTTCTACAGTGAGAATACGTTAACACTCACATCTATACAGAACACACTTACATTTATTTAAGTGCATCATTTGAATTATTTGATAGGCGGCACGGTGGTGTAGTGGTTAGCACTGTCGCCTCACAGCAAGACTTCCCAGGTCCAGACCGTTCTGTGGGAGTTTGCATGTTCTCCCCGTGCTTGAGTGGGTTTCCTCCGGGTATTCTGATTTCCTCCCACACGTTTAAACACATGCATGTTAGCTTGATTGGTAACTCTAAGTTGCCCGTAGGTGTGAGTGTTGGCCATGTGATGGACTAGCGACCTCTCCATGTACCCTGCCTTTGCCCGATGACGCTGGGATTGGCTCCAGCACCCCCATGACCCCGACTAGCGGGATTAAGTGGCAGATAATGGATGGATGGACTTAAAATAAAATGTAAAACATTACATGTAACACAGTCCACATTGTGTGTTTTTCTGACATTATTAAATTTCACAAAATTCTCTGTCAAGGATTTGTTTACTAATTTTTACATAGAAAAAAGAAAACATGCAATGTAACCAGGTACATCCACACATTTGCATACAACTGCATAAATGCATAAATATTAGTAAAATGGACAAATTACACAGACTAGCATTAAAGAAAAACAATTATTTACATAGGGTTCCAAATGAAATTAATAAAATACAGGTAACTTAGCACAGCAGTCTGGCGTAACCTAAATTCTGCCCTATATGCTATATACTACCTTAAATTTAATTATATAGTCATATGCAGATAACTAATAACTAATAACTAATATGAATCTATATGTAATGTATGTAGCTATGAGAGTCAGCAATATAACTGGGGGCCCACAAACAGTTTAATAAGCAGAACTACAAACCATGAATGATTCTTGGAATGAAATGTTGCAGTCCCCTTTACACCATTCACATGCAATATCTTGTCATTTGTGATGCGTGTGTGGAACAGGTTATTACTTAATTATAAAGGGTAATAAAGTTCACATCCAGGTTTTATTTTCATTTGATTCGACAAAAATAATAAGGCTATAATAAGACTTCGAGGCCAGCGTGCCAGTTGCTGTGGTTTGAGATCATCATGTCAACAGGGCCTCCGGACTGAGAGATATGCTTTCCCGTGAGACTACAGGCTGTATTTGTTTTCATTTTGTCCAATTAACTGTCCGCTTAACAGCCTCCTGTGACAATTAATCCTGAGTGTGGACTGGCCGACAAATGGTCAGTGGTTTAAGAATGGGGATAGGGAATTGGGACACGGGCTGTGAGGGCAGAATGGAAAAACACTACATGTAAAATACCATTCAACTACCTCCCTCTCTTATTTCACTCAAAGTTTTGTGCCCAGTGCTCTCTCTCTTTCTCTCTCTCTCTCTCTCTTTCTCTCTTTGCCTGTCTGTTTATCTTTCTTGCTGTTCCTCTCTTTTCTATCACCCTCTCCCACATTCATTTCTCACCCTTTCTCTACTTTTTCTGTCCCTCTTTTAATTTTTCTTTCTCTCTCACTGTCACTTTATCTATCTATCTATCTATCTATCTATCTATCTATCTATCTATCTATCTATCTATCTATCTATCTATCTATCTATCTATCTATCTATCTATCTATCTATCTATCTATCTATCACTTTTCTCTCTCAGGCGCTTACCTGCTGCTCTTGACCTCTGGAGTGATTACACTCTGTCACTATGCAGGGCTTGGACAGACTTACCATGACTGATCGCTTATCCCTGGGAGAATACAGACACAGAGGACTAGGTGAGGACATGAGAGAGACAGAAGTTAGAGTAATGCAAGAGAGAGTGAAATATAGCTGCTGAGCTGTTACGACTGGGTTATGGATGGATTAGTACTGGATTAGAATAAAGTGTCTCACATCTCACTTGGTCGCACAGCACCACTAAACGGAAATGAGCCAAACATTTTTGGCATAATTCCATTTTTTGTCACTTGTGAAGTGTCTGGAGAACAACCAGAGAATGAAAGAAAGATTTATCACTAAGAATTTCAGCCACTTTATGATATGACTGGTACATATACACAGCTGAACTATATTGTTTTAATTGGGCTGTTTGAAAAGCATACTAAATCAACTAACAACACTTACATACATCACCAGTAACAACACCTATATTATATACAACAGAATCAACAACGTTTCAATCACATTATTAGTTTACTTCCAAGCATCACTGAGTACATGAATAAGGACTAGTAGAATAAACAAACCACTAGTTTATGTCTTCTGACTCCCAGAAATGGTCGGTCAGTAAGCATGTGGTCACACAGGACTGTCGACATTAGGGACTGCAGCATGGTGTGCAAGAGGCTGTGTGAAGAAAAAAAAAAAACAGAAGCACTCGTGTTTATAATGAACCTAATCTCACCAAGATCAGCAGTAGTGAATATAGGCCTAAAGAGGTGAAGAGAGAGTCATGACCTACACATGTTTATTAGATAGAGACACCTTCTGTATGATTTATGAGTGGGCCGCCATGCTTTGGCTTATTTATTGCTTCTCATCCATGATGTTTGACGTCGTCAGCCACATAACTCAAGTTTCCCCGGGGAACTTCATAGAGCCCCACAGGAAACATGACCCCTGGAGAAGTGGGGGATGGTAGGAGGGGGATGACTGACTTTGTAATACAATCAGGCACCCAACTGGTACTGGAGAAGTGATGACATTTAGAAGAACCCTTCCTGCTGCCTATAATTTAAATATCACGGGATACTGTCGAATATTAAACAGTGTTCTAATGCCATTTATACTGCTTGGATAAAGTCGCCGTGCAGCTCAGTGAGTAAGAGTTACACATTCACAAACATTTGTAAATGTTTAAATAAAAAATAGTTTTTATTTGTCTCAGTTCCAAGTTGCTACTGTTTGTTGAGTCTTCAGAATTAGCTGGAGAGAAAGAAGAAAAATGGCATTGTCACCAAGGTTAGTGAAGGGGGCAAATAAAGTCATCATTTATCAGCTTCATTATGCCAAAATGCTTGGCAGTTTGCTTTTCATCCAAGATGTATAATGCTACTCTAGTTACTGAGACATGACATTATCTGAGACCCAAAATTAGAGCAGCTCATGACTAAATTAGGTGCTAAAAACTTGTGTATACTAACACCTCTGTGACTATTTTAAGTTAACCTCATGATCTTATGTGGCGATGGTCCACAATGTCATGTGATCACTATGCAACTGACTTAAAGCAGGAGGGCTGCTCCATAAAGAGCCTAATCCCCCTGAATTGTGGTTGATTAAGTGAATAGAGTTACAGAATGTTCCAAAACCTTCCAATAACTTCTCTAATCCAGGCCCAACTGAACTGCACAGGTTAAAGTCCTAGAGAGAAAAAAGAGAGGTTTATGCTTAAATATTGATCTATTGTGGCTCAGGAGATGGTAATGGTGATTTTTTTCTTTTCATTAAATGTTTATATTCTGAACTAGCCACTTCCATCGGGATGTCTCAATCTCAAAGTGCCCAGGCTGTAGTCTAAATTCAGACTCTTGTGATCTTAACTACAACTAATAAAATCATGTTTCATCTCCCCCTCCCAACTCTCTCGAGGCTTTTTCTAAAATCTTTGCTGTTTTTCTATGGTGTTTATACAGAAAAAGACAATACAACATTTTATATTTTAATATTGACAACATTCACAGTCCTTAAAAAGCATCTCCTTTTAACTTTGCTATAAAGATATAATAAATATTAAATAATGGTGTTAATATGTTCAGTTTAATATATTTAATTTAAAAGTCTTTTTATTTGTCTAGCTGTGGTCAGTAACACAATAAATTGTGCTTAAAAATAGTATCTGTAAACGGCAGTCTATGTATCGATATAGTATTATTTTAAAGTAATGTTTATTAAACCTGTTCTGATGGGACATCAAAGTACATTGTTTTCATGGTCCACAAGGTGGCACTCTGAAGCCTTTCTCTTCTTTGTCTGGCAGAGTATGACTTGGTCAGTGGCAGCACTGCTAAAAGCAAATAAAAGCTTATGTAAGGAATATGTATGTAAGGAAGAATGTTTTTTTTTTTATTTTAAATAATGTCTACTTGACATTTCTGTTTTTCTTCAGTAAAACAGATTATGGTAAGATTATTAGATAAAACCGGCAAATGTGTCAAAAGTGATTGTAATATGTAACACAATCATATCGAGGCTCAATTATTGCTATAAAATCATAGAATCCAGTGTAGGATTATTAATCCTGGTCACTTGGACATAATTTTGATGTTGATTTCAGTGTGTAAATCCAGTTCAGATTCGATTTGTTATAGGCTGGTTGGCTTGTGTTATTATTTTGTGAGCAGTGCCAAACCTTTTATAAATCTTGGCTGTTTGGGGGTCCCAGTGTATGTGGCTAGGGGACACTGAGTGATTGTTACCTACCATTTGTGATTTTTAGGCCTCAGCCAAGAGGTTCCACTTGCTTGTTTTAATAGATAAACTCTGCCACCTCATGGGCAGCATGATTGAGATAGATTTTGTTTAAAATATGCACAGGGCCTTGTCAGAATCTGTTCTATGTGGTCCTGTATACTGTTTGATTTGGCCTGCGAGGTCACGGATGGCTGCATAGCGGGGAAAGTGTGATCAGACAATAGAAATGCTCCTCTATGATTTACATGAATTTTTGATGGCTACTGAGACCATGCACGGGTCAGAGCAGCACATGTACAGCTATTTGTCCAGGCAGCAGCCTGGCCAGTAGAATCTCTGGCACAGTCGTTTACAGCCTTCCCACTCCAAGGTGACCCACGCCAGCCCCATGCATCGCACCAACACGCACCAGCAACTGCCAGATGTGCCAGATTTTTCTGCTTCCTTTTCAAGGCACACACAGTCGGCTAGTGGCATTCCACAGCAGCACAAGGACAATAGGACAGGTCGTCAGCGTCACCATGTGGTTGTGGTGTATAGGGTTAGTTTTGTCCAGAATAAACCTGCCTGGGGAAATGCCAGAACCAGTGCCCAGCTGGGTAGGGCGGGTGACAAACATATGCTCAATTTCTTCATCCCAGCAGAAAATGCCACTCCTTTCTTTGAGCTGATGTAATGGTGTGGTATCAGTTAACCCATGCACAAAGCAGATGTGGTATTGGACTAAGCCAAGAAAGCTATGCAGTTTAAATCATTCCACAGTGTGGGCCCACTGCCGCACTGCATCCGTCCGTTTTCTTCCCTCCACAGCTTACCACATGGTTAAGGAAACCGTTGAGGAACATGGCATTTCTTAGAGTCCAGCCAGAGGTTGGAGTCTGATAGCCTGGTATACCTACTAAGAATTTGAGAGCACCAAATTAAATATATGGCTCATATCTGATGTGCATACCAACACATCATAGAGACTGACAGTGTATCGGTTCTTGGAAATACTACTAGAAACACTTGCTCTATCAGCTGCTCAAAACTAGCCAGTGTAGTTTGGAAACTAAAGGAATATCGTAGCTTGGTGCCTAGTGTAAAAGCCGTCTTTATGCTTTCCAAAGCAGGTGCCGCCTGCCAATCCCCACTTTCAGCAGATCCATCAAACTTAAACATACAGAGCTATTACAAACAATCCACACAAAACCGCCAACTTTCAGGTTTTCTTTTTCAGGTCCATATGTGCTGCACTAGAGGTATTCAGTGGCTTGATAACCCCCAAGGCTGACGTTTCTTCTGTTTTCTGTCAAGCAGTCTCTTTTCTACTAATGGGAAGCAACATGAGCTGAATTGGAGCCGTGTCGCAGATGTTAATGCTATGCTGCAACACATATATACTGCCTTCTGTGTCCATCTGGCTGTCATCTCTGGTGGAAGTATTGCTCGTATGTGCTGCCTATGCCCCTTGTGCATCCGTCCACTGGACCTGGCAAGTCATGGTTCTCATGGCCTGACAGCGCACCTCACCCCTGTAGTATTCTGTATGCACGTTTCCTTACTTCTTCTCCAGGCTCAGTGTAGAAGTCGAGCACAGCTCCTGTTACTGCCAGAACATGTAAACTAAGTATAAAGATTGTTCTCTGGGTGCAAGTCAGAATTTCTTCATTTGACTTAGACTACCCAATATGACCAGAAGTCACTTTCTCCCTCTCATATCCACATAGCTGCCTGGAATAAAGCCAAGCTGGATGTTGGTTGACTCCTAGCCATCCAGCCTGCCTTTTGTGGTGTTGGGAGGAACACCTGGTCACAGCACAGAGTTTGTCAAGGCCATGATGAGAAGATGTTCGCTGTTGATGCTACATAAATAAACTTATGCACACACTTAAATTACGGAACAGCAAGACTAAATACATAAACTAGAATATATACAGTCCATTTAGCAGTGCGGCAGGACTACAGTGGAGACTACTTTTATTGTGTGTTTTCTTTCTCAAGGCACATTTTCAAATAATATCAATAAATGAATGAATGAGTACTTTAATGTAAAAACCATGCTCTAGTGTTATGCTTTGAGCACAGTGAGAAATGTGTGTTTTTTGACAGTTATTTATGAGAGAATCAGTTTAAATGCTTTAATAGAGGCATACGAAGGCATAGGTTTGTGGTACATGATGTGTGAAGAGGAACTGGATGTTGGCCAAAATTAAAATAGGGAAAAGTTTCAAAAATATTCCATAGTTAAATAGGTAATGCATGGTTTCCTGGTTTCGTGTGCTCAAGCGTGTTGTAGAGAAACCTACCAATATCTGTACAGCGGTGGTAATAGGAACCAGGAACTGCAAAGTCTACAATAAAATTAGAAACGTTTTTTTTTTTTACCATCCAAAACCATCAGTGAATCTATGCATGTCTTCTAAGATTTTATATGTGATGTTGGTAATGCTAAGCATAATAGGAAACATGAAAGTTTTCTTTGGGGATATTTTGCCTTAAACCCCCCCTCCATATACCCCATTTGCCATGACAGGCTTTTAAAAATACATTTTAGGCCAAAACCTTCTCAAAGCTTTCGTAAAACAATGTCATAAGACAGAACATCTGAAGTACATGTGATACAGCTATATATATATATATATATATATATATATATATATATACAATATATTCTTTAGACCATAATGTGGTCCATATCACCACTACTGTGAACAATTCATACTTGTCAAGTTTCTTTAGAGCAAAGCCTTTCTTATCAAACTGCAGCCTAATAACTTAATTATGTTATATATATTATATATATTGCTTTTTTCTTTAAAGGCAAATGTCAAAATTTCTGCATAAAACAAAGGCTGAATTGTGGTTTGGTGTGAAATAGTCATTTGTAAAGATTTTGTAAAGACCAGAGGTCTCATTTTCTATGAGGTAATTATAGACATTTTTTGTGTCCAAAACCATCAGTGAACCTACAAATACCTTCTGAGTATATATGTAATGTTGATGATGGCAAAATAATAGTCAATTAAAAAAAGTTGCTTTGGAAATGATTTTGTTTTAGATCAAAATATCCATACGCCATGAATTGAGTAAAATCAGGTTATTAAAATACGGTTTAGACTAAAACCTTATTCCAAAACTGCTATAAACATTTTTCTCACACTTGAATTCCTAACTATTTCAGATAATACCTGCAAGGAAACTTTTAGAGACTAATCTCTCTCCATATTATTCTCTTCAGACGTCTGACTCATATCACCTGCAAATGATTTTAATATGCAGAAATTTGTACGAGTCGGTGGGGTTCTCCTTTTAGATCTAGTGCACTTCGATTGGTTAGGCTGCTTTTCCGTGGTTCTGTACTCGATGGATCGGGCCTGTGAAGCTGAGTTCCGCGAAGGGGCGCAGTGCGAGGAAACGTTGATGAAACAACACGTTTGAATCTCCAGCGATTTAAGCCGCGGGAATTCAGCCATAATGACATAGTTATTAAACACGAGGTATGTTTTTCATGGAGGAGCACAGCAGTGTAGCTGAGCCATCCTACAATTCTAGAAGTTATTATTTTCCCAGGTCGGTAACGTGAAACTCGCCTTTAGCGCCTGGTGTCTGTTTCCGGCCGAGTGCGGCTGCAGAGAAGGCCAAACCGCGGCCTGCAGATGTTTCACTTATTTATCTGCAAAAAAACCCTAACGTTGTGTAAACAAACAACATTTTTGCCATTGCTGCAATTTGTACTGCTGTGTCGGGAACGTTATTTTACCGCCGAGTTATGAAAACGTCTTGTACATGCTGTCATGCTCTGTAGAGCTGCAGTTATAGCATTTGTAGCTCCAGAAGCTAACCTTAGCTAGCACACCACCGACAACAACCACAGGACGAATGGTTTAACGTTAAATGGTCGGTATTAAACACATTGTAAAGCATTACAATTGCTGTCAGACGTGAAATTGTCCCGTGATAACTACCCTCTGTTGCATGTTTTGTTTTTACCAGTGAAATACAGAGCGCTGGTCTTGGACTACCCCTAACTGGGCCTGAGTACTGTACGCTCACTGTAAAACACATGCCGTAAGCGGTTCGGTTTGTTTTAGGTTATCACTGCAAACATACCACATTTTTTTCTAGACTTTCTAAAGTCTATATTCTCCAGAATATGTTTTTATAGATCTGATACAGAACTGTTTCTGCACTGTTTTTTATTTCTTTCGTTTTAGAAGTCCCAGGAGGTTTCTGGCTTCGTAACTATGCTGTATTGTGAGTTTTTTTTTTCTTGAAACTATGTTTTATGTATCTGACAGTGAAGTAGCTCATAATAGTAGTGAGAATTTAATGAGTTTTCTTTTTTTAAGAGCCATAATAAGGCCATGCATCTGTTCGTATGTTGACCATAAAAAAATAAAATTGGTAACAGTTGAAGGTTGCCAAAGTTGACACAGAGGATTTCACAAGGGGTGAAATATTACCTGCATCAGTTAAAGTAATCCTTGAGTCTGTCCTGATTTTGTACGCCTATTATTCTGACTTTGAGAATACTCTGAATTTTTGACAGTCAAAACATTTGGAGTTGTGTTCTGTAGAAGGCTGCCATATAAGTTTTTTGGTGGGTTGTTGACTGCGACACTACTGTTAATAAAGGTTAAACAGTCTAGGGTTTTTTGTGATAATCTTAGTTGTAAAATAGTTGTAAAATATACTGGTGTATTTAGTGGAAATACATCAGTCCCATCATTTGATGTCTTCATGTTTACTTTAGGATGATTTATAACAAGTGGTTTGATTCTTCAAAGAGTAAATATATTTAAGAGCTACCTCAGAGTAACAGTAAGTATATGAGCTGTGGCTTGGAAGGTCTGTTATCCTGTTAGACCATTAGATTTAGACCATTTGTTTTTGTAACTTTTAGTAATTAGTGTTGTTCTGCTTTTACTTTTTTTTCTCTCTCAAATGATACTACAGTCATTTCCTTTGTTCATTTTTATTTTAGATGAATGTTAAACTCCTTTTATGTCAGAATACAATCTTAAATTTGTTTGTGAAAACTAGGGCTGTGTATTGGCAAGAAACTGGCAATACAAAGTGTATCATGATACAGCGATCACGATTCAATTTATTACGATAAATTGTGATGTTGCAAGCAAAGTGACATTACAATTTCTTAAATTCTACTATAAAGACCCGCCTCTATATGAACAGGTTTGCCAACACTTACAGCAGCATGGTTGTGCTGCTTGTTTATGATTCACTGTCTGTTAATGAAGACTCCATGCTGTGTGTTTGAGAATCGATACAGTATCACTAAACATCATATCACAATATTCGATATTTTCTTACACCCCTAGTGAAAACATTTATTTTAATTGTATCCTGTAAATGTGTAGAAATGCTCCCTCATTTTTTTTTTTATTAACTGACATTCTGGGATTGTTCTACATTCCACGTTTTTGTTATCTTTGTTTTCAAATGTCATTCAGCGTAAATCTCGTTATTCTTATCTTTGCAATAGTGGCCTAAACTTGATTTAATACTATTAACTTACAATACATTGCATTGGCAAAGGTCTTATTTGATGGTGCAGGTCAGTGGTCCCTAACCCTAATACTGGAGATCTACCTTTCTGCAGATTCTTGGTTGCTACACCTCTTCCAGCTCATGAACTCCTTTTTTTTGTTCATTAGCTGGATCAGATGCACTGGCTTAGGTAAGGTGGAGGTGCAGCATGTTAGCTGCTGGTTGGAGCTAATCTCTGCAGTAAAAGTAAACCTCCAGGAGGGTTTAGGTTTAATGCATCATGGCCTATGATGCCCAGAGAGGGCAAAATTAAGACATTTTAAGTGATTAGATGATAAACACTCTCAGTGCAAAGTCTCTGACAATATATTGTTGTACCATAAAATAGGACGGCATGATATAGACAGATGTGTGACTGGAATATTATGCCTGTTCTGTTATGGTAACCCTTTGCTTTTTGTTTACTGTGAATCTCGTGCTCAAATTACGATGAAATTGTGATATGTCCTGCAGCCCTACCATGGAGGTATGATAAGATGAGATGGTTAATCTCTATGGGGGCTGTGGTCTTACATCAAGTAAACCTGTGGGCCAGTAGGCTACACACCCTTCATATTTAACTACACTGTTTAACAAGGGACAAAAAGAAGCAGTTTGAAGTTTAATAACATTTGGAAATATCACTGTGCACTTAAAGCCTGTTAAATGCTTTTTTAGCCAGCCTTAAGCTAGAAGCTTTGAACCCTTGTAGTTCATTTGAATTAGATATATTTGACAACACGTTTCCCCCAAATCCTTGCTCCTAAACGTGTGTTAATCCCTGAATGTAATTTGTGTGCTTTGTTTTTCCCACTTTAGTGAAGACTAGAAAGGCTGAGTCTACATAGGCTCTGCAGTCAAATGCAAACAGTCTAAGCGTGTGGCGGAAAAGGGGGGAAATCGCAGGCTGCTTGGCCATTTTGTCTAGAGGTGAAGACAGCAAGCAAATAACCCTGTCTGTGTTTTTTCCCCCCAACTTTTTCAGCTTTGCGTTGTTCTTGGAAAGTTGTGTGCCCCCTGTTACGAATTCCCTGAGCAACTTTGGGAGCCTGCCTCTCTTTGGCCCTGCCTCCCTCCAGCTGGCCCAGATAAAGGCTCAGCTGGCACTGCACCATCTGAATGTGATTGCTGCCAGAAACATCACACCCCCTCTTATTGCTTCTCCTGCCGTGACCTTGCTTAATCTGCTCAAAGTTACCATGTCCCATCCTATGTATAATCGTGGAGGACCATTCTCCAGTGGTCAGAGATCCATGGTAACTGGGCAGTATGATCTTGGGTCACAGACTGGTCTGGACCTGGGAGCAGCTCGTCTTGGCCCTGACTCTATGTCCAGTCCTCATGGGGGAATGATGGTAAACCAGCAGATGACTTTTCCACTGGGCCAGCGTCAGTCGCACGTGTCCCAGGATCTCGATGCTGCGATAGATAGGAACATTCGTGGAGCCCGCGAGGAAGTGCGGCTGCTCACCCAAATGCTGCAGCAGCCGAAACAAGCAGATCCCCGCGTGAGGAAAGACGTTAGAGATGAGGTGCTTCCTTCAGGAGGCATTGGTTATACGGTGTCTAGTGTTCCAGGAAGGTCTGATGATGTGGACTGGACAGGTTACCAGGCTCCTGGTAAACTTTTTTCCCAGAGTGTAGGTCATTCCTCCAGTTCTTCACAGCTGTTCCAGTCTTCAGGTTTTGGCAACAGTGGAGGACCAAGGGGTTTGGACGGCAAGCCTCCTACAGATCACCACCCTACACGTTATACCTCAGAGAGTGCCAGCAGCATCTTGGCAAGTTTTGGACTTTCAAGCGAGGACCTTGAGCTACTTAGCCACTACCCTGATGATCAACTGACCCCAGACAACCTGCCCTTCATTTTGCGGGACATTCGCTTGCGCAAGGCCAAGAGAAATGCCCCTGACCCTAATCTGAGGGGTTCATCTGAGCGCCTGGTCTCTGAGACACGACAAAGCAAAGTCATTGATTATGGACATTCTAGAAAGTTTGGTTTTCCTGAGAAGAAATCAGACAGCTATTCACGTGATCCCCTTACCACAGAGCCACCCAAGTACGCAAGGGAAGTGCCGGACTCGTCTTTCGGCGGTGCTGACATAACTAAGCGCCCACAGCAAAATCCAGCTGTCAAAGTTCCTGTCCAGGCTCCAGTTATGGTTCCAAAGCTTCAGCAGCCTCCAGCAATAAATTCAAGATCCACTTCACAGAGCTTGGAGGTCCAAGGTGCCAAGACAATCCCTGGACGACTGCCTGCTGCCACATCCATACCGCCACCCGTCAGTCGACCTCACCAGATGCCACCTCCTCTTGGTGTTGGTCCCTTGGCACCTATGATCCCTTTGGTCCCCGGAAGCCCAAAACTCTCCTGGCCCCCTGCGTTCCCTCCTTCTTCAGTTACTGCTCCGGCTGCGAAGAGGATACCAACTCCCACCATGATGAACGATTACTCAGCTGCTACCCCAAGAATTTTTCCCCATACATGCTCACTATGTAACATAGAATGTGTCCAGATTAAGGTGAGTATCTACACCTCCCATAGAGAACATTGTATTAAATTTGTCTGAATTCCGTGATGTGTGATGTGACTCATTGTTTTTGTGGTGCCTCACAGTGATCTAAACTGTAACAAAGTCCTGAAATAAAATTAAAAAGCAGTAACGTAATACACTCTTAAGTTTAATTGCTTTCTCATCCTTGTGAGAGTTTAATTGACGTGATTAAATTCTTATTTATCATCACTAAAATCTATGCAGTGGTAGACAGAACAGACAAAAGTGCTGTGAATCGCAGGTTAGTTTTAAATGCAATGAAACTGGCTTTTCCCTGGTTATTTACAGCCATGGGTTTGTCAGTTTTAGTTTCTGTTGGAAAGAAGGCTTCTGCAAATTTCCTGGAGGTCTTAAGGATGCACTGAACAAGAACTGTAATGGACGGGGATTCTCTATTCTCTCTATCTATGAGTTTTGGACTGAACGTCACTCCAGATGAAGAAGATGACCTGCAAGAAGAAACTCTCAGTGGACCTTTTTGATTACTTTTTTTTTTCTTTTTTCAATTGCTGAATCACTGCTTTTGTTGGAAACAATTTAGGACCTGTTTTCAAAGGTCCTTACTATATTTCTTTATAAGCTGTAAATGGGACAGCTTTCGAAAAGGACATTTTAATCAAGAATTAGAATGCGTCTACTAACCAATGTATTAATATTACTATTAGTTTACTTTTCCACAGAATTTCTTTCTAAGAAATAGAACCTGATGTGACATTTAGAGCATTTTTAGAACAAGAATAGCAACAGACTGAGGCTGTGCAGTGTAAATATGTGCCTGACTAAGCTGGCCAAAGTTAGTTTTAGCCTTTTTCACTATTCTCTAACTTTTTTTTTATTTCTGTGACAGAATTGGATTGAACACCAGAACACAAATCTTCACATTGAGAGTTGTAGACGTCTGAGAAAACAGTAGGTTTAAATTCAATTTTTTTTATGTTTTTTTTCTTTAAATGTTTATTATTATTATGACTATTATTATTGTTTTGTTTTGTTTTTTTTTTTTTCTAGATATCCTGACTGGAACATTGAGGCAGTCCCTGTTACTAGGTAAGCAGTGACCTTTTTCTCTACCCAGAAATTAACATTTTTCCTTATTTATTCTATATTTATTTCATTTATCTGTAGTGTTATCTATAGTTTTACCATAAATACGTTCTTGTTACAGTGAGCCGAAGTTGGAACATCGCAGTCCAAAACGTCATGGCCGTTCACATTCCTACTCTAGAAGTCCTAGCCCCAAGCGTCACCATGGTTTGTCCAGCCGTCGCCAACGATCTCGTTCTCGCTCACGAAGCCCTCGGAGGTACCGTCGCTCTCGCAGCCCCCGATCCCGGTCCCCCCCCAGGAAGACTCGTGGTGGTTCACCCTCATACCGACGGAGGTCTCGCACCCCTACCGGACGCCGATCAAGATCACCAGTCCACAGCAGCAGTAGGCGCTCTCCTGTTTGGAGTTCTCGAAGAGCGAGCCCCCATCGGAACAGTCCATCTCGCCAGCAGAGCTCAAGCAGCAGTGAGAGACTGGCTAAAAAGCTGCTTCAGTCAACAGGTAAGAGGAGTTATTTCTTTTTTCCCTCTTGTACAGTTCTTGTTTGTTTTTGTTTTTAAATACGAAGGCAGTTTATGTATGCGTCTTTTGTTGCAGAACTGTCTTCAGTGACTAGCAGTAGTAGTCTAAAGGCCATGGTGCAGTCGTTGGCCCCAGCTCTGCTAGCTGAATTGTCGAAAAAGAGGACCTGTTCCTCCTCCTCATCAGTGAAGAGCGGCAGCAGCTGGAAGAGATCTTCCTCTCCCTCTAAAAGAAGTGAATTATTAAAGTCAAGCAACTCCTCTGCCCCAAAGACCAGCTTCTCCAAGGTAGTGAGACACTTATTACAAATTTAATTTAACAAAAGAGGTGCGCAAGTAGGAGAGGGCAAAGTATTTTATAATGTTATCAGGATACATTAGGTCATAGTATGCTTTTTTGAGTACACCGTGGATATCGTCAGTACTTTGCGAACAAGGACTGACAAGTTATTGCAAAGTCAGCATTACTTGGTCAAAGTCAGAGGTGTCCAGTCTTATCCACAAATGGCTGATGTGGCTGCAGGTTTTCATTCCAACAAATCAGGAACACACCTGATCAGGAAGACTGAGATGATTAAACAAGTAGAATCCGGTGTGCTCCAGCCTGGTTGGAGTGGAAAGCTGCAGCTGCTGGCCCTTTGTGGATAAGACTGGACACACCTGGTCTAAGTGGATTAGAGAAGTGCAGTTTGTAAAGCATTGGATAAAAATAAATGTGGTTAGTGGCATGTATTGTGAAGATGTTTTCTCCCCCCCTAGGTCTGCCCCTAGGATGTTCATAAGGTACACTGTTTTTTTGTGTGTTGTGTGTTCTTAAGACTGAGAAACCCAAGAGGCCAGTTGGCCCTGGCACATCCTGCCTGCTAAGGTTAAAGGGCATTCCATTTGGCACTACACAACAAGAGGTGGTCAATGCTGTTGAGGCCTTTGGCAAGATTCACACTGCAATCCTGCTTAAAGCCATCTCAGAGGTACAGTGAATGACGTTTGCTAGTACTTATTATTTTCTTAAGTCGTTGCTAATCCATGCCTTTTATTGAAAAAAACATAACATGGCTGCATATGAGAAACACATCACAGCAGCTGGTGATGCAGTTCAGATTAAGCTTGATTTTGTTCCTTAATGTTAAGGATCTTATAAGATCTGACACTGCTGTCAGGAGCTGTCATGTAATGATCACCACTTTGACAGGCATCAGTGTGTATGGTGAAAGAAGAGGATGCTAAAGCGTTGGCCAAATGTCAGAACCTGAAGCTGCGTGGCAAGATCATTCAAATCTGTATGGAAAAGGTGAGGTTGAATAGAGACTGATGGACTTTATTAATACAAGCTAATACAATTCAAGCCGGGTTACCAAATAGGTGTCTGTGTTTTTATGTTAAAGGATGCCAGAGATGAACAAAGGAATACCACACATCAGAAGAAACCTGTTGTCAAGAAGTAAATGTTCTTATTTATTGCTAAAAATATTTATTATTATCTATAATAAATATTAGGAAGTGATCTACACATGAAATAAATGGATTGATTGATTCATTCACTTTTCTGTTGTATGAAATTTCTTGTTTTAACAAACATAGACAAGACCACAACGCCAGAACACCTCAGCAGCCTAAAGTAAAAGGGGTCACAGGCAAGACAGCACTGGTAGCTAAATGGAAAGACATGTCTAAGATATCACAGTCAGCTAAAGGGAAACAGTCTGTCAAGGCCAGACCTCCTCCTAAACGTCCAGGTGAGCTTTAATATCTTCTGTTAGTTAAACTATTATTTTTTATTTGTGAGCTTTGCTTGTTTTGTGTGTCAGAGCTTTTATAATTTGATGTTTTGTTGTTCAGGAGAAGGTCAAGTTGTTAAGAACATCGTGAAGAAGGTATACTATCTTATACTATTTTAGTCCCTTATGTTTCCCACTTTCACATACATCTACCCTGCAGCATACCTAAGTGATATCTGAGATAGTATTATTCTTTTTCATTATCATTATTAATAGTATTTTAAATTTATTTATTGGTCACAGGAAATTCCCTGGAGGCGAAACGTAGTTGAGATAACTGGCCTTCCAGAGAATGGAGTCACCGAAGAAGAACTCAGAAACCTTGCTAGCCCCCATGGCTTCGTTTCAACACCTGTCATAGCAGTTACTCAACAGAAGGTACAGTTAACATTCAGGCCAACAAAAGAGTTGTGTACCACACCTGCACTAGGTATAAACAAATGTCATTAATTTAATCTTTACATGAATACATCTGTAATGAATATATATTTTCTGCAGGCTTACCTGGAGATGCCTGACACACAGGCAGCAGAGGCACTGGTGAAGACGTATGCAGAGACTCCTGCAAAGCTTCAAGAGAAGGAGATAAGCATCACAATGATGACACGGCCGATTGACCTTAATTATACTGTACGTACATGATCAGTGATCTGCTATCTAGCTCTTAAATATACTCCTGACTGGTGTAGTGTTTCTTGTAGGCCTGCTGCATGGTTTTAGGTGTTTTGGTATTATTGCCATATCAGCTTGTACTTGACTGAGTGGGTAGCAATTTATTTTTTAAAGGTACAGAAAAATGCAGGTATGTAATTCGGAAATGCATAGAAATTTCAAGTACATAGTGACTTCTTTAAAAACTGTCAGATCTGCAAAGCAGTATTTTACATAGTTTACATAGTTGCTGGAAGACATACCAAGTGTTTAATATTAAGAAATCTTATGTTCAGACATGCTAGTAATTAATATTTAGAAGTTAATACTAAGCTTTTTGGCACGAAGTGCTAACAATAATTACTGCTGACCAAACTTTCTAGTTTTCACAGGACTTAACTCGTACTTCTGTGGTATGTATTAGAAAATAATTGTAGGTACTATATATTTACCTATCAACTATTATTTATTTTCTGTACTGTTAAAGCGCTACCAGAGTGTTTTTGCGTCACTCAAAATGCACTGGTCAAGTTTGTGGGCGAGTTTATCTGCAGTGGGGATTGACAAGTGGACAACTTAAATATATATATATAAAACAGAAACACTCAAAATTATTACTTGTATATTATGGTTTTCATTGTTAATTAACTTGACTCCCGTTCCCCAGGAATCATTATTCAGAGTTCTGATGGAAATGGAAAAATTGCCTGTAAGTAACCTAGTACTTTTTCTTCCTCCACCACAACGAATCATTAATCAATAATTAAAGAAATGACCCATGAAACCTAAATGTATTTGTAACATTAGGCATGTAATCACAAGAAATGTTTAATAAAAATGAAACAGAAATTCATCACAAGTTTATCACAGATTACTGACTATGCCGATTAAACTGTAACATAACGATAGCATAATGTGTCACCTGGTATGACTAATATGTTTTAGCATTAATCTAAAATGTATCTCATAGATGGTTCTCTTTTCAAGAACCATCTATGAGACCTATGAGACTGTCCTCCTATTGGTCAAGATCAAAGAACATGTCGTAGTATGTGTCAAACAATCATTAAAAATGTGTACATACTAGACTTTTCATTGGGTGTTTGTGGGGCGTCCCAGGTGTCACATTGCTGTTCCTTGATTATGTTGCTCTACCTGGCTTTTCCTCATTTCCGATGTTCATATTTGGGCTTAAGGACTATGATAAAATGTTAACGTTATGTTAAAATCGGCCTAAATTGGTGTAGTCTGGTCGCGGCATTACTGCTGTTATTCTGCTGCAAAGACTGAATATTATTTTGTTTGTGGATGTTTTGGTTTAAACGTAGCTTTAAATACTTTGCTTTTTTACAGCCCCAGGAAATTGCGGTGCTTCCTGAACGTCTTCTCACTGTTGGAAATGTGCCTAATGGAACTGAAGCAATCACTGAAGTTCAAAACCTCATCAAACGCTTTGGTTCATATAAGAAGACACTGCCCCTCAACGGCAGGGTAAGGGTTTAGTGTTGATACACTCACAGTTTTTAGTGACTGTTATTTTTGCTGTGAGAGCAAAAATAAAGGTTAAACCTATAAAAGGTTATACCTGCGTGCCCTAAACAATTTTATGCTTTATTAATTTGATGATAAACACACTACCTGTATAGATCACACCCTTAAAGCATGTTTAACAGTTCAAAAATCGTTAAAACAAAAGTAAAAGGTATAGCTTACATTTCAACAGTCGAAACAGAAGTATTTACTCGTGTTCAAACTGAGTATATAATTCTGAATAGAGAATATGAAGAACGTACAGAATAATTAAACAAATAGCCCAACATTACATTAAGAGCCAACTTGCTCATCAAAACACCACCTTATGCTCCAAAAAACCCACCACTCCAGCTGTGTTTATTGCTTATCAGCATAAAAGTTGTTGTGCCTCAGAATGGAAATGCCACAATACACTGTTGTACTATATTGATACTTTTTAATTTGAAATTATATCACAGTGCTAGACCTCATTTATTCAAAAGGTCACTGCAAACAGTGTCCTGCCACACTAGGTCTTTTACAAGAACCACAATGTATATCCTTCGTACCTCCAGTTAGACCAGCTGTCGGGGACTGGTAGATGGAGTGAAGCTGGGCTTTGAATCATTTTTGTATAATCTGTTTTTTGATAACTCAGTTTGGATTGTGTAGCATAGAATAAATGATCACTGCTTGGATCGTGTGTGTTTGGAACTGGTGATACAACAACAAATAAAGGCTGTCTGGTGTCTCACCTGAGTCAAACACTGAGTACTTGTGTTTAAGTATATAAAACATTCTGTCTAATATTTTGTATGTTTAACCTCTCCTCTTCTTTTTCAGATCATTTTTGAAATGGATACCGCCGTTATCGCTAGGTCTGTTTATAGTCGTTTCCTCAAGTTTCCATGCATCATACGGAATAATAAACTTACATTCAGACTCGCCAAAATGCCCAAGGTCCCTGAACAGGTACTGTCAGATTGTTCTAATCATTTCATCTTAGAATCTTAGAATCTTAGTGGTTACTAAATTAAGAGATACACATCAGAGAAATTACCCAAGTATTTGATTTCGCTTTTGTTTGTATTACAGGTAAAAAAGAAAATTGATCCAAAAGGGTAAGTAGAAGTACTTTTTGTTTTTGTTCTTTTTCTATCTTGTTTTTTTTTAACTGCTGGCTGATTATGCCGTTATTAATTTTAATACATTATTAATTCAGTATTTGTTTTTAATTACTTAGTAAATATTACAAAAGCAGTTTGCATGTTGTATTAATAAACTGCAGAGTTATTGTTCAGTTATTAATCTTACTCAATAATTTATTTTTCAAACATTTTTGGAAAGAGATGTCTGTCTATGAATTTGTCTTTATTGGTTATCATATTTATTTTGCTTATTGTAATTAATTAATGTGATAACATTTTAATTATTAAGTTTTGTTGCAACAAATATTTGCAAATTAATCCCAGTTATCTGCTTAAATCTTTTAAAAAAAATCTTTTTTATCTTTTATGTATTGCTTTATATATTTGCGCATATAGATTGTCTGAGCTCACTTTCTTTCTGTCCCTCTCCTTTATCCCTGTTAGGACTAAAGCAGTTCTGAAAGTTGGGGTAAAGGCACGGGCTAAAGCTAAGTCTACCAAATCTATGACTCCTAATGTTACTTCAGTAAAGACATCAGCTTCAGTATCAGGTAAAGTTGCTACTAAAGTTGCTACAACTCAAAATAAAGCAAAGCTTGAGGTGGGCAGCGGTGCTACTACAGAAATATCACCTGCTAAAATAGCAACGGCAATGAAGGCTTCAGAGAGTGACCCCAAAATGGATATCCCACCTGCTGAAACAACCTCACTTAAAAATGCTGACCCTGAATTGGACACCAGCACTGCATTTGAAAGAGGTGACTCTAAACCAGATAATCCTGCTACTGAAACGGTAGCAGTTAAAAGCATCGCTCAAGGTGAAACAATCATTGATGCCACTCAAGCCAAAGACACAGCGGTGTTGGAGAACCAAGAATCAGGAATTTGTCATCTGCCTCCAGTCAACACTGAAGAAATAACAACATCTTGTAAAACAACTGACCCTGCTGTGGCCACAACCGAGCATTGTGAAAATGCATCAATTGATGCAACTGAGCAGAGTGAAAAAGTGCCCGTGCACTCCGCTGAGCACAGTAAAGAAGCGCCTGTAGTCACAACTGAGGATAGTGAAGAAGTGCCCATGGACACAGCCGAGCACAGTGAAAAAGCGCCTGTAGTCACAACTGAGCAGAGTGAAAAAGCACCCATGGACTCAGCTGAGGACAGTGAAAAAGCACCAATGGATGCAACTGAGGACAGTCAAATAGAGCCCATGGATACAACTGTGCATAGTGAAAAAGCACCAGTGGACACAACTGAGCAAGGTGAAAACACTACTGTAGACATAAATAATGTTAAACCACTTATAGACACCACCGAGCAAGAGGAATTTCAACCGCAAGCTGGTGCTGCTTCCAGACTTGTTAAAAATAGTGGACAAGTACAGGACAGCATTGCCCAGTGCTTGTCAGATGAGCAAACTGTGGTTGTTGGTAGTAATGACAGTGAAGAGCCTGTTATAATGGCCAAGTCAGTAGATTTGGAGGCTAGTAGCATACCCAAGGATGAATCCATGCTGAGTAGTCAAGTCACACAGGACGATTCAGAGCATCGTGATACTGTGATTGAAAATGAGGCCCAAATTCAAGATGACTCAAAGGTTGGTGAAGCAGTTGAAACTGATACCACCCTACAAGCTTGTGACCAAAGCCAGCTCTCTGAAAAACACAGTGCCCAACCTGTTCCGTTTGATGACATGACAATGGACTTTCCACCTGTTACACAAGAAATTTTGAAAGCTCTTGAAGCAGCAGTTCATCAGTGTCGTTTGCAGTCATCATTAAGGCGTGCTGAGGAAGAAGCCAGGCGAAAGGCTGAGACAGAGAAAGTAGCAGACAAGACCCCGTCAAGCACCAAGAAGGACACCAATGCAGAGGAGTCTTCACAGGGGCCCAAGAAAGCAGTTCATGTTGAGAGCCAAAAGACCCAAACAGCCAAGGAAAAGAAATCTCAAAGTACTGGATCTAGAAATAAACTTCAAGACAATGAATCAACAGAAAGAGAATCCTCATCTAGACACAGGCAGAAAAATAGTCCAGAAGATGGGCCTCCCAACACTAGACGTGGAGGATCATCAAGTTCTACTGCATCTCGCAATAGCAGATCAAAAAGCAGTCCAGTCTCAAAAAAGAATTCAGGGGCGCATGAGGAGGACGACAATAAGGTAAGTAGACTGGGGGGAAATCTGCTGGGGAAATTTAGAATTATTCTGGTTTCCTTCAAGAGGATGTAGCTATTAAAACTGTTGTTGGTCCGTATTCAAATCCAATTTAGATGTTTCACTCTAGTGTTTCGATTTTCATTCATTTGTTTCTGCACAGGGCCGCAGCACAAGGAGGAGTACACATTCCCTAAGGAGTGGTGCAAAGACAAGGAGTTCCTCCAGGAGTGCTGCAAAGACAAGGAAAACTGAGAAGGTGAGTTGAGATGCTTTGTATGTCATTCCCATTCCACTTAGTCTTTATGTTTTGCTGCTGAATACTTGGATAATCTGTTTCAGCCAAAGGAACTCGAGGAAGAACTTTTCCCCTTCAACCTTGATGAGTTTGTGACAGTGGATGAGGTTGTGGATGAGCCAGAAGAGCATACTTCTGCTTCTGATCCTTCATCTGATCATGAGACTCCCCAAAATGAGCCCCAGGCCACCACATCCACACCTGCAAAGAAACAACCATCTTCCTGCTCGATCTCAAGTACGAATAAACAATCCAAACAAGTGAAGCAACCTCCAACTCCAACGACAGCCCGTAGGACCAGTGCCTCTGCAGCAGCTGTGGCAGAAGCTCAGAAGATCATAGATATTGCAAATGCTAAGCCAGCAACAGAAGGAAAAGAGCCTGAAAAGCTGGAAGTAGAAGAACCTCAGAGGGCAGAAGATGAAACTGTTACTTTGCCAGAAAGTGCCAAATCTGCCGTGGTGGAACCAGAGAAGGTAGAGTGTATGCCTACAGAAACATCAATACCAGAACTTTCAACACAGGATGAAGATACAAAATGCAGTATTACTACATGTGCTGAAGAAGCCCCTCTCACAGAAGAAGACGCCACAGAAAATAGGCCCTCCTGTTTACTTGAAACTAAATTTGATTCCTCTGCTAATGTTTTAAAACCCGAACCCCTTCCAGCCTCTGAGGTACAAGAAACAGATATGCATGCTGAGCACCAAACTGCAGTCTGTAAGGCTGAGACCAAAGAAGTGAACAATGAAGCATCCGCAATCCCTGAAATTCCATCGCAAGATGCCCTGGTGACCCTTGATGAGGTCAGTGAGGAAGATGAGGATTTCCATGACGATGAAGCAGAAGAGGAGGAGCTGCTGAGGCGCCAAGCTGGTGAAAACCCTGAAGCACTTTTGACTGTTGATGAGGTGGGATGTGATGAAGCAGAAGCTGACGATGATCAGTTAGAGAAAGAACTTCGGGGCTTGGTCACTCTTGATGAGATTGTTGCGGAGGAAGACGATGATGACGAGGACTCTTTTAACCCTGAGGTCAGCATTTTTGTGTTTCTCTATGTGTAGGCCTTGCATATTAAAGTTACGTATTAAATAACTGCTTCTGAAAACTACATGTCGTTTTAAACCCCCCTGGGAACCTAAATCTGAGTGTTAGGTTTATCTTGTTTCACTTGACCCCCAGTTTACTTCATAAAAGTTACTTTACAGGAAAGGCCAAAAACAGTCTTAACTTTCAATGTAAGTTAATTGAACCATTTTTATTGAAGCCTTTTGTCATGGAATTTTTACAGCTGCTGTGTTCAAATGATGAAAAATGAAACTCATCAAAAGTGGAGATGCATGTTCTTCATTGAACAGCGACGATATGTTATGAATAACTTCCCCAATTTGTATACGTCTCTTGAGTTTTCCATCAGTATTGCTCCAATGTGTGTATAAAATGGGTCCTAAAAAAGGGTATAAAAAAGTCCTAGTAGTGGTCAGGCTACTGTCAAATATATATGTGAGTATCTTACATGGTTATTTTGTTATGTTTTTCACTTCTCCTTTCCTCTCTTCCACTATATTACCTGCTCACTCCACGTCTCTGCTCGTTTCTGCAGACTCTTGTTACGCTGGATGAGGCTAGAGGTGATGATGAGGAGATGGATGAGCAGGACAATAGCAAGAACGACTGTTCCGAAGTTGAAACACCAGCTATACCGGAGGAGCCCGTGAGCTCATCTGGCCTGGATGAGGAAGCCTGTGACCTAGAGGCACTGCGCAGAATGAACTTTGTGACTGTGGATGAAGTAGGGGAAGAGGAAGAGGAACAGCAAATCGAGAAAGAGGTGCCTGTCACCAGGAGAGCTGGAAGGCCAAAGAGGAGGGCGCGGCAGACGGCAGGTAACAGAGTGAAATTTGTTAATCATTGCTTAAATTAGTAATTACAAAATCAAGCAACTTTTAAGACTTAATGAAAAGGAAGTGTAGTAGAGTATTATAATATATTATAATCTTCCTTTTGATTTTGTCTCCTGTGGCTATATAGTGAGGAAATCCAACCGAAGGAAAAAGGGGAAGACTGGCAACCAGACAGAGGAAACAACTGAGATGCCTGTGCTGGAAGAGACAGCATCAGACACCAAGGATAAAGACCTTAAACCAGAATCTCAAAGTCTGAATTCAGATTTGGCTTTAGACTCACCAAACACAGAGACACTGACACCTGAGACAGAGAAACTCGGACACAGTGTGGAAGAGGTCATTAGCAAGCACACCAGAAAGAACTCTCCTAAAAAAAGAGCAGCGATTAAAGGTGACTGATTTAAAATAAATAAATAAATAAAAATAAAAACTTTGTGTTTAGGTTTTTACACCTATAGAATAGAAGGGTTTAGTATGAAGTAACTGAAGTTTTAGTATGATGTTGATTTTATAGCTTCTTTTCACATAAACAGACTTGGAATTTTAAACACTGTTCAGCCATCACATTCACAACTTGTATACAATTCTGCCACTGATAATATTTGTTTATTCAAGAGGGATCTAAGAGATCCAGCATTGTAAGCTGTGTCACCCTCTATTTTATTTTATTTGTTTTCCTTTTTCTCTTTTCAGGGGAATCCAAACAGAGGCAAGATGATGAGCCAAAGCAGGAACCCGAATCAAAGAGGCCTTTGTTAGAGCCATCAGTAACTGAAGATTTAAATCTCCCCCCCTTTAGCCCTAACAATCCCATTGGTAAGAGATCCGTTCACAATGTTTTTGTTTGTCTTTTGTGGTGCAGTCTGTTTTTTTTGTGTTGTTTGTTTGTTTGTTTTTTAGTAATAGTTAAATAGTACCATTCCTAGCTATGCCAAGAAGCCGCTAGAATAACCTGCTTATATCGTTTGTTAAGTATAAATTTATATAATGGAGCGTAAACATCTTATGTTCTGCCAATTTTACTACAATTTTGTTTGCTCTTGTGGAGACATCCTCCTCCGCCTCCTCCTCTGTGTAGGCTAAACTAACACAATAATTAATAATGAGAAAACAGGCTATAAATAACTTTGCATATACAGATACTATTTTTGTAACCAAATAACAACCACAAACCCTGCCAAACAAAGTATCTATCTAACCATATCAACTACTTGGAAAATAGTATAGTATTGTAAATAATAGCAGTAGCTTTTGGAGCTGTACCAGGATAAGTATTTCTCAGATGTTTTATTTAATTAAACATAAGTATTTCTAATAATAAATTTACAAAAATGTGAATTTAATAAACATTACAGATTATCAAGGACAGACAACGCTTTGTAGCTTTTAATCTTTCTGTTTAAAGTGGCACATCTGTAATATGAAAATCATATTCTTTTCAAATGCTGTATATCTGTTTTCACAGCCTGGAACAGGATAGAACTAGGATAGAACTAGGCATGCAAATTAACCAAAGAAACCGACATGGGGCTTCCTTCCTCCTTTTCTGTGCAAGTTGCTTTGAAGGTTGTTGTGTTTGTGTGTGTGTGATTATTTGTGTGATTGTTTCTGCTGATCGGCATTCTTTGTATGTTTCATCCGCAGGTGTGGACTATGTTGTGCCCAGGACGGGCTTCTTCTGCAAGCTCTGCTCTCTGTTTTATGTCAGTGAGGAGACTGCAAAGAATACTCATTGCAGCAGCTTACGACATTACCAGAGCATGCAGGTACACTTCACAACTCACAGGCTGTTTTACATTTAGTGTTGTACATGCTTTTAATACAATATCTGTATCAATAGAGTTTTGAGAGATTCTTATAAAGGTACTGTAATAATGTGGTTTATAGGGTCATCGTATTGGGCAACATACAGTACTGTTGTAAATGCATTGTTCTGGATTTACTGAAATACCTGACCATAGCACTTTCCAATAATGTAATCCTGTTTTCTTATTTATTTCTGTCCCTTGTATGCCTTCTTGCAGAAATACTATGAGAAGCTGAAATCTCAGGGTGGAAAAGCTCAGACATCGTCCATTCACAGTTCTGCGTCTGACTGAATTATTTTGGTTTTGTATCAGTATTCACAAATGGGTCCAGTGTTATTTTGTTGTAATTGTTTTGGACGTGACTACTTAAGTTCAGATTTCAAAATGAGTAATAGTATATTAATGCAAATGTGTGACACGCAACAAATAAACACATTTTTAGTAAACGATTCTGATATATTTTCTTTAGATTAACATGAAACGTCTTGTTTTCCCTTTAATATAGTAAAATAGTGAAACATATGGTGTTCGCAGTTTTTCTTTGAGATGCTGACAAATTAGTCAGACTTATAATGTTTCTTTTTTTCTGTTTAGTTTTGTTTTTAAGTTTCTGCTGTACCCAAATCTACCTTTTAAAAACTATAAATTGTGAAAAACACAATATGCAAGTATTTGAGTGTGCTTTTAACAATTATTATTACAGTACTGTTATTTAATATCTTTAATACTTTTAATTAGCCTTTGGGCTAGTTGTGGCCCAGACAGGACAAAAGCTAAATCTGGTTAAAAAGCTAGGATGTATTGGGAAATCTGTCAGTTGGAAACAGTACACGTATATGGATAACTTGGTTATAAAATGTAATATATCATGAATACTACATCCAGATCTTTTTGGGACTGTGTTCTGCATGTTTGACCACCTAAACTATTATAATAATAATAATAATAAGAAGAAGAAGAATACAGAGTCCCTGGATGTATTGTACACATTCAAATATAGTGTAAATGTCTACTGCTTTAATTTTTCCAAAGAACAAGGAAGTGTTTAATGTATGCTTTGTAAAGCAACATTCCAAGGACTGAAATTGAAAATGTTTTATTCCTACTCCTTTGTTAAGTACTTGATTGATAAGATGATTGATATGTGGTGACACCTTTCTGTTGTTTTGTTAACGCCCTGTGTGCATAGATTTTAATACATAAATTCGCTTAAAGGGAAGTACGTTGAGAGTTTCAAAAGATTTGACAAGCAACTGAGCAGACGTCAAATCATTTAAAGCTAATTTTATATTTTGGGGGCTTCCCTTTAGAGAAGAGACTACATACAGTTCAGAGCCTGTCTCAAATTTCTCACACCAAGGAGCCAATTTAAGGGTTCAGGATCATCTGTCCTTACTCTTAATGAACACTTTGGCAAGTCCTGCTTGCTTATCCCATTGTCCTCCTCGTAGTAACATCATATTGAGGAGAATCTCGTTCCCCAATATGCAGGAGCAAGTGTCTGTCTCAGCTGGGCTTTTGGGTAGATGTTGAGGTGAGTTTGCACATAAATTTTTTTCCATCTCCTGTACAAGCTGGACAGGCTCATCACATCTCCTGTGTAAAAGATATGAGATATAAAAATAATCTCATTACCGTATTAAAATATCCCTGCAATTGACAATCTGCAGCTACTCTGAATGTAAGGCAGAATAAAGAGGAAGGGTGGGAGTGCACTTTACTAAATTCTGTGTATTCTGTCTCTTTGTATTTGTAAGCATGGGTTTCCTTGACATTTCCCTTTCAACCCCTTGAAAGTTAATTGGAGTGATTTTCTAAATAGGAAGAATCATTAAATAAATGTATTAATCCAGTTCTTGGTGTGTGGCGAGGCTATAAATGGATTTCTAGAAGAAGAAAGTTCTTAGTTATGTGGTGTAGTTCCTGTGTAGCATTTCCACTGAGCAAAAAAGGGGCTAGGACATGGAGTTGGGCCTAGGTAGAGCTGCGCTGATATCAGTATCAGTCTATTACTGGGTCAGAAGGAAGAAAAGAGTATGATTTGATATAAACCATTAGCTTAAACTATAATACGAATACTTAACTAAACTTGTCCAAAGTTGCAGTTTAAATTTCATTTTGAATGTTTGATGTTGCTGACTAATCAAAAATGCTGCTGAAAGTTGTGGTAAAAAGAATTACATAATGGAGTCCTGTTTATGGCTATAGGTTGGAATAAAGTAGAGCGTTGGTTTCACTGTTCATGTTATTTAATTGGCTGTGTTGAGATGTATTATTAACCGTTTTGTTGTTTAAGAGGAAAAAAGACGGTATCTCATTGGTACTGGTGTCAGCAAATACTCAAGGTTTTGGTATTAGTATCTGTATCCGACATGAAAAAGCAGCATTGAGTCACCTCTGGACCGGAGTGTTAAAGAGCCACCTAGTTTATTGTCTTTTCTGGTCAGGTCATTAACCACAGCTCTTTAAATACACTCTAGAAGTGTTGCCTTACAAGTGTTGTTGAGTAGATGTACTCAGTTAACAGTCCTCATTAAAGTGACCAGAAGCAAATCTGAAAACTGAATCTAAGAATAAGATCATTTGTTTCAGTTTTGCATTTTTAATATGTTTAATACAGTTAGGGGAAAAGAAAAAAAAAAAACAGTAAGCAATGCTCTGGTGCCCAACCAAAACAACTGTCCTTTGCTCTTCACTGCCTGTGCACTTCCTCATTGTAAAAGTTTCTTTATTGACACACGTGTTTGTCTGTTAAAGAAACCTGTCATGTAGCCTTCTTGTGAAGCAGTTCATGGTGTTGATACATTACCGTGGCATTGCTGGTGTTGTGCCTGTTGCATTTTTAGTTTGAACTTTTCACTCTTACAGTGTTAACTGCGTTCTTGTGTCTCTCACAAAATGACTAGAACCTGTGTGCATCAGACACGGGATCAGTGTTTGCACATAGACCTAATGTAAATAAAACCACACCCAGCTATCAAGTGCTTGCTATTGGGCTTATTGTCCTTCAGGCTATTGCAATGAATCCAGCAAGTCATTCTTGATTCTGTGACTGAAAACACCATCTTAATTATCTTTACACATTTAGTTAAATAGCCCACTGCCTTGCAAATATGGGTCAGTGAAAACAAGAGCCACACCAAACATAACTCTGAGCCCATTCTTGACCGGCCTTTTGAGAGAACTGGTGTAGCTTTCTTCAGTCTGTTAGACTAGGTTTGTGTAGTCATTTAATTTGGATTTGACAATGCGGCATCCTGAGGCCTTCTTGCCCAATCCCCAGACCTCAATCCGATTCAGAATTTGTGGACTGACATCAAAAATGCTGTTTCACAGGTGTCAGATGTTACTTGACTCCATGCCACACAGATGTAAAGCGGTTATCAGAAAAAAAAGTTATATAACTAAATATTAGTTCAGTGATTAACAGAAAAACTAAATCTGTATACAAATTTCAGTTATACTGTAAATATTCTAAACTACCTATTCATACATTCTCCTTCACACATACACAGTGGAAGGCTTCATGCTTTTCACCAACCATAACATAAACCTATCATACAGAAACACTTCCAGCAGAACAAAATCCAATATCACTTTTATACTGATTTCCATGACCAAGTAAGCATTCTTTTATCTATACTGCAAGCTTTTAGCCTTACCTCAGACCCAATGTATTACACTTTTGGTTACTCTGACTCCTTCGAGCTCAATATATTACATTTACACTAACTGCATCTTGTTTTACAATTGTGTTGTATATTATCCTGCAAATCCACTACGTCATAACAGAATAGTGGGCCTTCTGCCTAAACTAAACTAAATTAAACTTGCTGAATTGCTCCTTCTTTTAAACCAGACTTTGGAGCGAGGCTTTGCAAACAGGCTTTGGGACCAGGCAGAAACGCAAAAGGCTGTCATTTACCAAAGCATTACTAAGATAAACAATTTATAAATGTTCACCTGAATGATCACCTTTCACACTGTTCAACAAAAGACACGTCTTCGAGAACATATGAGAGAAAGCATAAACTTATCTCGTGTCCCAATAAGGAACAGATCAAAAACCCTACAGAGACACCAAAACCGAAGAACTATATTCCTACGAGTAGGAAATATATTCTTAGGAGAAACATTCTATATGAAAAAGATGAACATTTGCTTACAGGAGATAATCTATATCCCTCCAGTTCTTTGTTGAGGAAGTTAACTTATTACATACTTATCAACTTATTAACTTATTAGCAAAACATGTAATTAGACCAGGGGTATTCATGCATTAGCATGTAACTGTACACCTACCGGCCACTTCAGTAAGTTCACTATGTATCTACACTCATTGTTCATTTTATCATCCCTACGTACCATATAGGTGTACTTTTTCTTTCTACATCTACAGACTGTAGTCCATCCAACAGGGTATACTTCACCATGTTGTTCAGTGGTAAGGACCCCCACAGGGACACCATAGAGCAGGTATTATTTGGGTGGTGGATCATTCCCGGTACTGCAGTGACTGATGACTAATGTTTTTGTGTGTTGTGTTGGTAAGAGTAGATCAGACACAGCAGAGCTGCCGGAGTTTTTAAACACCTCAGTGCTGCGCTGGACTGATATTAGTCCACCAACCAAAACTATCCAGCGAGCAGTACCTAATGGCAATGTCATGGGAGCCGTGTCCTGTGACCACTTATGAAGGACTATAGAATGACCAACTGTGCAGCAACAGACTTTGCACCTTTAAGGTGGACCAACAAAGCAGGAGTGTCTAATAGAGTGGGCAGTGACTGAACACAGTAGTTAAAAACTCCAGCAACACTGCGGTGACTGAATCGCTGGTTCCAACGCAGCACATACCAACACTCCATCACCACAGCAGAGTGGGAGTGAACCGCCACCCAAATAATACCTGCTCTGTGGTGGTCCTGTGGGGTTTTGACCATTGACACCATGAAACAAATAGGCTAACAGTATGCAAAGAAACAGAAGGACTACAGTCTATAATTGTAGAAATACGACGTGCAAGTGCAATGAGTGCAGGTACTAGGAGGCGATTTGAAGTGCTTTGTGCGTGTAGTTCCTAGTTTATTGTCAAGAATACTTTGATTTTCTTTTATAGATCTCCTCCTATGTTTACTGTACATAGGATCCACTAAACACATGTTCTACTGTTTCAGGCTCAAATGTAGATAATAACCAAGCAGAGAGATTTTCAGGACAGTAGTCTTTTATTTGTTGTTTTATTAAACCACAGTAACTTCACCACATCATAATAAACCTCTGCTTATTTATTTATTCATTCATTCAATTATTTTGTATTTGGAATATACCAACATTTTTCAGTACACTACCTAACCCAGGATGGAATGGTAGTTTGCCGAGGGGCCACACTATCTGAGCAGGGAATAAAGTACGAGCTTGTTTCAAGGCAAACAGGGGTGAGCTTTAAGCATGAAAAGCAGAATTCAATCTGACAGCGATTACATATGATATTCTTGCACCCTGTTCCATCATGCTCCACCACGTTACCACAGGTAGGACAAGCCCGCAGAGAGGGAACTCTTATATTTTGAACTTCAGTGAGGGTTATTTCACGGCATTTCTGCAGGTTCTCAAGGACTGTGTTTTTGCAGCCATCGTTGTCACACTTGTCCGAGCGAGGGCCTGGTCCTTTCCACTCCTTCAGACACTGCCAGCAGAATTGATAGTTCTTACCAGCCTCTGCTGTACAGATCGTGCAGCGTACACAGAGATTGGTCAGGTCCGCCCTCACCACAAACGACTTGCAACCGGGACACTTGAACAAACAAGTATAGAATTACAATGATTACATAAATGCTACCATTTCTGCACCGTTGCAAATACTGAGAATATGCACTAGACATGGACTCACAGAAGTGTATTCACAGTACTCAGCAGCTGCCAAGACAACCATGGTTTCCTCAAAGTGGCTCTGCTCCTCTTCAGTCAGCAAAGCCATCCTCCGCACTTCCATATACGGCCACTCAGCTCCACACTTCTTATTTGTTTCATCTATTAATGCTGGACACTTGAACTTGTACTGACCCTGTACACAAAATAACACTGAATGTACAAACCACAGATTATTTCATTTCTTTATTTCAGAAGAATTCATGGTTATTTTATAATGTTTCTTATTAGCTCTTTTTATAGTCGTATTACTTATGGCCAACATACGGACATGAGTTTACATGTCTTTTAAATGTCCTATATCTTACATTTTGCTTGTATATTTTCTTTTTCTAGTGCTAATGTGGTTTAGCGTACCAAAATAATCACAAATATTTTTTTACATGACAATTATCCAGCCTCTATTTATGCCTTAAAGTTAAACAGGCTGTTTTTCTTATTGTATCTCATATAAGTAAATGACTTCTGAACTCTAGTCTCATAATTTGTCTCATTCAAAAATATTCCTTATAACTTCAGCATGAATAAAAATAGTTTTTTTTGTAATATGGGCCCTTTGAGTTTAGTATGTCCTTTAACATATTTTATAGGCATCCATACAACCATCCATCCATCGCCGAGTACTCCACCTGGTCCAGCAGACTGCGACACCATGCAGTAAGGGACTGTGGTGTGACAGCATGGCCACAGGACATCTCTGCTCTGAGGGTGTCTGGGTCATCATCACCGGCTGAGAGCATAGAAAATATGAAATATACCATAACTTTGACACAGGCCACATTTTATTATATTTCTAATGTATTAAAATCATATAATCACAGTAATCATGCATTAAGATGTATTACAAAACATTGTTGTTCAGTCTAAACCTTTGCACAAGACTGTGTGGTATGGGTCGTTTGGTTCAAAGGGATAAATCGAACCTTAAATTTAATTAAATCTGAGACAACAAACAATGTTTTAAAATCTACAGTTCCAGAGACTTACACAACTAACTGTTGCTGCAGTGCAACTCTTTTAAATAGCTCCACCCTGCATTTTTATCACTTGCTGTTAAATAAAACACAGCTCAGAAAAGAGCATGCATGTAGGTGGGTTATGTACTTACTGATTTCATCCGGCCGCGGAACAAATTTGAGTGTTGTATCCCCGCGATCGTATTGCTTTTCGTGCTCTGTCATTGCTGGACAAGTATCTTCTCCTCCGATGGATGGTGTGCTGGTTGACACCTTTTAGTTTCTGTTTGTGAAATCATGTGTCAGTGGAGAAATAAAAAATAACCTGCTAGGCTAGGGGAATTCTGACTGCTGTTTACTCGCCTTACACGGAAGGCAATAGAATGAATAGAATGAGGGAACCACTGACAACTTTTTTAGAGGCACAACCTCACACTCTCAGAGGTACTAGACTGTCACTGGTACCAAGGGCACAGGTTTGGTTATATTTGGTACTTCAAACCAAACACCTTTTATAAGTTTAGCTCAAAGAAAAAAATAATGTAAAAAAGTAGGACATCGACACTTTAATCATAGGTAGTTATTTTAAGACTAGTTTTAGGCATTGTTAAGAAAATGTGGTAAAAATAAAACCAACCTGTTTGCGCCACTAGATGAAGACAAAGACAGGCAGTAAAATAATGCCCAGCAAGGAATCCAGAACCAACAACAGACTGAAGATTCAGTGTTTTGGAGGTTAGAGCTGTGGGAAAATAAACAGTCACACAGGACTGCAGCTAAATAATCCACTTCTTTTTAAACTGAAACCTAATATAATAAAGGGCGTAAGCTTTGAGCAGGGGGAGTTTACATAAAGAGAAAGTGAAACCTTAAGTCATACACTGCGTTGTTGTTCCTCTGAGCTCTCGATCAACATGGGGAAATTTTATCAAGTCCTAGTTATTGGAATTAAGGGAGAGAGGAAGACTGTCGATGTTGCACAATCTGAACAGGATTTTGACAAAACGACTATTGCGGCTTTCAAGGAGAAAATTGTGGAAAAATGTCCAGAACTCAAAGGTAATCATTTGTCCATGACTATATGACTTGATAAATGTATAGCCTTCTCATTCCAAACATGTACTGTATGTGTACATATGCTCATTTAACCCCTGTATTGTAGCTCCAGGTATATAAAACAAACTGACCTGTATGTGTTTCTAAAGAACAGAACCGAGTCTTTGTATAGTTAAGGAATTAATAGAATGCTTTCTCTTTTTGTTATAAACAATAACAAACATGGTAGCTGGTGAGATAGACGCTCCCAAACTCCAAGGCTAAATCAAGCGCTGTTTCCAAATGATCCTGTTTTTATTTCTGTATGTAGGTCCTTCTAGATCATCTCTCTTATGAAATGTTAAAACAGAAAAATAGCAGGTGTTTATTTCTACATAAACACATTTTGAGATCAAATTTAATGTCCAGTAATCTGGAGATTACTTTTTTTAGAAGAATCTAATACATAATTAGGACTGACAGTAGAAGATGATCTATAAATGTTTGAATAATATTTTAGTGGTGGTAGATTTTTACTGCTCAGTATTCTGGACATTGGAATTCGACTAAGACAGTTTTGAAAAATGAACATTGAGCTAAATTGTTTCAATATTTTGTTCATTTAAAAGCTAGTAATGTAAATTAGTATACATGTGTTGTGATAAAGAGCTCTTATTATGAAATCAATTTAATATTACAATTTAGGAGCCATTTATACACAGTTTCAGATAGTTTTGAAAGGTTTGGATATGTATACAGTAAACACAGGATAAATTCAGTGCTTGGCTCGTGTCTCTTTATGTTGGTGCTAAGAAATCATTTCAAATTCAATTCAAAAACTCTCAACTTTTAGGCACCTACATCCAAACGCCTGGTATACTTGACAATAAATTTTCTAGGTTTGTTGTTTAGTGTGTAGCAGAGAACATGCTTGATAATATAAAAACTGATTGTGTCCAGTCTTTAGACTGAGAAGAAAAGACTATCCCTGTCAATAGTCAAAAAATCTCTCTCAAAAAAGTCTCATTAATTTTTTTTCAGGGGAGAAATTCGAAATGATGTACACTGACCGAAAACTAGAGGAAAAGGAAACTTTCTCCGAGTACGGAATAAAAGACCGCTCTACGATAATGCTGATTCTGATCCTGCCTGGAGGATCTGCACTCTGAAGCCAATGGGATGAACAGAGAGTCTCCAGCTGTCTGGACTTTTAATCATGCTTTACTTTTTGTTTTTCTTGTTTTCTTTTTTCTTTCTTTAAATTACATGTCTTGAAAATGTTTCTACATGCATACTTTTACAAATCTATAGAAAATGTACACAGTAAAGTGATTTCACTTCTTTAGTAAGAAAATTCTTAATAATTAAAACAAGTTCTTAATTTCTACAGTAGTAGCCTTTCTAACACTATGTCAATCCTCTGTAAGTGTGTGTGCACGCTTCCATGCCATTGGTTTAACCAAAAAATATTCTCTTGCCATTACACTTTCAAAATAAAAACAAATTATGGATAGCTTTAGGGGGCTCTGACAGTGCTGACAGTGAAAGTAAACCATTTTGGAAATGTTTTAAAGCTATTCTGTTAACTGGAACATGGGACATTTCAGTTCATTTTGTAACTGCTGGAACTTAATTTACCTGTTAATGTAACTATATTTTTCATACCTGACCCTGCCTTTGGGTTTTGTCAGGTATGTAACTGGTTGATAGTTTCATACCTGACTCTCATGAGTGTCTGGTATTTTTGGGCAGGGAAAATAGTGCATGGTAGTGGATCCTCAGAAAACTTTCTCTGTGACATAAATTCAAAATAAATTATGGGTGATAAAATCCAGAGACAGATATTGGAGTCAAGGTCGAAAGATAATTAAAACTGTGTAGCTGAGATTGTACCTATGTTACTTTATCCTTCTGCATTACAAGATAATCACATGCTTGTAAAAATGCTGAACAGTCTTCACAATTCTGGTACCCATTAACTAGGAGGAATATCATCTACATCTTATGTAGACAGTTCAGACTGATTACACTTGGTGGACAGAACTGCTCACAAACTGTTCAAGCTTTATTCTAAAAAGAAATAATAACATTTTCCCGCAAATAAAAACAGACTCTGATTATGTGGTATTTTTTCATAGCAAACCTTTCCTATATGTTTTCATATATTCTTTATTGCAACTCAAATGTGATAATCAGTAATAGTTTGACCTGGGTGCGTTTTAAGCACCAGCAGCACCAGTTTAGCCAATTTATATATCTCTATTATCTGTTTCTAAAACAAAATAACAAGAAGAAGAAAAATAATATTCTTACAGCTTGAGTAGTTGCATACTGAATACAAGCCTACTCCAGACCTGCATTGGTATATTGTGGGCCTTTTACAACCTCAGATCAGAAGAGGTTGGGACAGTGTATTTTAATGGGCAGAATGTGTACTTATTTGCACTAAGAACATCGACAAAACCTGTAATTTAACCAGGGGCAACCAGACCCTATGTTAATGTGTGTGTGTGTGTGTGTGTGTGTGTGTGTGTGTGTTTGTCTAGTATAAACACCTGCAATAAGAAGACCGTCTGCTCCAACTTTGGCTTTTTGTGTATTTAAATTTTGTGCATTTAAATTTTGCCTAATTCGATTTATGTATTCACACACAGGGATGATCGTTTTTCAGTCTTTGTTGGCTCGTCCTGTCTATGCCTTCTTAACAGCTTTTCGTTGTTTGTGATTAGATTTCAAACTATTACGGAACAGTCTGAAGTAGAGTGTAAATACACGCATTTCTCATGGTTAAGCTTGTTGAATGCAGAAGAACAAGAAACGAAAGCGCGTCTGCGTAGCTTATAGTTTACGTAAAGCGCTCGCGCATGTAAACAGAAACTGAGAAATAGCGCCCTCTACGGTCACACAACTCGACGGTCACAGAATTTGGTGTAACAATTGTAAGACATGGTATTGGACGTTACGAATGCATTTCAAATCAGCGCATATCATTATACAATTAAATTACAAATAAGGTTATGGTAGTCCTACAAACGTTCTAAGAGACTTTTAAAAGACTTTCCATAAACGTCCCCTCATAGTCATCTGGAGGTTTCCTGGTGGTCCTGCAAACGTCCTATAAGAACGCCCCCTTGTTAGCTGGGTTCATGTTTTTAATGTTTCTATGAATAAAAAAAGGAAAGTAGTTCCCCAGGAGAGCTGCCCTGTCTCCCTGCTGCAGCTCCTCTTCGCTCTCAGAGAATTACCTCGTGTCGAAGATGATCTTAATGATTAACATCGTGCAATATGTGTATTTACACCCAGTCTGATCTGATGTACACTTCACATCTCGACAAGATTATTTCAGCTAAAGTGGGACTGTTTTAAGCTGCGCATAAATGATATTATAAAATATATTGGGTCACAGACACGGAGATCTTGGCTCTGTTTACATTCACTGCTAAAGACGCTAGGCAGCTTTTTAAGGAGCAGCACAGCCGGAGAGAGAAACTGAGGAGAAACCGGAGTGAAAGCAGGAGGAACGTTTAGCGAGTGCAGCCTTAACTGAAAGTAAAACTATACTTTAACGTCCACGGCTACAGTTCGTAGAAGGTTTTGTTGTTTGCTGTAAAACTGAAGATTTGAGGACTGAAGTCAACGAGAAATAGTTCCAGCACAGTCTTTAAGCGCGACAGGTAAATACCCGGCTGTACTATGGGGATTATCTGCGGCGTGTTCAGGTGGTCTGCAGTACACAGAGATGGGCAGCAAAGGTAAGAGACACAGCAGTGTCACAACATTGTCTACTGTCTTACACCGCTGTTACGCTGTCTAAACAAGGTTGTCACTGATAAATTTAACTGATAAATAACGTTGTTTACGGTATTATTTCTACCCGTTGGCAACTTTACCAATGCAGACATTATGGATATGCAGATATAATTAATGGTATAAGGGTAACGTACTGACAACGTCGCCACTACGTTCACAAAGTTGTCAGATAACATTGTTACACTTTCTGATGAATTAAGTTTCAACGTTTTGACAACGTTGTAAGCACTACATTTACACTGCCTTTTTAATTTACGGCATTTAGCAGACGCTCTTATCCAGAGCAACCCACATAAATGCTTTGTGTTTGGTCAGACTATGTATCTCAATCTAGTACAAACAGTCTAAACTTTACTTTAGCTCAAACACTGCCAGAAACAAGGGCCAGTGCTGATACCTGGAGAGAAGAAATACAAGGTTAGATACAGTAAACGTGCAGTACCTTGTCACAATGTAAAGGCTCATTTATACTCAATGTTAAATACGGATACTGATACGGATTCGCATGGGGCGTTCTGTCTGTACCCTGCGTTTATTTTGTGCGTAATTTGCACGTTTTCGGAAAGCTTACGGATACGGACGGGACCGAGCAATACCGCTGTAGTGCGTAGGGGCAGTGCAAGACACGAGCACGTCCATACAAACATGATGAAGAACAAATAGCGGGATTTTTTGGAGAGAGGTTGTGCGAGTTGGTTATACATTTTAACCATGATGTAATTTCACCGCGGCGCAGATACGAACAGTTGTTTTTGTCTTTTTAGTAGTAAACACAGAAATACGAGCTGCTCCACCGCCGCCATGTTTTATTTACCTCGTACTGCCCTCTACTGGAAATGTTGCTCAGCAACCATGTCAACGGAGCTGACGCACAGAAGTATGTGGGCAATCACGGTTATATCCTTTAAATGCACACAGATATTTTCACACATAAAGGGAATATAAATGAGTCTTAACTGTGTTTGCAGGGTAGAAGGCTCTTCTGACTGAAACAATTTATGTTATTGTAGACTTGGTTAGAAAAGAAACTGCAGAATGCTTAATTTAGGCCTTTGTGTCTGTGATTAATACACATCTTAACCCTGTTTATACATTTCAGAGACTAGAAATGGTCATGTTTAGTTCATGGTCGTAGGCTAGAAATTCTATGTCTGCTATACACAATCATCCCGCTACTCTGCCGACGTTCTGCCAAAACTCCAAAGAAGCTCTTGACAGCTCTGACTGTTTTGAGTGTTTTTCATGTATATCTTATTACCCAGTCAGTGAAATGACACCAGCTTGCAAAGCTCATTCAATAAAAAAATTCTACACTTTTTCTTCACATGTCATTTTTGTAAAACAATTTTTAGAATTTATGATTTAAGTGAGACCATTTTAAAATATAATTAAGACTGTCCTATTGTCCCACTTTCTTCCAGCCATGGTGCAAAACAGTACAAAGGCTTGAAAAATCAGGGAGCAACTTGCTACCTGAACACAGTGCTCCAGTGTCTGTACATGACCAAAGACTTCAGAATAGCAGTACAGAGGTATCTCCATTCACTCTCGCTGTATTTACGCCTTCAATTTTATGCAACTTCTTTTCATTAAATATTGAGTGAAACTTACATTTATATTAATAACATTTAACATTAACTCAGCCTGTTTATAGTTTTTACCTTTAAACTAATAAAAATTGTTAGTATAATAATTTAATGTTTCTAAATATGAGTGAGCATCACACTTTTTTGTGTAACAAATGTTAGGTTTAAACCAGGACCACAAGGCTCCAGGCTGGGAAATGCTGGTCTGCTGCTGCAGCTTCAAAATCTCTTTGAAAAGCTGAATAAGGAGGATGGCACCACTAAAGAAATAACTCAAAGTTTGTGCATCAAGAATGGTGAGTTATGTTCAGTGTTTTCAGTCATGTGCCTGATTTGTGTGTTGTTCATGTTGTCATATCTTTTTTAGTTTATGAACAGCAAGACGCAGTGGAGTACTATAAGAAAATCCTAAAAACAGTTGGGCCTCAAGTGTCACAGGTAGACTTCTTATGCTTAACATCTCTCACACTTGTTGATTTTTTTTATCTTTAAGTTTATCTGATGTTAGTCTTGTTGGCCTTGCACAGTTTTTGGGAGTCCCATGGTTTTTTTTTTTGTCTTTTTTAATTCTTTCTTTTAATAATATATCTCTGACTTTCTTTATATATATATAATAATAATTTATAATAATTTTTTTTTATATGTCTAAATGTATGAATCTTTTTTCATTAAACTTTTACACAAGTCTTCCAACCATTTGGATGTAACACGGTTTTAATTTTTTGAATAATACATTTTAATATAGATGATATAAATCATAGTGTACACTGATATGTGTAAAGCCCAATCCAAACAACATATACCATAAAAGGAATATATACATATATTCTTGATATACTTAATAATTGTGCTTTTTCAGGTGTTTGAAGGGAAAATGAGCAACAAAAGTAAATGTCTGAACGAGCACATATATGAAGAGAAGTGTCCCTTCCTTACAATCCCTCTTGCCATAGAGAATGGACAAGATGGGGTGTACAGTGTGGTATGAAGACTTCTCTGATTACTAGAATAAGGAAGAAATTAATCTTATATATCTTATTAGCATAAACATACATTTATTGGGAATGTTTTTTTCTCTTCCAGAACAATGGCTTGGAGGCTTTTTTCAAACCTGCACAACTAGATGAAGACAACTGGTTGTACTGTGATCAGTGTGACAGAAAAATAGAAACAGTGGTTGTGAGTACATCTGGCTACATATGAATGCTTATAAAGAGCTGAAATCCTGGTGTCACTGACAGCTGTGGTATTTTTGCTAACTGTGTTTATTTCCTCTCACAATCTTATATTATGGCCTTATTACTAAATTCACAGTGGAATGAAATAGAGGAGTTTCCCACAGTCCTGACTCTGCATCTGAAGAGGTTTTACTTTGACTACAAGCAGATGAAGCATATAAAGGATCACTGTCCTATTGCCATCCCTCAGACACTACAATTCAAAGTAAGTTTAACATTTTTTAATGCTTTTTTAACCATTTTTTAACCAATATATCAAATAAAATCAGTAATCATGCTAATCTAGTAATGCTTCCCCCTCCTTAAACGTACGGATGTGTATATATTTTCTAACAATGTACAACTTCAATTACCTTTCTGCTGTTTCTGAAGATAATTAAGTCTTTTTCTCTTCAGGATTGTGAATATGATCTTTATGCAGTTATTAACCACCGAGGTGATCGAAATGGCGGCCATTACGATGCTGCCATCAAATCATTTGAGGATCATCAGTGGTACAGCTTTGATGACATTTCTGTCACAAAGGTACTTACAATGAAGTGCTTGTTATTTTCTTGTTTTGATTTTCTCTTGTTTATATTTTTCCTCTCATTTATTGTGTTCTAATTTCCACCCAATAGTATTCAGTGAACTCTCTCAAAAGGTTAGTACAATACTTTCATTTACAGTTTGTAATTTTTTATATGGCTTCTTAAACTTAATTTCAGACAGACCTGTTTACATCTTTTTCTTTTCAGGTCACAGCTGGCGTATTTACTGATGTACAGAAAAAGTGAGTAAATAGTTGCTTATCCATCTTATTTACCCAGTGACGATAACTACATGTCTTCTGTAGCTTTTTATGTACATTACATGGTTTTGTTGTATGGAAACAATAGGATAACTTTACAGTTAATCTGAGTCTTATTGTCTTATGTCTTATTTGGTAATTTAGCTTTGACATTTTATTTTTATTCTTCTTCCCACTGCAGCACAAAGACAAAGTGGTTTTGCGCTGTCCAGACATTTAAACTTTACTGCACTCAGCCAAATGACACGTAGGAAACGCTTTATTGTGCCTGGATTTTTTGTGTGTCTGGTGTTAATCATGTGGGGAATTTTCAGGCACAGATTCCCTAAAGCAGCATTTCCTAAACTTTGTATTATCTCATGGTGATCAGTATAAACTATAAAGACTCAGTGATAAAAAGTGTTTGAATATCACAGAGCATTGTACACTCGATTTGTTGATAAACACATGCCGTCAATTATATTGTGCCTACATTTTTACTGGCTGGTAGAAGTCAGCTTTTGAAATCAAGATCAATTAGAGAGAATATAAATGTATTTGTGATTTATTTTTGTACAGTTATTATTAATTGTTTCCTTCCTATAAATATTAAACTGATTCTGTATTTAGTATTAATCTTTTTAAAGATCTTTTTAAAATCCAATATGTATGTATGTCTGTATAGATAGATAGATAGATAGATAGATAGATAGATAGATTAAGGGTATTTATAATCTTTGTTAGCAGTTTTGCAAATGTCATATGATCAAGATATAAAGATACATTAAGGACGTGAAGAAAATAATAATAGTAGTTCATATTTGTCTGTCTGGCTATCTCTCTTTGTTTACATTCGCTTGTCTGTCCCATGTGCTTGTGTTTATGTTTTCCGCCATGTGGATCTTTTTTGTCATGTGCTCTATGTCTCCGCCCTCTGTCTCTGCCCCTCACCTGATTGTGTTGTCTCCCCCTTGATTAGCCCCAGGTGTTCATTGTTAGTGACTGTATTAATCCCTGGTTATCTGGTTAGTCTGTGCTTGGTGTTTTTGTCTTGCTTTGTTCTGTTTTGTCCTGCTCTGTCTTGCTTTGTGCTTTTCATGTTAGTGTGTATAGTGTTGCCTGTTTTCCTGATTTTGGTTCTATGTTTGACTTGTCTTTGTTTTCTTTTGTTAATTTGCCAGTGAGTCACTGTTTATAGTTTCTTGTTTTCTTTAGTTTAGTTTGTTTTGTGTTTTGTAATAAACTTCCCTCTGGTGTTGCACTTGCATCCTGCCTCCTCGTCTCTTCCAGCGTTACAATATCTATAGGTTGGTCCAAAAAATCAACCAAAATCAAAAAATTCCAAGATACAGTGACACATAGAACATATATAATTTCTTTTACACAATATAATCAGGACTCCAGCAATAACAATAACAAAATCTTTCAGGTTGTATTATGTCATGTTTATCTGTTGTATAAAATAATTAGTAATATACCCTTTACTCTCCCTTTAGCAGTCTATATATATGATAACATATATAAATGATAGAATTACATAAGGTTACATATAAAATGTTACATATCGCTCCTATTGGAACAAAATCTCCAAAATGGTAGAAAACAGCTAAATGGTAACAGGAGCAAAAAAAACCCAACATTTTTTAAAAGTGTAACCAACCTTTTTGTTTTGGGCCATTTCACTGTTAAATTACTTGTTCACTTAAATTACTGTTAAAAAACGGTCATCTTAAAATTTTAAGTTAAGATTAACAGTGTAGCCGTAGTGCCGGATTATTCAGAATTACTTACATCTGTAATGACTAGTGGAGCCAAGTTTTTACCCCCTTCATTTTCACCAGGACTCAAATATGGATAGAGCCTCTGACAGAAAGACTGCCCGGTAAATGAGTAAATATGGTACAAGGCTTTCACGTCATAAAAGGAGACCACACCTTGTTCATAATCCACAAAGACCCCAACCTTCTGCGGCTTCTCTTTAAGGGAGAGATGGACTGGTGGAATCTCATTTGCATCATACTGATCTCCATTTCTCAGCCATATAGTCCAGAAACCATGCTCAGGATCCAACTCAACCTCCCCTTTTCTGTTTATAGACTCAGTGGCCAATCCTAAATCCCACTCGGTCTTCTCACTCACTTGTACCTCATAGTAAAATCTCCCTCCAGAGAACCCCTCCTGACCAAGGACACAGGAGCACCAATTAAACCTAACTGGAGTGTCAGGGACGTTTTGGGGCCTGCCTCCATTCCACACCTGCTTCCCATCGTCAGACAAGAGGAGTTCAGGATGGGCTGTGTCAGGATCTAAAGTCACATCCACTGGTGGAAAGTAGAAAAATACATTGTTAACAGTTATAGTCAGCTCATACTTGATAGTCAGCTTTGAGATCCACGAAGAACCAAAGAAAAACAGTTTTAATATGCAGTTTTATACAGAGTTTATGTGAAAATTAAGTCATTGTATTTGTGATGTCACAAAAGCAACACATTTACATATGATCAGCCTAAAGCATTTTCACAGTGTTTCTGCCACGTCTGCTTTATGAATGAGGCACAACACAGGGCAGCCAGTCCGAATGGAGATCTCTCACATACACCAGTCTTAAAGGCACAGTGACCAAATAACTGTTTAGTTGTAATGTATGGAAGGTTGGAAAAAAATTATGACTATGGTTGTGCATAAAGCCACACAAAAGGTGAACATTAAGTGAAAGGAAAATACAAGAAGAATGCAGGACACATGACGTATAGTAGAATAGAACATTCTCTCTACCTGAATACTGACGGATTCTGTTCAGTTCCCCAGAAACTGTATAAATGAGTGAAATGAGTTAATGAAGCTTTGACTCTTTTCTTCAACTCTCTGTGCTAGATTTGACAGTACAGAGTGTTTACATTATATATTTAACACATCATGCCTGTAAGCGGACAAAAAAAAGAAACAAAAAAAGATTTACCAGTTTCTTTCATCTTCCTATCTATAGCCCTCTGAAGCTGAGACAGCGTTAACCTCAAAGGTTCCAGCGGGTGGATACTCACATCAGTTTGGTGTTTACTGCTGCTTGAGTGACTGGGGATCTAAGCAGAGGACAGTAGCTCCTTTAGCAGTGGGAACGTTGTGGTGTAGTGTGTTCTACTGCAATGGAGCTAGAGGGAGAGAACTCACCTGCAGTTGGTAGAAGTGAGATTTGGGATTTGAAATCTGGTCCAGCTTAGCATGTCGCATTTTTAGCTCACTAATTTCCTGTTCCAGTTCCATGATGAGCACTTCAGCCTTCCTCTCTGCTGCTTTCTCTTGTTGGTCCATGGATTCAAGCAGCTCAGCATGGCTTTTCTCAATCAAGTAATTAAAGAATTGTAAGCTTTTATCTGTCTCTCTCTCTTTGGTTTCCTAAGATAGAAAAAACATAGAAACAGAAAAATTACTTTGAAACATCAACACAACAAAACAGGTGACTTGAAGTATGTGTGACCAAACCATACTCACCTTATTGACCTTTAAAAAATCTTTGATTTCTGTAATCTTCTGTTGTCTGTCTTGAATCATCTGCTGCAGCTCAGTTTTCACCTTCATCTGAAGAACCTGTGGAGAGGAAACATCTGTTGGAGCAGATCCTTCTTTCTTCACAATGATAACGTTACAGGAGAAGGAACAAAACATTCTAAACTTTGTAACTGATGTTAAAGAAGTGTTGTGTAAGATTTAGGGTTATCTATTAGCAGAAACAGAGTATGACATAAAACGATGTTTTCTTTAGTATATAATTATAACTAACTACAAAGTGTTGGGTTTTTGTTAGCTTAGCCCTTCATGTCTACACAGAAGCGGTTCCTTTTCCAGCCCAAGATACCATGTAGAGCCTCAGTGTTGGTACTGTAGCCCAGGCAGGACAAGCCATACACTGGCTGTAGACAGTGCCTTTTGCATTTTATGTGGTAATGTTGAAGCACCAGCTTGAAATTGATTATAACATCATTTGAAAAATACCCTAAGAAGAAGAATTCTTGTGGAAATGTTCTACTGTAGTGCATATTTATTGGTAGCTCTGTGCATAAAACTCAAGTACAGATATTTTGATCTCCTTCACACTGTGATTGTGATGTCAGCTTTCTATTTGCCAGTTTTTCCAGCTTAAGTGATGCAGGAGCTATTATAATGCCTCAATTGCCAGAATGTAACCTTAGCACCATGTAAGGTTCAATGGGAAAGAATTAACGAAAATCTGGAAAATGTTGTTAATAAAAAAAAAGTTACCCGTATTAAATAAATAATTAGTGTGTTCTGATAGCCTCAAAAAAGGTAAAACATCAAATATTATGTCTGCACTGGTTTTAATTTAATACAGATGAACCCACACTGGTTCATTGCCGATTTCTGTTTTTATTTGCATTTCGCATACTGTCCTAAGTTTTCGGCAACTGAGTTTGGCCATTAATATGAATATCTTATAATATTAATATGAATATGTTTATGAAAAGTGTTGTCAGAGATGGCTAAATGTCCTTACTTCACTTTCCTCTTCCACAGGAACGGTGCTGTGACTCTTATGGTCGGTTTCAGTGCAAAAATGACACACGTATGTCTGGTCATCTCTGCAAAACAGTTCCAGAGGTCGTTTGTGCTTCTTGCATATATAATCCTCCAGATTCTCCACAGGATCGATCAGCTTGTGCTTCTTCAGCTTTTCTGCAGTTTTATGAGGCTCCAGGTGAACCTCACAGAAAGATGTTTCACAGTGTAGACAGGATTTCAGAGCTTTCCGCTTTCTCTTGGGGCAGCTGTCACAGGTCACCTGAGTCCACTTCCTTTTGAGATGCTCTGCGATCTCTTTGACTGTTGTGTTGATCTTGAATTTAGATACTGAGTCAATCGTCTCACCGCACAGGGGACACTTGGAGTGCGGACTGTTGTTTCTGTGTCTTCTGATGCAAGTCATGCAGAAATTGTGTCCACATGGAGTCGTCACAGGGTCAGTGAACACGTCCAGACAGATTGGGCACTTTACCTGCTCCTCGGATAAAGAACTGCTGGAGGTAGCCATGTCCTAAAATCATGCAGTCATGAGAACATGAGTGGTGACAACATCTAACAGTGAAAACTAGAAATACTACAAAATATATAAAACTAGTGTTTAATGGGTCATTTTGTTTCGCTGTTTCATTTTTGCCTCCTATGTTCTTTGCACTTCAAACTTAAGGACCACGAGAGAGAATTAAATTCAAATCCACTAGGGGGCCTCATAAGGAAACTATGAAAAAATGTAAACAGCTGTTTCGACTTGTGGTGAGAACTTTACTCGTGGCAGAGCAAAAATCTGTGTTGTGTTATAGGCAATCAGATATGGTCCTAGTGAGTGACATTTGAGAGGTATGGGATTATAATTGGAGAAAGATTGGCTTCCTAACAGCTATTGGTGTTAGATTGTAAACCATCTAGCAAAACAAAGCTTATTAAACAAAGAAAAAAAACAAAGATAAAATCCCCCAAATGTGAAGTCAGCCATTTGCTTTAAATTTAATTTTAAATTAAATCCTTTAAATTATATTATAGCAGAATTCCTTCAGATAAACCAGCATGTAGGCGCAGTTATCGGACAAATCTCTGCTGATTTGAGAAAGTAAATACATAATACATAATAAAAAAGTAAATACATATGCCATAAGCTGGCTAGTCTGCGGTTAACAGTACTTACAAAGAGTCAGTGGGAGCCAAACAGTCTTTAAAGTGTCTGTTAATGACAAGATGCCACCATGTTCCTACGGTAAGTAGAGTGTGCTACGGTAAACAACGTCTGCCAGCGCATTTAGACTTTGTGCAGTCTCAAAATCTGCTGAAGATCACAATTAGTGCTGTACATCACATCATGCAGACATTATTATCCGCATAGACGAGTAAAGAAATCATGTGTCATTCAGACTTCGCTGTTCCCCACTGATGCCACACTGCAGTTGGGCAGTGATGACACAGCTTGTCTTACAAGCAGAAAAACAGACATAAACAGACCAACATCATGACACTTGTGAAAACATAAACATCATGGAAGTGAATTCTGTAAATTTCTTTTCTGTACAATTCTATGACACACTGATCAAGAGAAGCCATTAAGGCTGCCTTTGTGCTGTACTGTGTAAAATTGTTGCAGCACCACTGATAAAGCTAAACTATTTTTTTGTGCTGTGCAAAGGAAAAACAATGTGGGAGTTTATTTAGCACATCGTGAGGTGAAGGAGCTGCTGGGTGTTCAAACTGAGGATGTCACAGCTGTAACAAGGCTCTCGTGGCAGATGTGTTTAAGCACAAGGTTAAGGCTTTTAAAGGTTTCACATGGACGGTTTTTTGTGTCAGGTTTCATGTGGGGACACTATAATCTAAGTTACATTTATAGCTGTATATTTTATTTATTTTAGAAACATTTGCTGTGGTATTCCTTGAAATATTATTTAACCTTTTGATAGCAATCATTAAATGAAAGGCTCTGTCAGAAAAAGAATACAATGATTATTGTGGAAGGTACAGCACTGTAAAAACTTGTTCAGTCATATCTACCTACCATATGTATACCTATACCTCACAGTCTACGTTATTCATATGTAATCATTTTCACATGTGTCAATTACTTATCTTGTATGCAGTCTGTGTGGTATATGTTTGATGTTATCTGCATTGTAGTTTTAAGTATGATTTGATGGCAGTGTGGTGTCATAACACTGCATTGTAAGTAATTCAATCTAAAACAAACAAAATGTTTATGTCAGGCTGTATTAGGTTCACATTTGCAAGGACGTTGAAGAGCCTAATGAGGGGAGTCAAGTGAGGGGAGGCCTAGTAGCTTTGTAGCCATATAATTGTTTGGAAAGTAAGAGCAGGAGCCAGCGATGATTGTGCGCCTGTCTTTGTGATTTGATGTGTTCGGGAAATAAAGCCAAGCCTTGATTATGTTGAGTTTCCTACTGAAGCCAACGTTACAGTATTTATCTTATGTCAGTCTGTATTAACTTTGAACTAAAGATTTTACAAATGAAGTGATGTAGCTAGCTAGCTTATGTATTGTTAATTTATTGTTAATCATATTGTTATTTATTGTTATAAGTTATGTGAGAGATTCGTCAACTTCCAAGAAGTGTTGCACACCTTTATCTGACACTCTCTGTTGTGTTTAGACCAGCTGTTCATATTTATATGGAATGAGGGATGAAAGTAGAAGGTGGAAAATTTGGTTGTATTACACGTCCTAGTTTCTACAAAATCACCTACTCCAATTTTAACACTGACTTTACTGGACAGCAAGCATCCAACAGCTAAATGGGACTTAAATTAAGTTTTTCATGACCAAAATCCTTCAGAGTGGTGTTCTCCTTCACTCATCTGTGCTGATGATAATGTCTATTTGATGTGATATACATCACTGATCATGATCTTTGGCGTATTCTGACAAAATATACATCACTGTCCAAAGAACAAGTATCTGCAAAATGCAACTTCACAGGAGATGACAAAAACTTACAATGTATGTCAATGGAACCAGATTTTTTTCTACGCCAATTTGAAGCATTTCTATTGGTCCATTCATCATGATTTTTTACATAATGTAAACAGCAGCTGTTATGTCCAAATGATGTTTAAAAATAAAAATACATTTTATTTGGACAGTGACGATACGGAAAGTAAATGTAGTACCAGCTTACACGCCAGCAGATGTTGTTATGCGCACCCTGCTTATAGCAGAGGTTACACATCTTCTGCAAGTAGCCAATACTCTGCTGAGCCAGATCAAAGGATCAGCTCAGGATTGTCTGAAGGTTTAGACTTCTCTGTCACATGGTCACCTGTAGCATTTTGGGAATGGAATGGAGGACCAGGCTGTAAACCGGCTCAGACAATGAGGAAGCGTGACAAATAAATTCTGGATTAGGCCAAACATAATATTACTTCCAGCCTAAAAAAGATGAGTAATCAGAAGTAGGTGTTCTCAATATCCAAACCTATAATTCAATAATTTATAACTCCTTTAGAAGCTACTGATAGACCATTATCCATTTACTACAAACTGAGTTTCTCAACAAAAACAAGGTGGACACCCCTCAAACTCCTGAAAAGTTCATTTAAGCTATTCATCTATTTTTCCAATGGCATCAACCAGTTTCCTATAGCAACAATGTAAATGAGGGAGAGAAACAATACACACAAGGACAGATTACCAGTTAAATGATCAGTAAATGTAGGGAGCTATATGCTAAGTAAATATAAAACATGATGGTGCAACTTAAAATCTATTTGCTCTGTATAGCTGTAACCATAATAAGAGACTAAAATATAACCTGAAAAACCTGTTATAAATGAAACATACTGAGGACTCGTTCTGTTTGGGAAGGGTGTGTCAGCATTTCATTGCACTTTTATTTTTTTAACAACATCACAAAACAATGTTTTGTTTCTGAGGCCTGATCTATCTATCTATCTATCTATCTATCTATCTATCTATCTATCTATCTATCTCCCTCAATGCACACATATACTGTCTGTTTGTATTTAATAATTTATTGGCTGTCTTCAGGAGCTATGAAACCCAAAGACATGGTCAGATCTATTAGCACTCACTCAGAACTTACATAAAGAAACAGATTTCCATATCCACACTTGGTTCCACGTGCCTCTCATTTCACATTTCACAATGTTGCATTCTTCTTTGCATCTTGTACCAACAACACCTTGATATCATGCCAATGGCATTCTTACTTACTCAGGTAGTTCTCCAAAGCACTGTCTTCTCCTATCCAGAGACTTGCACTTGTAGAATCCCAGAAACCAACTATTAGACCACTCCTAACCCAGACAGCGACACCTCCTACACCTCTCCTCCAGTGCCAGCCTTCTACGTCTCTCCTCTAAGGCCAGCCTCCTACATCACCTCTCTGCCAATATAGGTTGTTTTGGGCCAACCAATGAAATGGCCAAACCAAGGGCGCAGATTCGCTCTTGACATTGGTGGGGACCTATAAATCAAATCTAGGTCTCATGCATCAGCAATAATAAAGTAGATGAAGCTGCATAATTTCTACAAAACCAACAAAGTAACAATCACAGAAAAAAATTCTCTCTTAATGTGTCAATGAAAGTACAAGACATATTTTCATCCAGAAGTGTCACCACTTCTAAACCAATAAGCTGTGAGTTTACAACTAAAGAATTTACTTAACTTTATTTTATTAACTTTACTTCAGCAAATGAAACAGGTCTCTGACCTAGAGTGTTTTAACTGAAGTTAGACATGCTGCTCTAGGAGACTGTAAGAGAACTGACAGTTGGCAGTTTGTTGTGCAGTTAATTTCCAAACCATGTTATTCATAGCTACAGACGATGTTAGCCTGCTGTATGATGTGCGCCAAAGCCTAGCATTACCATTAACATTATGATGGACTCATTAGTGAACTTGACTTTAAGTGAAAGTGACTTACACGTCCACCCTCTTTTTTTCACTCTCTTTTGACACCCATGTGTCACCCACATTGCACCTGAGTTGCGCACAGTTTTGGCGCTGATAACTATGGAGGGCAAAAAAAAAAGTATAATTAAAAAAATTTGCAAATAAATAATTAAATACATAAATGAATAAATAAATAAATGCACAAATAAATATAGGGTATTTAACAAATAAATAAAGAGTATTTATAAAAGGGTAATGGACGGTTTATTTCAGTTCATTAAATTTTTTTATTTAACATGCGTTCACTATGGAAATTGATAGGAACTATTGCCATTTGTAAACATTTGCAGTCAGGAGCATATTTACAAAAACAAAGGTTTTGTAATTTAAAATTCATAAGTGCTATTTGAACTGGATTCATTCTTCATGAAGAGGTGCAGAAACATTAGTATTTCCATCTGTACGTATATAACTTTTTACAGAAGAAAATGTTAAAAGCAGACACAGAAATTGGCCAGAGCCCTAAGAGTCTGTACCACTATGGCTGGATGGTCACTGCAGAGACAGGAGAGGTTCACACAACAGGATGCACAGTGATCCTATTTTTATTAACAAAGTAAAAAAAAATCACATAAATAACAAATTTATGGAAATTTTATTTACTAAAAAGATACAGCAAATAAAATCTCAATCAGGTCACTTTTGACCCAGGTTGTGCATCAAATGATAAATAACAAACAAGGGCAGTTACAGCTCTCACTACTTATTGGTTCTAATAATGCAAATACTTGAACCTAATCGCTCATAGGCTGATATAAGTCCTTATACTGTATTTTATTCTGTAATCACATATCTGCTTCAAAACCCTGATAACATCGATTACATCAACCATATATTTTTTTTCTGATTATTTTATTTAATCAAAACATCTTATTTTTAATTATAACTGGTTCACTTTTAAGCATGTAGCTACACCTTAATTGTACTGTGCAGCCTTTTTAATGAGCATCTCCACCAAGCAAAGCCAAGCTGATCCCACCAGGCCAGAGCCACTGCTCCAAACAGAGCCCTGAGAGGATGACTCCTGCACACCTACAGTGATCCTACAGCATAATATGAAGCCATCTATTGTTTTTTTTTTATCCTTGTTTGAAAAAAGTTTGTTCATTAACTTTAAAACTTTATTATTGAAACATTTTTTTACTAGAAAATACATTACATTAAATCTGGGTCTAGTAAAATGTTGTGTTGGTGTCATTTTAGGCTAAAACGGTCTGCCACACAAACTGAATATTTGATCTCCAGTCATCTGATCAGTCTTGAAGCAGAAATTTTAAAATGTCACAATGCGGTAAGAATCAGCATTTGCAAACAAACAGACTCCATTATAACTTCACAGATACGGAAGCCGACAGGTTCAGCCGTTTACCGGTACTAACTGCTTCAGCTGCGCTTTTCTGAGCTCCAACAAAAAATCTTTCTTCCACATGAAGTTCGATCATTTCAACTCCATCACTCACGCCAGGCTGCGCCCCCTGCTGTTCGCGGCTGGAGCTTATTTTCTATACAGGACCAGAGATCGGCAGACACCAACCCCACCCAGATGACCCCTGAAGGTAGATACCGCTCGGTAACCTTCGAGCTACAGCACATACTTATTTGATATGTATGTTAGCGAACCTCTAGAGCTTTGTACGGAGGACTTTAGTCATTCTATCTGTGACTAGTCTTTAGATGTGAAAGGGTGTCAGACTTTAGTCTATTAAACGTCTTTTCAGAGTCTAAAAAAAAAACTAAAAGTGTATCAAATTATTAGAGGTCTGGGTGAAAATGTAGTTATGCTAACTAACATTAGCATGTACAGCTAGCCACGAGAGGAACATAACGCAAAAAAAGATATACTTGTACTAAACAACATACTCATATGTGGATGTAAAGTCATTAGAAAAGTGCAACTCCAATAAAACGGGGTTTTTAAATACTAGGGTTGGGGCGACATAATCGATTACGAAATTGCATCGATAAGCATGACATGCGTCTATGCGTCGCAAAGATGGCTGCATTCTTTCTGTTATTCGTAATGCAGTGTTGTAGACTCTTCCAGCAGTGGCTGTTCCAGAGGCTGGGCCCCAAAGAGTTGCACACTTCCAGCTGGACTGTACACTTTTCCTTCATTCTGTGGTACAACCGAGGCTCACAGGTCTGTGTTCAAGCATGTTCCTGTGGTGTAATTAGCTGTGGGGAGTCTTCCTAACATGTGAATGTACTCCTCAGACGATTTGTGTCAGGAGGCATTTTGTACTTCTGATCCGTGGGGCAGTAACTCAGTCGTAGTGGATTCTCACCAACGACTATTTTATAATATTTACTACAGTAAGAAAGTTTTCCTTATGCAGTCATTTCCATTCTCAGCATTTTTTGTCCTTACTGAGGCCGTTACTTCTCTTACAGTGCCCCATTTGGTACCCGGCTGCGTACAGGACCATCTTTGCCAAGATAAGATGTCTTAGTCAAGTTTATGCTAATATTCATGTTTGTATTCACTCATGTCTAGCCTTGTTATGAAAGCTAACTCACATGGTAAATCAGTTTTATTTTTTTTGACTCAGCGTGTTGAAGGTCACGTGGCTCAGTTGAGGTCTTACATGTTCACTGAGCACCTCACCGAGACATCTGATATTGTTCAGGTAACCTAAGCATTCTAGTTAACAAAGTACTGTGGAAATCAGTAAATTATACAACTTCTGAGCACAAGACACCATGTATAGACTGTATGTTATTTTACAGGTGACTGAGGTTGTCCGTACCTATCAGGATCTTGTAATCAGCGATGGTGGTTGGACAGCCTCTGTACGCTCTGGATCAGAAGTCCAGCCACCTAACCCAGAGTCTGAGTCAAGACCAGACTCTGACTCAGAGTTTGACTTCACGCCATCTTCCTCACCCCAGTCCAGCTCTAGTCCTGGCAGAGTACTTCTGTGGCGAAGTTCATATATTTTAAAGTTCTATTGTGTGGCTGGCTGAAAACCATGTTAAATATTTGGTATTCTAGAAAGATAGCGATGATCTTGAGATCTGGGATGTCCCTGGTTTGCTGCAAGTTCACTGGCAACTATTTAATTTTTTAAATAGTTTGGTACATGTCATATGCTAAATTCACACTTTTCCACAGTACCTACGCAGAGATTTAAAGGGTCCCCAGCTTTTCTCATAGACTTGATTACCTGCGCCAGGCTTTCGATGTAAGTAATGCTTTATAAAAGCATTTTCAGATCTGTCTTTAAATAATGATAGCCATGTGTCACTAGTTCTGATAGTCTTTTCCCCATTTCTGTAGATTATTCTGTGCAACACAAAGCTGTGCATCTATGTCTTTGTGGCTGGCAGGATGATTCTTGGAGACCTGGCCACACTAAACTTTAAGGTAACAAAAACACCACAATCTAAGACATATACATCTAATTATTGGCTAAAATGTGGTCCAAGTTGGCATTTCAGACTTCTCTCTGTTTTTGCAGGATCTGACTGTCTTCCAGCAGTTATATGACCACTTGCTGGAGGAGTCCTGTCTGCCGTCAAGGAATTCTTGAGGAACTGGCGCAGATTGGGCTGAGTCTGATTAACCAGGCTTTAGTTGTTTCTTTTGTACCCTCAGATTCGGCACTTCAACTTTGTCGACGTTGTCTATGAGGTGGTGGTGCTTGGAGTTATGGCAAGGATAAGGTCTATGATCTGTCCAGTATGAGATTTTTTCAGAATTTTGCAAGGGAATTATAAGTTTTATGTCATAATGATCAGGATCTACACAGTATGGAGCATTGCAGAGCATAAAATGTCAGAGTCAAAAACTAATTGTATACTAGCGCTGATGCATCAGAGTGCACAGCGATAAAACAGCATTGCTCATGTCTTTTTTACATTTTCCAGACACCTGAAGGATTTCCTCCAGTTCTCATGGCCATGATTTCATCTTTTTTTGGATACCAGCGAAAAGAGGACACCCAGGGCTGAGCAGTATCAAACCCTGGTCCAAGTAACAGTTAGAACCCATCACAACATAAGTGAACATCATAGCTATATCTCAGCCATTCAGAAGAGAAAGGTGAGTTTGTGTTATATTTTAAGAGCATGTGTTGTCTGATTTGATAATAGTCTTGTCTTCTGTTTCTCAGACAGGAATATTGCGCCTCCTAGGATATGTTCTTGCTCTGGAGGATAGCGTCTATAAGGCTCGCGAGACATTGGCCACATTGGTGGGGGAAATTCTTCAGGACCACACGGAGCAGCTCTTGGAGCGCCTGCAATCCATCTAGCAAGCCAAAACTCCATGGAGACCTTCAGCCGTTCATTTCTTTTTCTTTTTTTAGCTATAGTCTGACAAGTATGATTATTAGCTCATTGCAGTGTCATTAAGCTTAAAAGACACACCACTTTTATTGCCATTAGTTGAAGAATTTGCAAATAGAAACACTTTAGCAGCTATAACATTATACACCAATCAGCCATAACATTAAACCCCCTCCTTATATCTATTTAATTATAATTATAATTAATTGTAATTGTATTATGAATAATATGAATAATATCAACAACAACATTAAGAGTAACACAAACAGTAATTATACTACTACCACAAACAATAATAATACAGTAAATTTTCACTTTATGTCAGGTAAAGCTCAAAGTGCTTTACAACCTAAAATAACATACATGTAATTTAATCAAATCTAGTTAAAAAAAATAACAAACTAGTAATATGTCACAAAATAAAATAAAAATGAAAGGCAAACAAAATTAAATAAATAATTAAATAAAACTAAAAACTAAATTAAAGGAACTAAACAATGTAAATAAAATAAATAAACAGATAAGTGCTAAAGTTCATTAAGTAGTCTATATTCTGACATAGATCAAAGTTTCCATGAACACAACAGTGAAGTTTTAAAAACATTAGTTCAGAGTTCAGCTGATGCATGTTCTCATACGTGTTTAAAGCAGGTTTGAACATGATTTCAACTGTCTGATTTGCATCTAGTTATTTTTAAACATATCAATAGCCATTACATTATAAGTGTGATAAAAACTGTTATAATTAATCAAAATTGTTGTGGGGTGTCTTTCCTTTCCAATCACATCATATCACATCAACAAAAACTGAATACATAAATGTTGATTGAGATTGAAGTCCGCTGGTATAATGTCTATCTGTTTTCAACAAACCATATACAACTTATAAACAGTGGAACATTACAAGCAATCATGATCACGTTTCACCCCTCAGTGTCTCCTTAGGGTGCCATATTGTAACAGAGCAACTTTTTTGTGTTTCTTGATTGCTAAAAGCTTTATTAAATATTGCACTGTATATGAAAATATATATTATGTAACTATGTGACAATGTTAAATTTGTAAATATACAATGCTATCTGTGCCGTTTACAATATAGTATTCATGTGATATACGACTGCTGAGTGTTATTTCTGCTCATTTGCTGAAGCTCTTTTTCTTGATTTTCAGTCTCTTAAATCTCACAGCGTACATAAATATTTATGAATTATAAACTCACACATCATGAGAAATATTACTATATATGAAAATAGAACACAACATCAACATGTACCAGCTGTGAATGATCAACCAAATGTCCTGATCATTGAATCCAAATGCTATAATCCTTATAAGCAGCAGATAACTTACAAAAACATGACATATTTGTGACCTCAGGATAACAGTCCAGAAACTTAAAACTCCCTCAAGGTCTCTCTGGACTGTTTTCTCTTAACCCTTTAACACCAAGTGAAACATAAGTGATACACAAGTGTTTGAGACCTGAAAAACATCGCTGTTATAATAATTTTCCTAAAATCCTGTTGTACACTTGAACTTTGTTCAAACCTACACTTTGTTCTCATTTTTAGTGGAGAACCAGAGATTGTAGTAGATACAGAATGTGTTTGCAATTTTTACAATATGGAAAAATGTTCTTTTCTAAGTTAGAAATGACTCTAGTAAACATTTTAACTAATCTCAGTGTATTAAGGGTTAAAACAATGTGTTCTGCATGCTTTCATTTGTTAGTAAAATGATACAAGTGTTATTTAATTTTTATCATTGTTGTTATTATTAATATTTATATAATAATCAGTTATTTTATTTACTTTATATTATTATTATATATTGATGGTCTAATAAAGGTTGAAATTAAGGACCAGAGAAGAGTCAATGCCAAAGCAACAGACCATCCTGAGGCTGAAAACAAAAATAAAAAATAAAATATGACAGACTTTAGGTTTGTCACTATACAAAGTTTCATACACTGTAAAGAAGCAAGAATGCACCACAGAGCTTATAACTTATAAACATTACGTTCACTGTAGGGATAGATGTACACTAGTGTGGACATGTTTGTAATGATTGTTTCCAGTCACCTAAAACCAATCAGGCAAGACTATATGATGTTTATGTACTAGATCTGAACAACTTTCAGACAGTAATAGGACACTTGGAATCACAACAGAAGTCACGCTTTATGATCTGGGTAAGGTTTTCGTAGCATTCTCTGAGCCCACTCATCCATGTGGAAGGCAATCTCAACCAATTTGTATATAAATCCATACTTGCAGATCAAATACACACATACATGCTGATTGTCTTCCCTGGGCCAGATGGGATCTTCCAGCAAGACAATGCAACACATCACATGGCTAAAAATGTCCCACATTGGTTGGAAGAGCCCAAATAAGACTTCCAAGTCCACCTTTTAAAAGTTTGGGATAGTTTATTGAATGTTGAATAGTAGGCTAACAAACAAGAATCTCTGTTTTATGCCCTGTTTATTATATGAGGTTACAGTGTAGCTAATACTTCTCATGCATAAATCAAAACATGAGAGGACATTTTATTGCTAAAACTCAGGGTAACAAAATACCAAATGCATTTTCATTTAATTGCTTGTAGTCAACAAAACTACACTGTAAAACAATAAAGTGACTCCATCTTAAAATCATTTAGTAACTGATTTCCTCACCTTTTTTTAGGTTAGTACAACTTTAGGACTTATTTGTTCCCCACAATTACAATTTTTTGTTGCCCTAAGTCTTGAATGTTAGCAAAACTTCAATTACTAAGTCACCTAAACTTATATTTCTGTAACCATAATTTAATATTTTAAGTTAACAGAACTAGATATATTAAGTAATTCATTAGGTAATTAATTAGGTAAATGTTATGTCAGTCTTGCCAACTAAAGATTGCTTTGAAATTAGTTACTACAACATTTTAAGACTATCAAACTCAGAAGTGTATGTTGTACAAAGCAACAGCACTACGCTAGTAAACTAAACTGAGTTAATTTAAAAGTATTTAAAATTATTATTAGTATTATTAGTAGTATTACCTTCTAGTAAAACTTTCTCATTTTTAATGTGCAGATGAAGAAACAAACTGAACCGTTATTAAGCAGAATTAAAGGGTTTCACCGCCTAAAGACAGCTAGCTATGCTAGATTCATTTATCAGCTAAATTAGCTAAGAAGGCACACTAAAGCACACTGACACAAATGAAAAGAACACATGGCCATAAAACTGTTTAACAAATATCAATTGCATATGAACCTTGAGAAGCAAAAACTGCATGTTTATGACATTAATTAAGAAAATTCTAACCTCAGGCTAGCTAGCTAAGACATGAGACATGCAGGATATTACTATACCTTGATAAAGAATGTCAGATATTTCTTTAAAAAAAAACATGTAAATAAATAAATATATTTGTAGAGACTTCGTAGTAAAATAATACTAGTCATATAACTTTGCAGTGATGTTGTTCATTGTCACTGTGGCTGGCCACTTTTATTAGTCCAAACGTCCTTTGGTGAACGATGAAAAAGCTTACTGCACATATGCATCAATCATAGCCATCAATCAAACGCACACTTGCAAACATTTGGTCTAAACCCGGGAAGACCATACAAGCCTGTGGACTGTCGTTACTTATGATGGAGCTATCTAAACAGTGTAAGCAGAGTTTAGAGAAAATCAACACCGCGCTGGACATTAGCCCTCCAGCACTACCGTTAGCTAGCTTTACTGCTGCTAACGCTATCTTAGCCTTTCTTAATCCTAGTCCTGAAAGCTCACTGCCCTGTACATTTCAGAGCGTGTCCTGCTGTAAACACTCGTATTAACTCAGTATGGTAAACACTGTGACCTAGAGATTTGGAAGTTTTTAATTCACTGATTTACTGTTATGCTAAAATTGATTTTATATGCACAATTAAAAATACTTCCATAGCAAAAAATGATAATTGCAATTAATGTAGATTAGTTACTCACAGAGCATGTAACAATTCTTAAATAAATTAAAGATGAATAAAAAGCGATACAAGGATAAAATAACAGTTTTCTCTTATTCACGTTGCAGTTACGGAAGACCTCAGATGTTGTTTGTTAAATCTGTTTGTGTGTGTATTGGTCTTCCAAACTTGAATAATATTCCATAACTGGTTAATAAATGTTAATTTCGTGTACGTGTATACAATTACTTAAATAATCGAAGGGAACTGAAGAAAAAGCATTTACACCCTTTAGATTTTAGTCGACTGAATCGACTGTAGATTAGTTGACTAAAACTCAGCCCTCCCCCAACCTCCCCTCCCCACAACCACCGCCTGAAAAAAAATACTGTTTCCTCTCCTAATAAACTGCAAGTCAAGAAACAAAAAATGAGACGACAGAAATGAAACAAACAAAAACTTCTGTACAACTAGATATGCGTCCTCCTTATAAATACCACACACAGCTCCGTTTGCGCTTCAGATGAATGTGTAGACCACGCTGCACGTTTTAACATTTCGCGCACGTAAATGTTTCACTCGTGAGCGTAAATGTGAAACTCGCGAGCACAGAAAGAAGAACAGCATGCACAATTTTCATAAACACGCACTTAAACCGTCTTGTTTTCTCCATTTATGTTTTTTTGCTCTCGTGATTTGATATTTTTCCTCGCGTGCGAAGGGCAATACCGTCAGCTGCTCTCTGTGCGTGAGGAAAATATTTGCCCTCCAGTTTTCAGAGGGGTGGTTTTGACAGTTTGGGGGCGGGACATGGGCTGAACGCTATTGGCTGATGGCACCTGCAACAGTGTCCTCCTCTGTAGAAGGGGTGCATCACTGTAGAAAATGTACAGATGATAATTTTGACCTAAAAAGCCCTATTACAAGTTGGATTAGTTTTATCTGGGTGAGTGCAAATGCCCTAATTTGATTAACTGATAAGATTTGATGAGATTTTAATTGTGCTAAGTGATAATCCCAGAGTGAATTAGCTTCAGTAATATGTAAAACTGAGACCTCCTTTAATAACAGTCTTCCTATTTGAATCATCCTGCTAACAGGTAACAGCACCTTTGTGACTAAGAGGCAAGTTTTCCTCATATTTAAAGCAGCTAATTAGAAGGAGAACCAAACTAATCTGAAGGTACTTTTCACAAGGCAGTCTGGTTTCTGTCCTGTTGGGTGATATTTGTTGAGCTATCCTCTGGTTAATAACATTGTATTCAAACACAGTTCAAAATGTATTTTTCATTTGGTTTAATTTAGAATGTTGTTATAGTGTTGTAGCACTTTATATTTAATGCAGCTCCGAAAACAGACTGTTCTATAAAACCTGTTCAGAGAACTCACAACAGGTTTTATTAGGTACAACTTGTGGGAAGAAACAACCATTTACATCAAAGTGAAACTGGAGGCATGATGTATGAATGTGTGAAAGAATCCAGAATGGCAATCTTCTTTCTTGAGCTTAAAATCTAGTATATCAATATACACCAGTAACTTCACTAACCACCTTCATGTGTCAACATTCATTGTTCATTTTACCACTTACCTTACAGAAGATAATTAATTAGTGATCAGAACTCCCACAGGACCATCACAGAGCAAGTATTATTAGGGTTGTGAATTCTCAGCAATGCACAGACACTGACATAGTGGTGGCGTGTTAATTTGACCATTTCTGAGATGCATATATATATATATATATATATATATATATATATATATATATATATATATATATATATATATATATATAAAACCCAATCATGAAAATATATTGGCTTTATTCATTTATTGTTATTGATAACATGAAGATTGTGAAAAAAAGGAAGGGAGTGAGAGAAGTCCTGTTCATCGCATTGAACATGCTTCACCACCTCTGGCCATGCATATAATCACCAAGATCCTAGACTTGTTGTTGAGTTTGTATTTGGACAAGGTTTCATCATCCTCTAGCCATTCACAAGTGTGCATCAAGATATGTTTTGTACCTGGACAAAAGGAACGAAAGAGATTGTGACCGACATTTGGCGTAGAAGAATACAGAACAGTCGACACATCATTTCGCATATAAAGGATTACCTTAGAGTTCTGGACATCTGTCCTCGAGTTTCTCTTTAAATGCTGCAACAGTCATGTTGTTGAATTCAGTTTCAGAGTTTGCAACGTCAATAGTTTTTCAAAAAGTTTAAATGCTAATAACTGTAAAGAAAATTGAATTTTGAACTGTTCTGGATTGAAAATGATACAAAAAGAAGAAATTTGATGTTTTATCAAATAAACTTATAAATATACACTTTTTTCAAATGCACGTTTTCATTGACAGTTCTGGATGTCATGCTGTTATAACACAAGCGTCACAGGTCGAGGCGAGCAGAAGATGCAGACGCAAAGTTTTAGTATTTAATACAGAACAAACAAAACCAAAACAAAACACAAAAAAAGTACAAAACCGGAACTGACAAACAGAACAAAGTTTACTGACGGGACGGACTCTAACAGACACAGCACAAAAGAACCACACTGGAGAGGGCAAAACAGGGGATAACGAGAGGAAACAGGAGACAGCTGGTGACAATGGGAGGAGACGCGGATCACATGACAAGCCAGAAATGTAAACAGAAGCACATGGGAAGGACGAGAGAACGTAAACATGGACAGACAAGACCAGACAGGGGAAAACAGGCGAGGCGTGACAACATGCAGAATATTTCTTGGTGTTTTCATGTTGATTTAAGCATAACATCTAGAAGGCAGGATACGTGTTCACTGTTAATGGTGCTTTTAGGATGTGCATTTTAACCCACTAATAATAATACCATGGCAGACACTGGATTTTAAACTGGTAACAATCTGAATGCTCTTTTTCTCCTTTGGCCTCTAGAACACAATGTCCATTATTTCTGTAAATAACTTGGAAGGTTGACTCATCAGACCACAGCACATGTTTATACCATGCAACAGTCCATTGTGATTAAGCTTGAGTGCAGTGTTTCTGGATATTGTACAATCTTAACTTGGATTTGTGGCTGCAATAATGGGCAGTTGAAAACCAGCAGATGAGGGAGATGGAAACAAATGCAGAGTTTTTTTATTGGAGCCCGTATTTAAGGTGCATGCAAGAACAGAAAGTGCAGGAAAGTTCCTGATAAAATCAAGAACGTAAATTCAAAATAACAGTCAAAAGGAAAATTAAAAAATAGATCCATGCAAATTCCACATAACACAAGGCAGGGGCCACAAGAATAGACTTTAATAACACAGGATACACAAATTTACAATGCCAGACAAAGAAAGTGAGCAAACAGAGGGGTATAAATAGTCACTGGGAGGCAGGAGCCATGAACTAGGAACAGGTGATGGGCATGATAAGATGACGAAGACAAGTAGGAGCTAAGGAAATAAAACAAACCAAAGCACATAGAAAAATGAAAAGTGATAAACAGATAGTTTTGCTGATACACCCTTTTGGCAAAGTGGTGAGCTTTGACCATCAATCATAAAGGACTAGACTTTTCTTAGATGCTCACGTCATATCCTAGACTTATAGAATCACCTGTAAGATCCATCCATAAATCCATCCATTATTTTCCACTTTATTCCGCTAGTCTGGTTCACAGGGGGGTTGGAGCCAATCCCCAGTGTCATCAGGTAAAGGCGGGGTACACCATGGACAGGTCAACAGTCCATTGCATGGCCAACTCTCAGGGCTGGACTGGTAATCTGGCATACAGCCCTCTGTGCCAATTTTGTTGGTTGTTTTTTTTTTTCTTCCCTTTTTTTAAGAGACTGGCCCACAATTTAGAGGGGGCAGCCCGTTGGTTCATCTTCAATATAGACACTGGACTAAACCAATCAGGATATAGTTTGAAAGCGACCCCACCCTTTATCTGCGTGGTCTCCTGTAACCAGACATGGGACCAAGTCACTAAGTTGCAAGTAAAAAGTAAGTTGACAATCAAGTCCTGAGTCAAGTCCCAAGTCAATACAAGCGAGTCTCAAGCCAAGTCCCAAGTCTTAAACTTCAAGTCCTAGTCAAGTCACCAGATGTAACGTCATTTCAGTATTTAACACAATTGATGCAATTGATTAGTAGTATATTAAACTGACATTAATATAACATTAACGTTTTTAAAGTTTGTATTATAATAAAAATAAACTTGCATATGAAATTAGATCATTTCAAGCAGTTCTAATCACTAATCACCTCATTACCAGTCCATTACCAGTTAAAATAGGTGTTGAAGCAAAAAAACACTAAAATGTAAGGCAGTGGGCCTCGAAGGCCAAGACTGAGAAACACTGCACTGTATGGAAGTGTTAGTACACATTACACCTACGGTAATAATATCACATTCTAAACCAATAAGCATTAATATATGGACCGGTTCTTTCAGTTCTAACAGCATGTGTGAACTCTTGACAGTTAATTTTGACAGCAAATTTTGATTTTGTTTTAGTCGTAGTCTTTTGACTATAATGTCATTTTGTTTTAGTCGTAATTTAGCCATCTGAATTGTTTTTAGTTTTAGTTGACTCATTGTCATAAGAATATAGTCGACTAAATCTACAGTCGATTCAGTCGACTAAAATGCTTTTTCTTCTGTTCTCTTGAATTATTTAAGTCATTATATATACTTACACGAAATTAAATATTTATTAACCAGTTATGGAATATTATTCCTGTTTGAAAGACCAGTACACACACAAACAGATTTAACAAACATGTGAGGTCTTCCGTAATTGCAAAGTGAATAAAATGTATCTCTTATTTATCCAATAATTGTTACTAGTGCTGTCAATCTATAAAAGTAATTTTCACATAAGACACACACTGCACATTACATAGACTAATTGTTGTAAATAAAACTAGCTAATCTGTTTAGTGCACTTTCTAGTGTGTACGGAGAGATTTGGAACATGATAATCAAACACAGATGGTTGGAGTTAGCTAGCTAGTTTCCCGGCTCTGGTCCCTGCACATATAACGTTTCACCAGCTTTCCTTATACCTGATCAAACTAATCTGACCATTAACCCCACCTTACTGAGTTAATACAGCGTTTACAGCAGGACACGCTCTAAACTGTACAGGACAGTGAGCTTTCAGGACTAGGATTAAGAAAGGCTAAGCTAGCGTTAGCAGCGGTAAGCTAACGGTGGTGCTGGAGGGCTGATGTCCAGCGCGATGGTGATTTTCTCTAAACACAAACGCTAAACTCTCTTTCTCTCTGTTGACAGTTTCTAGATAACTTAGTTCCATCACAGGCTCGTATGGTCTTCCCGGGTTCAGACCAAATTTGTGTAAGTGCGCGTTTGATTGGATGGCTACTCGGCTTGTCCCGCCTCTTCATATGCGCTAAAGTAGTTATGATTGGCTGTTTCCTAACTTGTTCCCGCCTTTCACAAAACTAAATCAGTTTTAATAGGATGTCGTCCCTGCCAAACATTTCGTCTCGTTTTTTTTCGCTGACTAAAGTGACAATCAATTTCGTTGTCGCTGTTATCCATTTTTGTAGTTTTTATTCAGTTATGGTCTCGTTTTGTCCGGAAAATAAGGCTCGTTGACGAAAACTATGACGAAAATAGTTCAGCAACGAAATGCATACTGGTGGCGAGTCTTTTCAAGTCTTAAAGCTCAAGTCTAAGTCAAGTCGCAAGTCTTTAGTGATGTTGTCAAGTCAGGTCACAAGTCATCAGTTTAGTCAAGTCATGTGACTCGAGTCCACACGTCTGTCTGTAACTCCCGGTAGTTTCAGCGTTGGTGTCGCGTGTTAAAGGAGTGGCAACGCGGAGAACCCAAAGCAAAAGAAAGGGGGTGCGGAGAAGTTACGGGCGAAGACATTGAAGAGTGTCACTGTAGATGCTGCAAAATGTGCTAAGATCACAGACATGTTCACTGCTGTAGCCTCCACGTCCTCTGTGACAGCAGAGCTCCAGCAACAGCAGGTTGTAGGTAAACACAGCAGCAGCGGGCAGAGAGGAGCAGCCAGAGAGCAGGCTGTGGCGGGAAAGTGTAGTATGTACGCAGGTAGTAACGTTAGGGATAACACAGGGGGTGCGTCCGAAATCGCGTACTTCCATACTGAACAGTACGCAAAAGCAGTGCGCGAGTGTGACTAGGATGTCCGAATATGTAGTGCTCGGCAAGCAGTACGCGAAAAGTCCCCGGCTACAGCTAGGCACCGCGTGAGTAGATATTTAGACAAACACGCAGAACGGTGTCACAAACAGTCTCTAATTCCGTATTTATTTTTAAAACGGAGCTTTAAAAATAAATAGCGGGACCTTTACCGTGACGGTCTGACGTCTTGCGTCACAGGATGTTGGTAAGATGACGGACGTAGTGCGTTTGAGGTTGCGTGTGTACTGCACACTCGCACACTGACAGAGGACAGGCAGTGCGCTCTAGCTCCAACTGAGTATGTACTGATCTAGTACGCGATTTCGGACGCACCCAGGGACTTTGAGGTGATGGAGGTAACGTTAGCTCTAGTACATAAGAATGATGAGTAACGGCGATTGATTAGTATCAGTATTTATTGGTATTTGCGTACTTCCCAAAATCGGGCAGCCACGTACGACACCTTTTTCTGATAAAATAGTAAACGGTCAAGGCTGAGAAGTGTTGGATGAGCAGCAAGTGTCCATTTTAGGCTACATCATAGCATTTTAGATAGTTAGGCTAAAGGTGTGTTGAAATGCTGCATAGTAGTTTGAATTTGTAGCAACTGCTAAATGATAGTCTTTTTTTTTATTACCTGGTAGGAAAATCCCCATCATTATGCAAGCACATTATTTTGTAACTAATCTCAGAGATATCTAAAAGCAAACAATTTGTAATTGTAGCTCACTTACTATGACCAAAACAGCAGGTTAGGCACTCACATCTGAGTCTAGGGGAAAAGAGTCACAGATCATTGGGGAGAAAAACTGAGATTTAGCACTAGCAGAACAGTATATTAACAAAAAGGTTGATTCATATATACTAAATGAAGTAGCTAAAAACAATCATTAGCTGAACGGTTATATCCTAGTATTTGCATTAAAATGTGAATGTGAATTAAACAACAGAAGCACTGTACCATACTTTAATAATCAAGAACTGAAGCCATGCATATACTATTTAAAATAGTTTTATTCTGTCTTGAAATGCTGCTTTGCAAGTTCTGAAGTCTTTGACTTTCACAGGTTGCCAAACCAGTCCTTATGTTCCCCAGATAGACCACATTTTCGCTTCACCTTTTGTATTGTAAGGTCCAATTGTAAGGTAAACTGTGAACTGTGTGTGTTTGGTAGGGCCTGAGGACCGGTTTGAAGACCTCTGTTTCAAAGGATAGATGTAGAAATACACAAAATCCTTAAAAACAGTTGGACTTCAAATGTCACAGGTAGACTTCTAATTCGTAAAATCTCTTTAACACAAAGATCAAACTACAAAAATTAGAGTGCTTTTTTCATTTAATTTACTGTCAAAGTGACCCTTAAGTCCAAGTTATTCATTTTATTAGGATTCAATAAAGGAATGTGCAGTAAAGAGTCATTTGACTAGTGATTTATTGATTATGACAGAAGGTATAAGTTTAATCTGCAGAACAAACTGCTGCTGGTGGTGTAATGGTATGGGGAATGTCTTCAATCAAGCATTATTTGAATGCTACAGCCTATCTGAGTATTGTTGTTGACCATGTACATCGTTTTATGACCACAGTTTCATCATCTAATGGCTACTTCCAGGATGATAAGCTAACTCTCAAGAAAGCACAAGTTATTTCAAACTGGTTCCATGAACATGAGATCAATGTACTTTAATGACCTCCCCATTCACTGGGTCTGAGTTCATGCTTAGACAACACTGAAGATTCAGGAACGTGCAGCTGATGAATCTACCACAAATATGTCACACAATCATGTTAACATGAACCAGAATCTCTAAGTAATGTTCAATTTGTTACATCTGTGCCACAAAGAATTTAGGCTGTTCTGAGCATTTGAAAGCTTAGGAGTACAATTAGTACACAACTAGTACACATCACCCTCTGCTGTACAAACAGCGCAGTATACACAGACAGTTTACCCCACTAAAACACACTGTACAAATGATTCGCCAGGCTGCCTAATATTTTATTCAATTAATAATAAACTTTAACTAAGTTTGTGCAATGCAAGACAAACATTATTGAGTTCACAGAACATGGTTTAGAACTAAGTATGTAGACTCTGGCCATTATTGGCTTTTCTTGACAGCATAAATTTATGTAAGCTAATCTATAATTTAGGAATTTGGTTTATATTACAACTGGTGTACTTCATGCTGTTTTAAAATATGAAAGGTACACTGACTCATGTTCTGCACAGACATATGGAACAATAAACTTGTTTGCTAAGGTGCTTTAAATGCTTCTTTTTTCTGATTTTCCTGCATGCTGCATGTTGGTAATCTATCTTGCACACTTAGAACTATACAATGATGATTTATTCAGAGCTAAAAGGCCACAAAGTGATTAACTTCATTATATATTAATGTATATCCAAATCAAACCTGTTCCAACTGGTTTCTGTAAGGTTCTTTGTAAACAGAGTTTCTATGCTGTGATAAAGTGTGAAATCTACAGTGCTGTTATCAAATCTGCTAAGAGATACCAAATGCATGTATCAAAAACACACAGATCTCCATCTTATGGCAAGCTTGGCAAATGCTTTATTTTGTTATAATTTTGCAACCTCATGAATTGAAATCACCGTCAATCTTCTGCATAAATCAACAGAAACGTTACTGTTTTTCCAGAAGATACCGAGCTTAATATTCATCAGGTTAAGATGATTTGTTTCTGAGCGCTCATCATCAAAAGAACAATTCTGAATATGGCTACAAAAGAAGGCTCTTTCTTGCCCCAACATTTCACCAATAAATGCTATAGCCTTGTAAAGTGCATTAAAAAAGAAAATCTTAAAATTAAATGTGTCTATATATTTTTGTAATGCATGCTAAACTTTCTTAATTGTCTTGCTTGCAAGAAACATTTCTTCAATCCTCATTTGTAAACACTTTATGGTATATCATTTTCAGCGGTTTGCTGGCACAGATCGGCATTTATACAGAATAATGTAACAAAAAGCTTCCTGAGTAAAAAAAATTACAAAAATGTCACATTTAACATGTTACCTTTTATGAATGGCAACGTAAGATTAGGTGCAAAATCACTTATAGCCCAGGAAAGAGGTAGAACTTCTTTAACAGTGTGGTTCTCTCTTTGCATGGCATTTGACAGGGATGGGTCTCCTTAAATTTCTTGAGAACCTGTTGGTAAACATCACAAACTTTCAGAAACAGCTTTTTTTAATACGGTAAATGCAATATGTGACAGCAGTACAGAACTGCACTAAAAAAATAATTAACTGTCAACAGACAGATCAAGACCTTTCTAAACAGCTCTTCAACATGGTCCTGGTGGGCATACTGGTTGAAGATTTCCACAATGTCCTGAATGAAATTAGATCCTTTTTCAGGATTTCTGTATGACACAGTATCTGTATGTAAAAATATAAAAAACAAACATGTTAAGCATAGTTTAACATAGTACAGTTTAATACATGAAACTGTCATCACCATGAACTGCAGTGCATTATCAGATCTGCAGAAAAGATCAATTTCTAATCTGCACACCCCACAGAGGTAGAAAACATGCAAAGAAAATCTTTATTCACTCGTCACACTCTGGTTATCACTTCTTTCAGGTCCTTCACTCAAGAAAACATACTTGATCAACAAAGCCTGATTCTGAATCAGTTCTGCTGCTATAGATTGACATTATAAGCTATATTGGTCAATTCTGATTATTTGCTTTGCCTCAATGGTTTACAACTGTGTTTGTAGATGAGCCATATGCTTTTTGTGTGAACAGACCTCTTTGTAAAGGGCCTGCATACACTGGATGCTGAAAGTGATAAGCAAGTGTGCTGTGGTGCAAAAAGTAAAAAACCTATTTTGATTGAAAGGACATGTAACTGATATATGGACGTGGCTCTGGCCTGATTTGATTTGTAAAAAGGTTATGTGCAATGTGAATGCAGCTCTTGATGCCCAATGGAGAAACTATCAGTTGGATTGCACATATTTGCCATATGGAACAAGTCTTTACCTGGAGTACAGGATCTCAGGCAGCAGAAGTCTTTCTCCCGATGTTCTGTTTTAGAACGCAGATTACCACTATCTTGTACAAGCACATCACCTTCATCATCTAAATGTTAATAGGGTTTTGTTAATGTTAATGTAATGTAAGTTAACATGTAAAAATAGACTTTGATGTGCAGAAGAACACATGATAACTATAAAGAAAAAGAGTACTGTGATCAGTGCATTACCCACCTCCTCTACATGACTGGATGAGGATGATTTTTGGCTTGTCACGTAATCCAGCACAGTTTGGTGTGTTTAGGTGTTGGAAGATGTTATTTGTAGGAAAGATATCCTGATCATCACCTAGTTCAAAAATTCCAGATAATCCTGAGGCATTTCCATGCGACATGAAAACCACAAAGCAGCTGTCTGACTGTTGATGCTCCTCTCGCTGGGAGAAGTCTTGCATAGCAGCATCCATACCCTACCAAACAGACCAAAACAGAGCGACTCCATATCTAGTCATCAAAAGGCTGCCCTTACTAACAATGTTACCACATAAGATGGTATATTAAGTGATTACCCGGCAAGAAAGATTCCTGAGTGTCACTACAGTATAACCCAGACCTTCAAACAGCTTCTCCATGCTCAGCTCATCCTTCTCTGCTCCATCTCTGTCACTTAAATACTCAAATTTAATGTTGTTGATGATCAAAGCAAGACGCTTTCTGGCAGTAGATTTGTCTGTCATCTGATACATCTACAGAAAAAAATAAAGAAATTAATGAAACTTCAAACACAAACATTTTTAGGAGAAACTCCTAAAAAAATTATATTATTACGAAAAAATAACGTAAACATGCAGACTGTACTTCGTCCTTCTCCACTTGGAGTTTCTTCCTTTTAAACTCTGGGTGACATAACACAAGAGGATTAGGTGGACTGACCTGTTAAAAGACCATACATTTTGTCTCTTAATTACTGCATGTGTTAATGTAAGAAAAAGCCTTACCAACATTGACTATAGATGCTCCACCAATTTATAATTGAAAAAAAATATATATAGACAGATTCCTCTCCTAGTCAGGTGACTTTCAAGCATTCAGATAGTATTCTATATGCAATGTCTGCAAATTATGATTGTTATTTATACTCATCACAGTATTTGTTCAACATGTAATGCTTTGTTCCATCTTATCTGTGTTGCTATGAAAGCATAAATATAAAAAGATATACTTATTATTGCCTAAATATAATGCTAAGTTTAGTACCATCCTGTAAAGTATAACCTTGCTCAGGTTTTGGTGCAATTACCATTTTGGAACTGCTGATGTCATTAAGAGGGTTACATGTTAACACATCTTTGTTGCCTGAATTTCACTAATTACTGTGTTCACTGTGTTGATTTTCTTTAAAAGCGCAAGTTGTAAAATAACGCAGTCTGCCAAATTCATACTGTACACAACAGAGACAGTCACTCCTACTCTCTCTTTAATTCTGCATCAAACTTCATTCAATGATTGTTTTGCTTCTATTTATATTATGTCTTTTGTTCGCTGCTGAACGTGGATTATTGATGTGTGCAGGCAGCAACAATCATTATAATGGTCATATGCCAAAATCTTCAGCTATCGTTGTGTGTATTCTTTCTTTCATTGGCTACCTTTACTTAAATGGTCTAACTGGGAGCAGGACCTTCAACATAGTTGACAAGAGATTACAAAACTCTGTTGGTGCAGTGCTACTTCGTCATCCTCTCATGTTGCACTGATGGCAGACGCAAAAATATTGCTTCTTGTGTACAAAGGGGTATTACGAGACAACTTCAAAACAGTTATACCTCTGTTCTGTTCTCTTGACATTTTTAGTTAATTCTGGAGTGTTTCAAACTAAAACCTTACAAACTGCTCCTTTAAGCTTTGTCTTAGTTAAAGCTTTGCATGTTTGTGTGAATGCAGTAACCTGTTTTTTTATTATTATCCATTTGTTTATTTTGTGTTTTTTTCCATGTTCCTGTGTAACAATTTTCTTATTCAATCTTATTAGCAATTTCAATTACTTTTTAAAATCAATGTGTGATCTTTTCTATTTAGTAATTAGGGTATACTGCATCACTGAAAATCTATAAAGGATGTTTGTCATACATTTCTAAATGTCAGTCTTAGTTTTGGTGAGCTAAATTACCCAAAAATCTGGTCTACGATGCAAATAGAACAATCAATGAAGCAGATCTACCTCTTGCTCTCCACAACCACTGTTTCCACACTTCAGGGCACTGACGACTGGCCCCTTCCACTGCTTCCTGCAGCTCCAGCAGAACTCATATGTGCACCCCCTCCTGGAGGTGCAGATGGTGCAACGAACACACAAGTTGTTCTTATCTGCTCTCTCCACGTAAGACTTGCACCCTGGACACTGACCACATCAGGTTAGGAGGTTGGGTGAGGAGAATGCAAACTAGTAATAATAATAATAATAATAATAATAATAATAATATGCATAATTCTAACTACAGATCAATTGTCTCACTACAAGGACAAAAAATGCAAAAATGTTTCTTACTGATTTATAATCACAGAGTTTAGCAGCAGTTATTGCACCAAGTCCTTCTTCAAAATGTTCCCTCAGTTTGGGGGTTAGTGTCACTTTCTGACAAAAGACCTGATAAGAAAATCCTGCCCCACATGTTTTCTTTGTGACTGGATTAAATCTGGGACAGGTGAAAGCAGTTTTTTTCTAAAATAGAGAGATGATATTATAATTAGGCTAAATGTTAGGCTCCATTTACAAGAAATGATAATATACAGTTATATTTTAAGGTATGAAGAACTTCATACATATATACATATTCATATTCCACAGTCTAAACATGAACATACCTGTTTAAGACAGTACCTGCACCACGCAATCAGGTAGTCTTGTGGCATTGTATGGCCACAGAGCAGAGAAACATATACTGTTGGGAGAAAATAGAAAATACTTTCAGTTTGTTGGTGTGTTCCACGATGAAGACTGATTTTGGTCTAGAATATGCAGGTTAAAAGCACTCACCGATTTCATTTGGCGTTTTGTTTTGTCCACCTTTCGCTATACCTTTATTTTCGAGAGGAAAAAATATTAAGTTTGTTAAAGTTAAGCCGGTCACTTTCAGTTTTACTTTGTGGTTACTTTCAGTTTTACTTTTTTGGACGCATTAATTATTAAATGCTGTAGATTTAACTAATCTAACTGTGTAAATGACTCACTGTTTAAAAAACGAATAAAACAAGCAAACAACTCATAATGATAACTCGCAATCGACACTTACGTAGATTAGAGAAGATGGATGAAGGAGCTGCATCTTCCGAGTATGTGTCGTCTTCCTCAGGCTGGGACATTTCTGAGATATTAACTTAACAGCAGCTTTTAAATGTTTCGCTCTGACTGCTCTAAAACTGTTCAGAAATCCCCTGTTCCTCCGGACCGACAGGCCAGAGAAGACCATCTGGGGCGCTTGTTTTGCGGTGAGCGGCAGCGGCTGGAAAGCGAAACTCCTCCGACGCAGTTTGTCCCTTCTGTGTCTCCGTCCGAGCCTCCGTTCCGCTTCAACATGGCCGCGCTCAGAGGCAGAGGGGTGCCTGTCTGTCTAACGACGTGTTTCTTCAAACAGACACAATTAGCGAGCGTTTCAGCAGCTCACCGTGTGTCGAGGCGGAGCGGGGTAAGTCGCTTGTCTTGTTCGTGGGGCGAGCGGTGTGTGGTTGAGTGCTGGGGCTCAGTTAAAGCTCTGCTGTGTGAAGGTCCTTGCCGGGCATGTTGAGTGGTAGCTGAATGAGGTCAGAGCTACTGCGCACAGTAACTGTTACTAGTTAACATCACGTTTCAGGACTGGCTATGCTGACATACATGGATTACCGTAAAACTCTATTATTATTATTTTTTGCTGGAAAGGCTCAACAGCTTGTTCCACCTTAAACGGTACTGCAGATACGTTCTGGCGCCTGAGGCTTCTTATTCTACTTCAATTCCCAGTTCCACCTTAAGTTGTGCAGCAGCTGCGTTCTGGTGTCTGATGTTTCTTATCCTAATTCGAATAAAAAGCAAACTTAAGCTGCATCTTTCTTCGGGTTTACGCTCAATAACGGGTTCGTCTGTAAATAGAAAAAAAACGTTGTCTAATTTAGCTACATATGAAGGTCATTTAAAGCCTTCATTCTGTTTTTTCTTTTTTGGTCCCCTTAAACCTTTAATTGGCTTCATGTACTACAGCCGCTGATAAATGATGTTTCCGCGGCCGTTTGACTCTTATTATCACTCATAATTAAACATGCTAATGTTGCTACTGTGCCTGGAGACCGGGTTGTAAATCTCTTCTGAATGACTGCCCTGTATAACATCTCATCCACAAAGCAGTTCAGACTGTAACGCTTCTTATGACTTAAAGATAAAGATCAAACCTAAATCTGTTTTCTTTCTAATCAACTTGGTCTTATCCCTCTAGATCACAACATGCCTATACAAAGTGTGCCTTATAAATACCAGTCTGATAAATGTCTGCTGTGTTTCACTATATATCTCTCCTCTCCATGTAAACTGGGTGGTGCTAATCTTGGGCAACACTTCTGTAAGCATTTCCTAACAAAGCTGACGTTTGGGCAATATTATGATAACCCAGTTTTTGGAAGGATTTTGTTGTTGTTTTTTTTATTCAGCACTTATCAGGCATACCATTAAAACCACCTCACTGTATCTACACACATTCTCTATTTTATCAGCTCTGTGTACAACACAGGTGCACTTTGTAGTTCTACACTTACAGACTGTAGTCAATCTTTTTCTCTGTATACTTTGTTAGCCCCCTTTCACCCTGTTCTTGTGTTGTACTAGTGTGAGTGGATCAGACTGGGGCTACTGAAGATTTTAAAACACTGTGTCCACTCGCTGTCTGCTCTCCTAGACACAACTACTGTGTTGTACCATGTAGATGTAAAGTCAGAGACGATAGCTCATCTGTTGCTGCACAGTTTGTGTTGTTTATTCTTTAGTCCTTCATCAGTGTTCACAGGATGCTGCTCACAGGACACTGTTGGCTGGATGCAGCTGGTTGATGGACTATTGTTGTCTACTGTCTACTGTTGACTACTGTGTCTGATCCAACTCATACCAACACAACACACATTGACCATTAAAGAACAGGGTAAAGGGGGATAAACAATGTATGCAGCAAATCAGGTTGACTACAGTCTGTAATTGTTGAACAACAAAGTGTTCCTGTATGGTAAGTGGATCTGATAAAACAGACAATGTGTGTAGACATAAGGAGGTGGTTTTAATGTTATAGCTGATCGGTGTATATTGTATTGTTCAATGCATTTCGATATAGATTTTATTGCATCGGGTACAATAGAATGCAACCCACAATGAGGGCAGAAAACCTTGCATCCTCTTCACCTCAAAAAACCAGGGAGGAAAAAAACACCTTTGTGTATTTTTGCTTGGGGCTAATATGTTGGGCTCTGGGTCGGGGTAGCACATTATCTTTAAATATTGTACTTTTATGATGCTGAATGCTCTAATAGACTATCACTGACATGAAACACTAGCAGATATTTAACCACTTCTTTTTGTTTATGCATCAGATAACCACATTGAGACTCCACTGTATTGAATGTCTCTGTGTTTCTCTTTTTCCGTAGCTTGTATGTGTGTATGTAGGCGTAGGCACACGTGTGTTCCTGCATGATTTCCTGGACTGCACTAATGCTTTCTTTACTTTCATCCTTCCATCCCTCGGACAGTATTTTGAACAGAGATCACATCTTCACACAGTCAGAAGAAGCAGGGGTCCTTTTATCCAGACTCTGGTTGGGTGTCATAATCATGGACGGCTCCTGTTGGTCAGTGCTGTGGCAGTCCGCCATAACAGCTCACAGGTGTGGTGGCAAGTAGCTGTAGCTTTACTGAAGTATGAAGTGTTTTACTGAGTGTTTGCAGCACTGTTGTTCTCACATATTTCTTATTATTACATTCTTTTAGACGGCTGGTGAAGCAGTGTCTGCTGCTAACCCAGCAGCAGATGCCTCAGTGTCTGCTCCAGTATTAGCCCCTCTCACAGACACACCAGTAGTCACACAGCAAGTTACAGAACAAGTGACTGAAGCCCCTGTCACAGGAGTAGAAGCCAGCCTTGCAGAATTGGGTCTAGGCAGCTATACACCTGTGGGCCTGATTCAGAACCTTCTGGAATTCATGCATGTTGGCATTGGGCTACCATGGTGGGGTGCCATTGTTGCAGGTAGGTAGAAGAGAAGGAAGCAGCATGTAATAAAACACAGCATGCATTATGATCCTTCTATGTTGTTTAAATGAAATATATAAATATAGGCTTTCTTTGCTAATCGAATTGTATCTTGTATTGTTTTGATGCTCAGGCACCATCATAGCTCGTTGTGCAGTGTTCCCGGTCATTGTAAAGGGCCAGAGAGAGGCAGCCAAGCTGAACAACGTCCTCCCAGAGATGACCAAGCTCACAAATCGCATGAACGAGGCCAAGCAGAGTGGCAACAAGTTTGAGTGTCAGTTTCTTCCTTCATAGCTTTGGTTCCTCACCTTCTTTTAACTTCTCTTCTTATATCCTAGCCATACTTTACTAGAATTCAAGAAATATTTGAGATTGTGTCATTGGTCCAGATTCTTAATTGCACTGCTTTTTGACTTTAAACTTATAGAACGTTGGTTTAGTACACATGTAATAGCAGCATCAATGATTCCTTTCATTTTTGTTGTCTATGTACCAGATTGTTGTATTGCTTTAACGATTCTTTCACTCAGCAAACATTGTCTCCTCATCTAATATATTAGATTGGAAGATTTTTAACAATTAGATTTTAACTGTCCTTTTTCTCCCTTGCAGTCTCGAAGGCATATTCTGACATGATGTTGTTCCAGAAGAAGCATGATGTGAATCCTCTCCGAGGATTCCTGGTGCCTTTGGTGCAGGTCAGTGTGGAATCTTTGATTCAGCTGAGCTGATATTATTACTATACTGTGTTAATGCTACTGTATTACTAGCAGATGTTATTGCCACATTGGCTACTGTTGCTATGAGTGCCACAAAAAACTCATGATCATTGTCTATTGTCTGTTGATGCTTTTGTCTCACTGAGTATGTGGTCTTTTTTCTTTTTAGGCACCAGTTTTTATCTCCTTTTTCATTGCCTTGCGTAAGATGGCCTATCTCCCAGTGCCCAGTCTGGAGACTGGGGGACTGTGGTGGTTCACAAATCTAACTGCAGCAGATCCATATTATATCCTCCCACTTGCCGTCACTGGGACAATGTTTGCAATCCTAGAGGTACCGCAAGCTGTTATGCCTTACTATTTAAATATAATAATAAATAAGATCATTTGCAGCTGAATCTAGTTTTTTAAATATTTGAATGAGTTAAAAGCTGAAAAAAACAAATATAGCATTAGCTACACTTTAACAATGTACATTCTAAAGTTAAATCATTTTATGTAAACTGCCTATTCCCTGTCAGGTGAAATGAGTCTAAACCATTTTTCCAACTTTTAGCTGGGAGCAGAGTCTGGTGTGGACAACCCCAATCTGAGAGCAATGAAGACTGTCTTCAGAATCATGCCGTTTGTCATCTTACCCATGACTATCAACTTCCCAACAGTCAGTGTCTCTCTCTCTATTTCTCTGTCTGCATTTATATATATATATATATACTTTTGCAAGTGTAACTCTGTCCGTGTGTGTACTTCCATAGGCGGTGTTTACCTACTGGATGACTTCCAACCTCTTCTCTCTGGGTCAAGTGGCTCTGTTAAGGCATCCTGCAGTGAGGAAGAAGTTTCGCATTCCAGACCGCATCTCTCATCCCCCCTCTGCCCTGCCGCCAAATGAGGGCTTCATTGAGAGCATCAAGAAAGGTATGGCATAGCTGTGTGCCATGTGGAGTATTTGAACCCCACCCTTGCCTAGAAGAGGCATTTTTACTGACTGACTGACTGAGTAATTGATTGACTGACTCACAAACTGTTGCAGTGATGAATAGCAACCTTAGATCGACTGAAGTTGTGTTGTTTCATGTGTGTTTGTGTCTTTGCTTGAAAAGGAAAGCAGTATAAAGATATGTAGTGGTATGAATACATCTGTCACAGACATAAATCACAGACTCACAACCATATTCAGTCTAATGTTAGTACTATTCCGGTTTGCAGTCTAGTCAAACCCCATCTCCATAAGCTTGATTGTAACATCAGGGTAGCAATTCGGTTAGCTTGATGCTACCTTAAGTACCCCAGCAATGTGAAACCTACGTTAGTTCAGTGCTAATGTTGAAAGCGCCAAAGACTTACCCACGTATCTGAGGTGGCACACAAATACACCTCATCTGTATTTCATCTGTAATTCCTCATTTTGTTTTCTGTACCACTTTTGTTTTGCACTTTCATACGATGGCTTTTGTTGTAAATGGGATTCAATGTGAATGGAACAAGATGTCAGTAAGAACATTAACTGCATTTTTGCAAGGTACATGTGATGCTCAGTCATCTGCATAAAACATTCATAATATTATATAAAAAATAATTGTTATAACATTCGTAGAACCTGAAAAAGTGGCTATGACCAACCATTAATTCAGTCTGAGGTATTACTTATATTACATGTGTGTACACGTTAACCTGTTAAGGCCAATGCAAAAAAAACCCAAAAACTGGCTATTTCTGCTGTTTTATCTATTTGTTCTTCGCCCTTGTTTCTCATAGGTTGGAAGAATGCTCAGTTGGCTCAGCAGCTGGAGGAGAGAGAGAGGAGGATTAAAGGACACCTTGACATGGCAGCCAAAGGTAAGTCTGAGCATGTTTGTGTCAGTTTTTGAGAGAGTGTGATTACTGTATGTTTTTTTTTTTTGTTTTTTTTTAACTTTCCCAACTTTTTTAGGCCCGCTGAGACAGACCTTTAACCACAATCCCCTGCAGCAGTCATCAGCACCAATGTCCACAGCAAAACTGGCCAGTGCAAAGCAAGAACAACAGCCAAAGGGTGGCAAGAAGAGGCCCTGGGAGGAGACGATAGGCTAAAGGCTAGTCACAGACAGTTTGTAGTCTAATTTGTATATAATTATAATTATAATGAAAGTAAAGAAGAGGAAGTGTGGAGGATAATGAGTGCTGGGTGGGATACAGTTATCATGCTAAACATGTTATCGTACCAGTGGTATTAAAGAGAAAACTGATCACCTTATTGCTGATTTGTGTTTGTTTTTTTCCCCACATACAAATAAATTATAATAACACACAAACATAATCAGGTATTCTTTTATTTACCGTCCACAGAACATAAATATACTGTAAACTAAATATTAATACACAAATCTAAAACCCATCCTCGGTTCCAACCCTATTATTTTTTCATAATGGAGGTGTATACATTCCTTTATAATCAACTATTGTATAACATTATTTTCACATGAGAAGACCACTAGAACCACTTGCCCAAATATTCCTTATTTTAAATTTGGTTTGCAAATGGAAAAGTATGAAAATATAACCCTAACTAAAACCTATAACTGATGTACATATATTGCAAAATAAAATGTAGTCTAACTTTTCTTGAACTACTTAGAAATCTTTTTTTTCATTAAACTTTCCCTAAGCTACTTAAAAATCAGTTTTTAATACTTTTTTGCATTTAGGACCTTCAGTTGGCAACAATAAAACAAATGTAAATTCTTTTTTTGTTCTCTTAGAATCTTTCACATCACAAATACTTCTTTACACTGAATAGCTTTACAAAATATTACAAAAACATAGGAACACTGAACTCTCAAATCGTGTACATTTTACCTTCTAAGTCTAGTGTTATCAGTGCTATTGTTTTATTGGTCCAGCCCCATTTGGGGTTCAAATGCTCCACGTTTTCACAAAAGCTGGGCTGTCCAGCCTGGCCTGTAAAGATTTTCTGCCCTGAAGAATTGGATTCCTTCCAGAATTTTGAACAGCCAATCTAGTTCAGTTTGAGTATCTGATTGTTAAATCTGAGATGGGAGGGCATCCAATCACCAGAAGGCACCGCTGGGCACCTCTGTATTAAAATGTCCTTTAATTCGAATCTATTAAAAATCCTGAATACTCCAAAACTAGTCAAGAAAATACATAAATATGTGCAACATGAAATGAACATCAGTGGTGTGTACGTAATTATGCATCATTCAGGCTTCTGTTTAAATCAGTACCCAAATAGCTTGTTGACCCAACTAGCAATTATGAATGTCCATTTTGCTGACTTGCTGAGTCATGAAGAAATCTGCATACTGTATGGGTATTTCTGCTTGTCATCACTGGTTACTCTGTTTTTTCTTCATCTGTATCCATCTCTGTCAGCACACAGTAGCAAACCTTCTGAATCAGCAAACCTGATGATGCTGAAAAGAAGAAATTTTATGAATTAATAACAGCAACAGGCCATGAAAGCAACTAACACATGACAGTGTTGGTGGGAAACGTAGTAATATTGTCATGTGAGTCTCACCAATAAACCTGCGCAGCCACAGTGGTCTGCGTGAGGCTGGGGTGTAGCAGCACAGGAAGTAGACAGGTACACCAGAGAGGGCAATGCCAATGCCAATCAAGGAATTGATGGTGTCACTATAGAGTGGGACCACCACAAGGAATACGGTGCAAAGGCAAAAGATAATCGGGAAGATAACGCTGAGCTGAGAAAGAGAGAGGGGAAGAATGACAGAGCATTACAAGGACATCCGATTCTGACTACTTATATATTTTAGCATGTAAGGCCATTTCTAACGATGAAGAAGTGATTTTATGCAGGTACCTTCAGTGGGCGTGGTCTATCTGGCTGTTTCCAGCGCAGATATAGCTGACCCAGAATGGACAGACCCACAAAGAACCAGTAGCTGAAGCTATAGTAGTTGATCAGCTTAAAGATGTCTTCCACACATAGATAAACCAGAGCCATGGCACCCTGTAGACCAGCACAACGCTGTTACTCAGATGACCATACAATATGAATAACAAAGGTTCCTAAATGGTTCTAGGCTAGGACGTACTGTTTTGTTTTCAAAGAATCATTAATTGAAAGACTCTTACAGTACTGGTTCACAACTATAGTCCTGCTCTAAAACACAAACTTAAGCTCAGGAAGCGTGTTTTAATTAGCTGATTGGTTGGATCAGGTAAGTTAAGAGCAGAGAAGGCATCCACATAATGTTAATTGTTATTTGTCATAACTGTCAATGACCTTGTTATACATGCATCTGTAGCCCATGCACATGTATGTTGGTTGCAGGATTATCTTGCTGTAATACTAGGGTTTCTTTATGAATGCATGCAAGAATAATGTAAGGAAAGCAATATTTCAAACAGTAATATGCAAAACTAATTCTAGTGTACATTTTTATATAATCATGCCGTATATTTTAGTGTGTTATCAGAACATTTTATATTTTACTTTAGATTTTTTTAAATATGTTAAGTCATAAATACAGTAGATGATGGGTCACAATGTTCACTTATATAACTTGTAATTTGACCAGTGGTGTTTAAATGTTTGCATGCTACGATACAATATCATGATAGATAGTACAATATGCATTACAACAGTCCATTTTTTGAGCTTTGATAAACCCAGTAGTGGCACATAAAAAAAATGCTATCAAAAACTATGAATACGGTGGATGTTACGCTTACTGTATAGCACTAAATTCAATTAAACAGGACGATTATGCTCCCTTTAAAAAGAAACACAGTCATTATTCTTTAAATACTGCGGATATATTTGCTATATGTTCATATATATGTTTTTTTTTTAAGTTTAAAAAGTCTTAATAATAATTATCATCATATTGCCTACCCATACAATAATCCTAACTTGACTTGGAAATATGCAGGGCAGGGGTCCTGATGGACCAGAGTTGGGAACCACTGCTGTAGGGAACTAAAAGTGGTTCTACTGGCATTGCTACTAAGAGCCCTATAAGTATCTATATTTCTGTATGGATTCACAGGTGCTGTTACAGAGTTAGTGTCAATATGGGAGGTATTATATGTGTAATCACAAGAATGGAAGACGGAAGACAGACTGATGAAATTACAATTTCTGAAAATGCATGAACAGTAGGCGCATACTAATTAAATACTCATTCTCCATCTCTACAACTCTCCATTTCATTCTCTCACACACACACACTCAAGCAGTGATGTTTGGGAGGTGACTGACATTGAAGAGCAGGGCAGGGATGGGGGTGAAGCGGCTAACGTGAATCATGCACAGGTAGTCAGGCAGGTGGCCCTCTCTGGAGCCCACGAAGAACAGCCTGGGGAACAACACGCACATGACACGTCAGACAAAACAGCGGTTGATGATGGTATTGTAGATCAGACATGCTGAAATGCTGGTGCTGGAGGCCCAACGTCCAGTACAATTTAAGAATTTTCTTGCTCACGTATCTGATTCAACTCAACACACTACAAACAGTAATAGCAATTTTGGACCCATTGATAATTTCTTCCAATGGAAGATTCCAGTTCTTTTAAATAACAAATTATTATATTTTGTGCTACATATAAAAAGGCACGTGAACATTTAGTTAGAAAGTGTGTGAGCAGGGAAATCACCAAACTATACTGGATACTGACTTTGCAGACCCAGTATTTCACATCCCTGTTTAGCAAGGATCTTAAACATCACTCACCTTGAAGCAGCCAAGATAGATGCATTTAGTCCCCCAAAACAGGAGAGGGCGACAGCCAGTGGGATGGTCCAGTTAAACACACCAAAAACTCTGTCTGCAAAAGTCTGTGAGGTTTCAGGTAGATCATTCAGTGACCGACATACTGAACTTTATTTTTCACATAAGAAATGTTAAGTTCAAAGTTTGTCACTGTGAACTGTACCTGAATCATTCTTTAAATTGAATCTGTGATCATGGTCAGGACCAAAAGGGGACACTCACCACAGCCACAGCATCACTGTCCAGGATAGCAGGAATAGGCAGAATAGTATAGTAGGCCACATTGGTCAAGATATAGATCACTGTGACAATGGGCATGGAGATGGCAATGGACAGCGGCAGGTTCCTGTATTACATAAATTTGCCCACCAGAGGGCAACAGAGGGTGTTTGAAACGTTTTCATGCCATTCGATATCCCTTAGGCACAACTAAACAGGTACATATGACGCTTTCAGACCATAAACAGACATCAAACTAGGTCTGTTTTTAGGCTTTTAGAGAACCTGAAAACTGATTTAACATTATTAGCAGAGTGCAACCAACATGGAATTAGATAAGACTGTTATGATTTCAGTAATTATGAAAAAGACATTCAACAGTCCAGTGAATCAAAATATAAAACTGTAACACGTCCCTTGGTCTCTCCTGGATGTCTCCTTATTTGCTGTTTCCATGCACTGATCAAAATTAAGCATCTGGATACATCCTATCTGAGCAAAGTGGGAGGGGAAGGGGGAGGGGCATAAGCACTCAATAAATAAATGGGTTTTCTAAGGTCACAAAAAGACATAGAGGACATTTGACCACTCTAATTATTTATTCAAGAGATGTTTGGGGCTTACTTTTTATAGAGGGCTGCTGCCGCAGACATTAAAAAAGTTCTAGAAAAATATTTGAGAGTTGAATTTCTAAGAGAAAACAATCAAGAGACCAACAAAGATTGTATATTGGTAGAATACCTAGTCTGCCAGTTAAAATGATCATAACAACAAGATGCTTTTGAGAAACTAGACCCTACATGGTACAAAACATTGAAAATCACATTATATCTTAAGCCCAGAATGAAAAATCATTAAAAAAGAGAATTAGGGTTTTGCTTTGCTTAAAGGGGCAGTTTATGGTGAAAGGGCATGTTAAGGGGGACCTCTGATCACATGACTGACTTAAGCACCCCATAAAGTGCGTATGATCCTGTCACATGCCTGTTGCTTTACTTGATGCTTAGTCAGCTAAGCACATCAAGATGCAAACCTCTGACATAAAGGACCAAACCCACCCTTTCTTTACCCTTTCACGCACCCTTTCAGTGTCTCATCTGCACCCTCTTTCAACTTCAATGGTCTGCCCTGTCTTTTCTCTTTACCTTCTTTATCTCTGCTTTAGAGCACAAAAAGACCACTCTTTTTCTTAGTTCATCACTCATTCTCATCAGTGGAGACCCAATAGGAGTTGTGGAGTTGATTGAAACCTTCAGTCTTAAACTACACTAAACAGATCTCATCACTGCTCATCCCTGAGTGTACAGACAGGCAGCCTGTACACGGGTCTCGTCTCATTTATTTCACTTTATGTAACAGTATGAACACAGTGTGTAGTGTTCCTCACCTCTCAGGGTTCTTGATCTCCTCAGTTACGAAGTTGAGGGTGTCCCAGCCAGAGTAGGAGAACAGAGCTGAGTACAGAGCCAAGGCCACATCGCCGGGGTCATGGGATGATCCATGAAACAGCCCCTCAAAATTCTGGGTGTAACCTGAAACAAACATAAATACAAATGTCAAAAACATGCACATGCGGTTTAAATAACAAGAGGACAGTTTGTGTGCTTACCCTGGCATATCTTGACCAGGCCAGTGATGATGACGGCAATGAGAGCGATCACTTTGGCATAGGTGAAGAAGTCCTGCACACGAGTCCCCCACTTCACATAGGCACAGTTTACGAAGGTCAGCAAGCCTGCATATTTGTTAAGCATACACATCACATACACCATCAAATTTCATAGAAGTAAAATCATTCAAGACATACTGTAAATTAAAAGTTTTTCACAGTACATGTGAACATAACAAGGTGCAAAAAATGTCTGTAACTATTAGTAGCAGCTATAACACTCACAATCTCTGATTCATGTTGACATCAGAAGGTCATTGCCTAAAAACGTTATCGGTAATGTATTTACTAAATGGTGCCCTGTGATGGACTGAAGACCGCCCACCCCCTAAGGGGAGTATGTGTAGATGATGAGTGAGTGAAAAATAAACATTACATTTCTCTATAATGCTAAGCACTATAAATCTGGTACCACTGCTTATATATTATACATGTAGAACATATATGTATCATTCTGCCAAACTGGCTCAAAGTCAGAGCTAAAAACACTTTCACAACTTTTTAGTCTAAAGCCCTTTGCTTTAAGTACCATACTTTACTTCAGTGAGCATACTTTAATTATGTTTATTAAAATAAATAAATAAACATAAATTTTTTTCACTACCAAAATAATCATAACTCAATCAAAATGCTTCAGTATTGACAATTTTGGTAGTGATAAGTTTAGCTAATGCCAGTACATGACTAGCAAACACAGGTGTACACTCATAAAATTACAATAGTTTTCATTAAATGACACACAGAAAAAAAATTGCTGTATAAGGCAATTCTGTAGGTTACACAATGAATTACATAATTTTGGAAACATTTAAAAGAACGGGATCTAAGGCTGGGTTATTTCATCAGCTATACTATATTAATCCAAACCTAAACCTGAGACAATGACTGCCCTCCTGTACTGCCGGGCCTCCTTGTCACCTGGCACGAACCACTTCTCCTATTCATTTGTGACTTCTGCTACACCCTCGACTGCATCGCTGTATCATCCAGATGTACCACCTGTGCAGTTTCTAAAGCTTTTACCTTCAGACTCAGATTCTCTTAGTTCTGTTTTGAATTGAGCTTAATAAACTATTAGTACTGTTTGATCAGAGGATGGGTCTACCCTTGGGAGTTTTGTCTTGCCGCCGTGGCCTCTGGTTTGCTCACAGGGGGATACATGTTGTGACTTCATGTTTTCATGGTTTTAAACTTCTGTAAAGCTGCTTTGTGACAACATCTTTGTAAATCTTTGCTATATAAATTGCTATATAAATAAACTTGACTTGACTATTTCAGATGACTGTCTGTACTGTTATTTACAAGCCATCAGCGCAGATGACAAAAGCCAGCACATAGCAAATCCCAGCACTTCCAATGTCTGGATTTTACACTGTCATTGTTTGTAACCTCGTTAGTGATGCAAAAGACACTTTTGATCTGACACAGGGATTTGGGAGGCCTGAGTATGCGGACTAAAATGCATCTAGGATATACACCTGGACATACCAAAAAAGGGCTAGCAGTCTGTACAAGGCCTAATTGCTTATTAAGTGGCCATGAGGGACAGGGGTGCAGTCCCACTTCCTGCTTTAAAATGCAGGTGTTGTGGTTAAAATAAGGCCTATGGACTAAAACTCTTTTTTATTTAATTTATGATAAATCAATTTTTTTTCTAACTCTTTTTGAAGAAAGCAAAAATATTTAATCTACAGTGGGAAAATCCAGTAGAATGATCCATAAAATGTATCAGCATTAGCACCAGCAGATACGCACAGGAAAAGTACTGGATATTGGTATCAGCCCAAATTATTATCCCAATGATTAACATTAATATGTCAGTTAATTACTTTTTTCATATGATAGTGGCCATACACAAAGCTCCAGGACTACAACCTTCAACAATTCACAGAATAAAAGGCTCAGCTGGTTGAAGCTGGAAGTCCTCCAGTGTATTTGACCAGGTGTCTTTGAAAGGGTTATAAAACCAAATCACTGTTTTGGCAAAGCTCATACAACACTCCAATAACACAGTCCAGTCACAACACGGCTGTGCCTCTGGGAAGTCTGAGTCTGTATCTGTTTTGATATTTGATCAGTGACACTGGAGCCTGGCTTCACTAAAACCATGGTGGGATTTTTGGTGCTACACAGGAATGAGAAAGAGAGCTAGGGAGAGAGAGCGAGAGAGAGAGACTGTGTTGGTGTGCTTATGTATATATCTTTTGTAAGATAGTCTGCTTGGCTTGAGGAAGTGGGCCTGCTGACATCAGCACTCCTGCTGTCTGTTTTTCAGGGAGTGAAATAATGATAACGCTTAGAACAGCACTTACATGAAGCACAGAAAGAGAGAACAGCTGTGATTGTATGTGTGTGTAATATGTTTTTCACGTATACTTCCACATTATATCCATAATGTAAACAAACTTTAAATGGACGTTAACAGAACAAGATATTTAAGTAATTTCGGAGCATATGTTTTGTTCCATTCATTATGACATTTTAAGACAATATAAAATGTTTTATTTTTCCTTTCTATAAATTTTTTGGCAACAATGACAATAAAGCATGTATGTTTTTTATGTGCAATCGGTACTACGTTCATGCGTAACCATAAATATATATATATATACATAGTAGGATACAAACGACTTTTAATAATTTTCTGTAATACGAAAGTTTTCATTACAATTTTTTTAACAATATGAGTGCAAATATTTTTATTTATTTCTTAACGTTTGGCCTTTTTTGCTTTAATGACAGCATGACCTCAAGTAGTAATAAAGTCTGCAAGTTTGTGAAAAAGCCACTGATTAGCTGATCATCAAATGAGATAGGACTAACAAAAACATACTTATACTAACTTTTTTGTTTCACATTTTTGTGCATTTCTATTTGTAAAAATTCAAACAAAAATGAATGCAGTAAAATGTTACAGGCAAACTGTAGTTAATATCTTGTGAGCTAGTTAGAAGAACACAAGGTTATTACCACATTTCTGTGATGCCAACAATCATGGTTTTATTCAAACAGACCATCAGTACAGTTGATTTAACTTAATGACATACTGATTAGCCAAATGAGGTATTTAATGAAAACTACAATACATATGAAAGTGTGTGAAAGAAGAAAGTGTGACCAGGGACAATATACATACAGTTCTCTCTCTATTTCTCTTTTTCTATTACTCTCTTTCACAGACACACCCATGAACACTTTCACTGTGTCCTTCAGATATGGTTCACCATCCCAAGAAAACATTTGGTAACTTTGTTGTAATGTCATCTTATCTCTCCTTATTGTTATCAGTGATTATTACACCAGGTTCATGAAGGAGCCAATATACCATGCTTGCATCTTCCATTTAATTATCAATTTCTATCCCAACCTCTGCCTGACTCAGGTTTATTCAATTAAATCAGTAGGTAATGTGTAAACTCTGGACTGAAGTGTAAATAATGATTCCAGCACGGCTGACTAAAAGATCATGGTTACTTAATCTCTAAATCGATCAATTAACCAATTATGATAAATTACTGGAATACCTAATCTGTTTATTACAGACAATAAACCTTAAATGTACGACTAGACTGTAAAACTGGCATCATAGGTGAAGTCTGCTTCTGGCTCGATGTGGAAAGATAAATATTTCTTTCTTCTGAGCTAAGAAGAGACACCATCTGAAGATAATCCCTACCACAGTGTATGTGAAAATGGGTATGTTCTTGGTTGGCTCTGCTTTCTCTCTCTCTCTCTCTCTCTCTCAGTGTGTTCAATGCTGAGCTGTCATTAGCGATTAGTGAAGGGTCAGAGTCTTGTGTGGAGGACTTTACCTTCCTAGTATCAGCATATTCACATCCTCCAAAGAACTGCTTATCACTCTGTTGTGTGCTCTGTATGTGTGTTCATGTGCAGTGAGTCATCTTAGACTCATCTAAACCAATGATATTTTTTTTCTAAAGTTAAGTTAAGGGCCCACATGTTTTAACCTCAACAAATGGCCAAACTTCTATTCCACATTTTTGTAACTTAGTCTCATTGCATTGTTTTCATTGACTTACTGACTTACTTACTGAACAATATGCCTTAGGTTGTAAACAGTCTGAGCTTTTAAGGGACATACCCGTTAAACTCTTTAATTTCTTTTTCTTGTAAATTATATAGAAGCTTCATACTAGTAACTAAATCAGTTATGGTGATTACTGTACAATTCATAGCAATAGCTGGATAATTAACAGTAGAGACTATATTATGCACAATAGTTACTGAATAATTAACAGTAATTACTGTATAATACATTATATTTGCTAAATAATTCATAGTAATTACTGCATAATTGCATGTATACTTCGTGTGTAGGTTCAGAGGGTTCCTATTTGAATTACTAAATGGGTGGGGCACCACAGATGTCCCCCTGGTGCCAGAGAGCTACAGGTTGTTGTTTCCTTGTTCTGAGCTTCAAATGACATTTAACACCAGGACACTCTGGCCTCTGAAATTAATGACCCTTAATGACCCTAATATGATAAAGTAAAAAACAGGAGTAACCATTCGACCTACTGATGAATGTTGATGAATGTCCTGTGTAAGACAGAATCATGTGAATGTGAGGTTTTCGTGAGTGATTTGATTGTCTGCTGTCAGCTAAAGCCACACGTGACACTGTTCCCTTCTTTTTTTACCTCTACTCTTACTCACTCATTCAACTTCCTGTCCACACAGCTTCCTTTCACTTTGCTGGAATAATTTTATTTAATTTACTGTACATTATAATATAGTACTTTAGAGTGTTGTTATTCAGGTAAACTGGCTTTTGTCATTGTCTATGCCGATATAAGCATGCAGGAAACTAAGGTCCTGAAACTCCGTCAGCTTTCATGTTCCTCTTTCTCTTGCCTCCTGTTTCTCCATAGTGCTGATCAATATACAATGTCACACGTCTCGTCTACCCTTTTCCTGCCATCTGAGCACATTTTCTTCCTCCTTGTGCCGTCTTTCAAGACCATAGATAAGCAAAATGATTAACATCCACATACAATGAAAGACACAAACGGACAGACCAACAAATACACAGACAGACACTGGCTTCTGACTTTTCTGAAGGCTAAATGATAACACTCAAATCCAACACTAAATTAAACTTTTTGTTTTGGTGGGCAAAGTGCTATGTATAATGTGGGACAAGGATATACAAATAAAGGTAGACTGGCTTTACATCAAGTTTTCAACAAAGTAATAAGCCATGGTTGTGTGTTACTGTGTTACTGTTTATTACAGGGAAGGTTACCCTTTGGCATGGTATAAGGGTGAAGTAGTTTATGGAAGGGTGCTTTTTCTCTCATTATATGAAAATAACTTGTTTAACTTGAGTAAGGTTACAGATTACTCTATCCACCTCTGAAATCTGATCTTGCACACACACACATAGAGACAGTATGACTACTTACATATGCAGGCTGCAGCCAGCAGGCGGTTGGCCACATAGGGTGCAACACAGGTAGGGAAGATGGGCTGCACCATATAGTTGGAAAACGTAATGGCTATCACAGCCTGACTGGTGGGTTCAATGATCAGGAGTGACGTCCACAGACGGATAAAGGCCAGAAACCCTCCAAATGCCTCCAGGATGTAGGCATAACTGGCACCAGACTTTTTGATAGTGGTTCCCAGTTCGGCGTAGCAGAGCGCCCCGAACACTGAGAATATTCCCCCAATGGTCCACACAACCAACGACAGGCCATAGGAGGCACTGTACATCAGCACGCCTTTAGGAGAGACAAAGATCCCAGAGCCAATCATGTTCCCCACAATGAGGCAGACGCCATTGAGCAAGGAAATCTCTTTCTTTAGTTTCATCGACTCCTCAGAACCAGACGACTTCAGGTTGCCATTGGTGACCTCTGTAGAAACCTCTTGCGTGGGTGCAGGGCTGTAAGTGGCCATTTCTGCATGGGATTGGTGGGCAGGCAGTTTAACAAGGATGCTGACTGGATCAGCTGTCAGTCACTTCTAAAAAGTTCTAATTTATTCAAAAGGTCAGCTGATGTCCAAGTCTTAAGGTGACATCTGAGGAGGAGAGAAGGAAAGAGAGTTGCTTTTTCAGTGCAAATACTTGTAACAGCAATATAATAATGCAACAGCACAATAAAGTCTGTAAAAACACTGGGTTAACTGCAGATAGCTATTACTAAGCCATTAGTGACCTGAGTAAATGTTTTTTTTTAACAGAGAGTAAACAGACTGGCTCAGAGGGACACGCTAAATGGAGGAGACAAAAACATCCAGTCCATTTTACCCCTCACACAGTGTTGTACACTTAATTTAAATCAGGCAAGTCAGTCTGCCAATGTTTTCATCATCATCCAAGAAGATAACATCAATTAAGTGAAACCACAATCGATCAAGGTCACCCCACTTCTCTGATACTTTTCTGATAGGGTCTTCTGCTTCAGTTCTCCTCTCTTACGCACAACTAACAGGGAGGACAGGAGCTGCTTTGCAAAAGCCAACATGTCACATGTTCTCCACGGTTCACTGGATATGTGAGAGTTAAACACAGGAAGATGTGCCACAAACTTTATATATACATTAATAAACCCATGCTGTAGGTGGATCCCAACACATAAGCACAAATTACTAAACTATAATGAACTTTAATGAAAAATGCAATAAATAGCGGAGGGGGTGGGGTGGGGGTTACTTAATTTTAAAAGTGGACCATTAACAGATACTTGGCTGAACATTGTCAAGCAAAGATGCTGACAACGTCTTACTTTACAGTTCATGTGCATGGTTTGCTGGGTATGACAAGCAGATTAAGGAAAGACACATAGCATTATAAAAATTCTAATGTAGTAGCAAATAAAAAGTTACCACTACAAGATGCCTTTTCTGTTCAACGGGTGTGTATGCTGTTCTAAGCTCTATCATTAGTATAGTGCAAGATCCGAAGTAGCTCTAACTCAAAGCGAAAGCAGAAAAAGGATAAAAAAGACAAAAGAGGCAAGGTAATGGAAAGGAATGACCCAGTAATTAAAAAAACTGCACCACCATATTTTATACTCGACACCAACACCATGCAAGTACCAAGCAACAGCCGACCCACTGAAGAATTTATTACATTGTATTACTGCTGCTGCCCACTAAAGATCTTCCAGGCTTCGAACAGCGCTGAGAGAATGCAAGAGAATGCACAATGCATAAATAAATAACATTTCAAAATATAAGAATATAATCTTCTGTTGAGTTAAAAATCCCCAGTGATATACTATACTATACTTTTATGTACTTTGTTTTGTGTGACATATCCAGTGTGTTCAAATGTTTACAGCATGTTTGTTAAAACTGATCAAGCAAGAAACAGAGAAAGACGAAAGCCATTACCGAGCAAGAGGAGAACAGGTGAGGCCTACATGTGATGTTAAAAAGAGAGAGAACTGTAGTTTCCACAGGTCTTAGGGACTGGAAAGGGAGAGCAAGGTCCAGTCAGCACTGATAAGCTCTCCTACGAAGCAGCTATAAAATAAATGACTTAAGATTACACTGAGAATCTTTGTTGATGTGTGATTTTCAGATAGTACCCTATAGCTGGTCCACGCTAGAAGTAAACTATAGATAATACACCATCATAGTATAATACATAAAACCTTTAGCATGTAAAACATGAAAGTAAAAGCAGTTTCTAGAACACAGATCTAACCCCTGTGCCGCCTTGGCAACGGACTCTCCTCTGAAAATACAGTCTAGAGCTAGTTCTGGCTTTATTTTAATCCTGCAGCCTGTTTGTACTTGATAATTAGCGAATTTAGAGACAGCCTTGTTCCTATATCGCCCCCTCAAGTTCACAGAATAATAATGACTGTAAACGGCTGAAACGTAGAAATGTACCGTGTACCAAACCGCACATACCGTTTAGGCTAAACAGATGCGTTAGCTTACCTTTCTCAGGTGACTAACGGGAATTCTCGGATTTCTGCTTCCACTCCAGCGGTTTGGCGCGGCTTGTTTTCACTCTTCTGCTGGTCATTCACATTTGCTGAGGTGACTGAACACGCTCGTAGCTGTCATTTTAACAGGAAGCTCGGCTGAAAACGGAGAGTCAGGTTTGATTAGTGTCTTCGTTAGGTGCTCCTGTGCTGCTCTCTCTCTCTCTCTCACCCACACACACGCACACTTGAAGGTGGGCTCTCGAGTTTGATCAGCTGATACACTTCTGCTTTCATGCGGAGAGAACTAACTAGGCATAAAACACGAAGTGAGGCTGGAGAAAACATTTCATTTGACGTTTACTGCAACCAACAAAGACGCGTCTGTATAGCAGTGATATTAAATATATACGGTGTGTTTAAGGAACACTGTGAGGCTGTGTAAGATACTCAGCCCAATTATTAATCACTTAACTGTTTGTAATTTAGTTGTAATTACTGCTAATACAGAAACTGAAAGACGAACTGCCACCTGATCTGTGTTTGGGCGATACCAATCTTTGGATTCTTGATACTAGGGTCCTAGTATCCTGAGTATCCAGATGCTGGTATCCTTATATTAGTATTCTGATACCAAGAGTATCCTGTTACTAGTATCCTGGTATAAGTGTCCTGTTACTAGAATTCTAAAAATATACTGATACTAGTAGTATCCTGATACTAGTAGCGATATTTTAAAAAGTATCCTAATAATAGTAGTATCCTGATACTAGTAGTGATATTTCTAAAAGTGTCCTAATACTAGTAGTGTCCTGTTGCTAGTATTGATATTCCTAAACGTATCCTAATACTAGTAGTATCCTGATACTAGTAGTGATATTTCTAAAAGTATCCTGATATTAGTACTTTCCTGTTGCTTGTACTGATATTTCTAAAGAAAATATCCTGATACCATAGTGATATTCCTAAACGTATCCTGAAACTAGTCGTATCCTGTTACTAGTAGTGATATTTCTAAAAGTATCCTGATACCAGTACTTTCCTGTTGCTAGTACTGATATTTCTAAAGAAAATATCCTGATACCATAGTGATATTCCTAAACGTATCCTGAAACTAGTCGTATCCTGTTACTAGTAGTGATATTTCTAAAAGTATCCTGATACCAGTACTTTCCTGTTGCTAGTACTGATATTTCTAAAAAAAAATATCCTGATACTATAGTGATATTCCTAAACGTATCCTGATACTAATAGTATCCTGTTATTAGAAGTTATATTTCTAAAAATATCCTGATACTAGTCGTGATACTTCTAAAAATATCCTGATACTAGTAGTGGTACTTCTAAAAGTATCCTGATACTAGTAGTGATACTTCTAAATATATCCTGATACTAGTAGTATCTTGTTGCTATTAGTGATATTTGTAAAAGTATCCTGATACTAGTCATATCCTGTTGCTAGTAGTGATATTTATAAAAGTATTCTGATACTCATAATATCCTGTTATTAGAACTTATATTTCTAAAAATATCCTGATACTAGTCGTGATACTTCTAAAAATATCCCGATACTAGTAGTGGTACTTCTAAAAGTATCTTGATACTATTAGTATCCTGATACTAGTAGTGATACTTCTAAATATATCCTGATTACTAGTAGTATCTTGTTGCTATTAGTGATATTTGTAAAAGTATCCTGATACTAGTCATATCCTGTTGCTAGTAGTGATATTTCTAAAAGTATTCTGACACTCATAATATCCTGTTATTAGAAGTTATATTTCTAAAAATATCCTGTTACTAGAAGTGATAGTTCGAAAAATATCCTAATACTAGTTGTGATATTTCTAAAAATATCCTGATACTAGTCGTATACTGATACTAGTAGTGATACTTCTAAAAGTATACTGATACTAGTAGTGATACTTCTAAACATTTTCTTGTTTTCATAAAAGGAGCTCTTTTTTAGAGTGTGGGTATAATGTTTTTTTTTTTAATCAATATTACTCATTTCTGGACTTTTTTATAGTTCCTTCCCTCCTGTATAACCATCCTGTGCGAGGAACAGAGAGAGAGAGGGAGGAAGGAAAAGTAGTTCCTATGCTGCACAGTTGTTTGCTGCCACCTGTTTCCCACTTTATGATCATCAAAATGTATTCCATTAAAAAAAAAACTTAATAGCTAAAAGAGGACCCTCTGTATCAACATTCCCAACATAATGAAAATTCTAAAAAGGAAGTGTCAGGATTATCAAGGGTATTGATCATTTGGTATCAGTCTGCCCATTCTTACCCACGATAGCAGTATTGCATTAGAAATATCTGTATCAGTTGCTGTGCATTAATAAAAGATTGAAATGATTTGACTAGAATAGTAGATGGAGTTGATGGAACCTATAATCATATCAACTGAAATTGCTGGGAAATTAAATCAGTTCTATAATCAATCATCTCCAAACCAAGCAACTTATTAGGGCTTAATTCCAAAAATATATGCTATATTTTAATCTAAAATAGAAGGTCTCAGTCAACTTGGTGTTGCCTTAAAGAGGCATACTTTTAGTAATAAATGCATTTATCTTTTAATTAAATACAGTGAAACCATTTGCTGAAGAAGTGTTTTAAAATTGAGTTTAATATTGATCAACCAAAATTTCCATTATTTTACTGTTTCAAGTGTTCGGATGATTCATGGCATGAACATTAGTCACCATTGTTGCACCACATTCATATAACACCAATGACTATGACAGCAGTGACTGTAAATCAAGGACTTGGTTAACTGGCTGACCCATTGGTGGTTGGGGAATCTTGGCAACTACTTAAAATCAATTATGCAAATGATACATGGCATTTTTTGAAAACATTTCAATTACACAATGATTAAAGCACATGATGTAACTTCATAAAATATAATGAGCAAGTATAGACTTTAATCTTTAGATCTTTAATGTAGTATAATGTTTATGATGTATATATACAATTTCCTAAGATTAACCCATTTAAAATAAACCCTTTTTTTGTATTAAAAAGATTCGTCCAATGTTGAAATTTGGTTAGTCGACGTCCTGTTTTACATGTGCAAAGTGACTATAAAAAATGATAAAGAAATCTGTAATTATGTGTAATTAGGTCAGCTGTGTATAAGTGCATAGTGACTTTTGGAGCTATTTGGTGTTATTTTAAGTATCCTTTTACATCCTGCAACCTGGAAAATGATGAAGTACTTGTAAACGCAGGGGCTAACTCAGGACATTAAAGCCACATTAGGTATACTTTAAAGCAATGAATAATAAATATTCCATGCAGCATTATTGTAGGTAATCAGCCTCAGACATCAAAGCAGCAGGGCTTTCATTCTTGAAGCTTGCACAAATGAACTGAGAAAAAAAAACAGAACTCACTGTTCACAACTATCAGTCTCAAAACTACACATTTTCATCGTGCCGTTTTAAAGCCTGGCCTCATCTGCAGCTGTGCACCTGTTGCTCCCTCCTGTGGACTAAATCTGCTATTGCAGATTCTGCTATGTGTGAAGCCCCACTGACTAAATCCTTTGTTTAACAAACTAAAGAGAGACACGCAGATCCAACCTTTTCATTCAGAATCATGTCTGATGATTTAGACAAGATTTACGACTTCTGAAAAAAGTTTTTAAACTTCTTTAAGTTAAGAGTGATACCTCTATGTAATGTATACAACTTGTTATGCTCCAATATTAGAACAGCAAAGGTTAGATGGTGTAACTTCATGTTCATGAGCATATAAGAATGATTAAGCATGTTAACACAGGTTGACAGAGTACAGAAAAAAACCCAAAGCATACGGTCTGAACAGTGACAGATCCTTTACTTAGTACCACGTGCCATTGCTGGATCTGTGAATGAAATGTATTTGGTATTGTCTCTGCTGTATTTTTGATTGAGACATGCCTCATGTCGTTGGAGAAAACGTGTGGACAAACTTCTAACACATGCCTTTTTTCTGGGCCCATTGTGCCTCTCCCTCTCAACCTCTACATTCTTCTCCTTGGTTACCAGTTGTCATGGTTTCAAGGGCTCTGCAGAGGCAGGATTAGGAGCCATTTTGGGGACAGCTGGCTGGGTCGGTCCCCTCCGTCCCCCCCGTCCCGCTCAGAGACGCTGAGAGGGGGATGAGGGGGGTTATTGTGCAGGGATTAGAGCTTCCTGTGTGTCAGTCCCATTACATAGGGAGGGGTGGAGGATGGAGAGAGACTGAAAGAAAGGGAGAATGAAAGAGAAAATGAAAGAGAGAGCATATAAAAGCGAGCATGACACAGGGAGAGGGTGTTGGAGAGAAGGGAGTGGAGTGGGGTGGGGTGGGGTGAGGAGGGGGGGTCCATACAGCTGCACACTCAATCACTTTGCACTAGTTTGCGCACACACACACACACACATTATCATGAACACACAGTGTACGCGCATGCACCCATCAACATGCACACCACAGATCTGGTGAGCTAAGCCATATGAAAGGAAACAGACTTTGAAAAGGGGCCAAAAAGGTAGACAAAAGATCTCTGGAGCAGACATACAGAGGACTGAGGCTGAGAAAACACGAACACAGACAAATGAAACACAGATAGAAGAATGACTGCTACGCCAGCAGGACCAGAGGATGAATTCTGGTCTGATTTACAGTTCAGTGAAAGATCTTCCTATTCGTAAAGGGCCATATAATAGAAAACTTGAGTTGTCCCTGCTTTTTTTTAAATAAATAGTTTGATATAGTGTGTAAACAGGAGTAAGAGTTCAGAACTCCCAAACCATACATATACAGAGATTAAGCTACAAAAACATTTTGAATTTGTTGTTTTTTTGTGGTGTCACAAAAGCCAACATGTATACATATATCTATTCAGACTAAAACACTGCAGCCCCAGCTATATACTCTGAAGAGTAAAATGAGCGGTTTAGCCCCTGACCACTTTTAAATGAGACACAATATAAGCCATAAGCCAGGCACAATTTAAGCCAGCCAATAAAAACGTACATATTTCAGTCGTAAAGGGACAGCACCAAATAAAAGCAGCCCATTCAATTCTAATTATTTTACCTGGTTTACTGTCATTCCCCATCACATGATGCTGTGAGGATGAAAGTTAGCACATCCTCCCTCCCTTAACCACATCTAGCTGTACAACTGCTGTGAACGCAATATCATCAGGGAGCTCAGGTGATAAATCTGTTACCTAGCTAACAGACACTGGTCAACATTCAGTGTCTGTTAGCTAGTAATTGGGGAGGGTTAAGGCCATTGTACCCACCCACACAGAGCATGTTCTTTTGTACTCCTGGACATGGACGGCTGTGGCATTACAAGAGATCAAACTTGTGATTGTGATTTCCCAATGAGGCCAACATTTACTCTCGGAAGCAGAGCTTATTTAATTCTAAGGGTAAAAAGATATTGGAAAACAGTCCTAAAAATGGTGATAATTTCTTTTGTCATAATGAAGTAAACCTAAAAAAAGCATTTAAGTTGGAAAAAAATTCAATACACATCAAAGGTAGGGTATGGGCCTTTTAACACATTTCCACCCAAAGCGTACATACAACATCTGGCAAACATGCATTACATGCCCACCAACAAAAACAAACCACACAAGCATTTATCTGAATGACTTGACATTCATTCGGCTTTTATTCCTCCTCTTCAAAACAAAGTAGGAGCAAATTTTTAAAACACAACATTTATGGGGAACACAAAGTAAAAAAAAGAAAAGCTAACAGAGCTAAATACATTTCAGTGCAATGCACTGATAAAGGGCAGCATTCCTCTTGAGTAACTCAAGACAGAAAAGAAATGACCAGGCAATACACATGTATGCATATGGGCAAAAAAGCCCACAAAAGCTAAAGGCCTCTTGAGTTTCCTAAGCTGATTTATTTTACTGAACACTGGGAATGAAACGGTCCATTAGAAATGAGTCAAGCTCTTGTCAGTCAATGAAATTAGAGCGCTTGTAAATAAAGGTCAAGTAGTGTTATCTCTAAGCACTGCCTAGAGAGTTAAGGTATACTTTCACTGTTGTTGTTCTTATTATTTTTATAAAAGCTGCACAGGTAGTTATTAATCATTTCTCTCAATTGATGTGTAAACAGTACACTGGAGAAAGTTGGGTTCATCCAGACTTTAAAACAGTGCTGAGAATGATAATATCCAATACACACTGCAGCATGATGACTACAGTAAAGGGAGTAAAACAATGAAAATAAACAAAACCTAGGAATTTACGCGGACCAATTACAGCTCAGCTGACCAGTTTTGGTATGGTGCTTTATTCAACCTATCACATTTTACGGTAAATCTCTTTTTCTTAACTGGACATTTTTTTCATTATATCTGATGGACAAAATTGAGTAATTCTCAGACTCATAGAGGCTGTTGTGCTTCACATCTGGCTTGTATCTAAATATATATATTGGCCGGATTCAAATGACACTTTTCACTAAAAAGTGAGCACAGTGTGACCCAATGACACTTAAATTTTCCACTTAATATTTGTCATTTCTGTTTCACTTCTGCTAACTTTTTTTCACTTTTCACATGAATTAACAAGCTTGGCTTGGATCCAGAGTGCAAGAAGGCAATAGGTTTTGAAATAACTTCAGCCTTATGAATCCCCCATCCTCCCTTGTTTATCCTCTCACCTTAAGGATAAATGTTTGTGTATATAGTACACACATTTTATTTACACTTGTGTCAAATTTGGTCAAGATCACCTCCAAATATGGTTTAAGTGATCTGATCATAATCCAATCACAATGTGTCCTGGGAGCTTTTCGTGCAGTCACGTGAAATCTAAACACAAGCATGTTGATGAAAAGTGTATAAACCTCACAGAATTCTGAAAATGTTTCAGATTCTAAAATGTTTTGACATAAAAATGCATAATCACATTTGTAATACACAAATACCACATTTCACCTAGGACCCTAATTTTGAGGTTCCTGATATCTGATGTCAAGGACTTGTTTGGAGTACATCAACATTTCATTGTCTTCAAAAAAGGCACTAATATTATCATGTTAAAGAAGTCACTACTGTTCTACAACATCACAATTTAAGAGCTACACCTAACAGAAAAATAGTAAAAAGTCTCACTAAAATGGGTAAACAAACATTACCACTCCACATTCTTTCCACAATCACATTCTTTTAGGTCGCGTCCTCAGACTCTGCCCCTCCATCTGCTGAACCACCAGCAGCCAATGAAACCTCTGTTGAGGATACCTTCTCTGTACTTTTCTCAAGTGTATTTCCAGTGTCTTTTTGAAGGTTTCCACTAGCTGGGCGAGCACTCGACTCCATAGAGTCTTTACAATTTCCCTCTGAAGGCTGCAGAGCAACAGCTGAAGTATTCGCCCCACTGTTTGTTCCTCCACTATGGACTTTCATGTGACCCTGTTATGAGACGCATAATACAAACACACAAATTATTTCAGTGTTTCCGTGCTCATACCTACAATTACAAAATTAGATTCGAATATACAGATCAATGAAGAGAATCTTTCAACACAAGCTTGACCACAGCATGCAATGGTAGATAAATCTTGAACTTCTTACCTTTAGTCCACTGCGGCTGGCATACTCTTTGCCGCATTGCGCACAGCTGTAGGGTTTCTCAGGGCGTTGGGGCTGTGAAGGGATAACTGGGATATTTGGTTGGGTTGCCATAACCCCCTCCTCATCTTTAACCTGACTCCCAGGCTTCACTTCTGCATGTTTGTTAATAACTTCCTCCTTCTTGGCTTCTTGAACATCCGAGAGTTTAACGTTTTCATTTTCTTCCTTCTGAGTTCCATTATTGGCTAATGAGGGCAAAGATTCATTTTTAGTGTCTGAAAGAAAATCTCCTTCTCTGGATTCAGACTTCAGACTGCTTACATTTGCAGGCATTATACTGTGTGAACCACTTAGATCTGGCTTAGGTTGAAGGGATGGGCTGGAAGGTGGTGTGAGTGCAGGGGAAAGGTCAAGAGCTGCAGAATCTGGACTGGATTTTGGTTCACTGACCACTGCAGGATGGGAAGCCCCTGTGAGTTCACAGTTGTTTGGCAAAGAGTCCTGAGAACTGGTTCTAGTACAAAGGGACAGAGGAATGTTCTCATCATCATCTGTTGTGCCATTTACTACAGCACTGCTCTGAACCCTGTTTTTATGGGCTTTAAGTGCACTGACGGCATAAGCATTAACCATGTTAGGGTGGGCATCACTGTTGGAAAGTTCTTCTACCGGAGAAGAGTTAGCAGGGGGGGTGTCACAAGTGGAGGGGCTAGTGTGGTCTTGCTTCTCTAGGGATGGATCAGAGATTGGAACTGGGCTAGTAGAAGGTGAGTCACATGGATCTTGATCCGACTGTACAGCCTGATCTTCAGCAGGTGATGTGGTATTTCTAGAAGTTGTGCTTGACTGTAGTGTGCTAGCAGTTGAGGATGAAATAGTAGTACTCATATTAAGAGGATGGGACTGGATGGTCTTAGGCAGAGTGACACTACCTATTTGACTAGCATCTTCCTCTGAGCCCAAATCTCCATTCCCTTCTGGTGGTAACTGGCCCCCCAGATGCATCCGAATGTGATGTTGTAGCACCACAGCATTAGTAAACTTGCGCTGACAAAGTGGACAAGAATTCTGGGTGCGTGCATTGGGCGGCCGTGCCCTGTGGGTGGCCAAATGAGCCCTCAGACTGCCTTTTGTTGAGAAGGAGCGGCCACAAAGCTTGCAGGGAAAAGGGCGCTCACCCAGGTGTGTAGCTTGATGAAGGCGTAGGGCCCTGGGACAGCTAAGTACACGTAGACATATCCCACACTGGTTAGGTGCCAGAGAGGGCAGGGAGGGAACTGACCCTGAGATGCTCTGGGTGGTCAGCTCACTGCTGGGGTTAGGGTTTAGGCCCAAGGCCGCCATCATTTCCCTCCTGTATGCTGAGATAGTATTGGATGTTGTTGAGATATCACTGGCCTGGGTGCTACCATTAGTCTGGTCTTCACTGAATGTTTTTGATGGAGGCTGCTTCTCCAGCTTCTGCGCCAGTCTCTGGAGTTTGGAGGTGTCAGAGGTAGCGGTTGATGAGGATGGTGAGGAGGAGGATGGAGAAGAGGTCTGAGGTTTCGGGTAAGGAGAGAAGGGGAAGGTAAGCTGGTGGTGGGGGGTGGGAAGGTGAGGAGGGCGGAGTAGAGCCAATCCAGGATGGTGGGGAGAGGGGCCAGAGGGGAAAAGGATCTTAGGAAGGTGGGCCAACTGGGAATATGGAGAACTGGGATGCAGAGTGGAGTGAGGAGGTGTGTTCTCATCAAACCGCTGCTGTTTAGCACCCTTCAACTGGCCTGTCAAGGCCGAAGAGGAGGTGGTGGATGCAGAAGAGGACTGTATACTTGCTGAAGCTGAGACTACTGCCGCAGCAGAGGCACGATTAAGTTGCAGCAGGGAATGGGCAGTGGACAAAAGAGCTAGATCTACACTTGGTGGCAGAGGCAGAGAGGAAGGAGACAGGCGAGAAGATGGCCCAGATAAGAAACCGAGAGCCAAGCCATCAGGCACACCCACCCCGCCTTTAACCCCAAAAGACTCTTCATCTTCGGCCCGGCGCTTCCTGCGTCTCTGACTCACCCCAGGGCCAGATCCTGACTGGCTCTGTTCTGACAGAGCAGGTGGGAGAAGGGAGAGGGAAAGCTCTGGGTTTTGCTCCCGGTGGCGCAGAAAATGGGCCTTGAGGTTCCCACGTGTAGTAAAGCGACTGAGGCAGACAGGACATTGGTAAGGCCTTTCACCTGTGTGGGACCTCAGGTGGATCTGCAAGGAGGAATCACTGCTCAGGACTTTACCACAGAAGCGACAGACATGCTGCTGCCGCCCTGCAGAAGAGCTCAGTGACCCACCTGAAGATCCCACAGTAGAGCTGAGTGGCATTTGCTCCTGAGAGAAGCTAGAGGTGAGCAGTGGAGGAGTGGGGAAACTAACAGCACTGGTATGGCTCAGTGAGGTATTAGGGGATTTCTCGTGGAGGTAACGGGGCAGACCCAGTGACAGAGAAAGGGGGTGCATTGAAGCTACTGAGGTAACCAGCGATGATGTGGAGGAAGAGGATGTGGACGATGAAGAGGAATAAGTAGCTCTATGTCCATTAGTATGAGAGATGTTGGACTTAGAAACAACAGCCTGTGGAATCACTGTTGGAAGAGCTGTAGGTATGGAAGAAGCTGTCGATTGCGAAGGACCTGAGGTGGATAGAGATGGAGAGAGTGAACCAGAAGCTCTCTGGTGATTCTCCATAGATCCTTGAGCCGTATCTTGGTTGCTAATGACTCCTCCCAGGCGCAGAACCTGTCTGCAGATCTCCTCAGTCATCTGCATCTGGTGGATCTGTCTTTGCTGCAAGACCCTAAGTTCCTCTAAAAGTACAGCTAAAGTTGGTGGCACTTGTACCTCCTCTGGTGGACTGGAGGGGGTCTGCTGGACGGAACTGGGACTCCTTGGGTGTGGAACGGCATTAAGAGATGAGGATGAGGAGGCAGAGGAATTAGTGGTTGTGGCGGAGATACCCATCGGAGGAGAGGTTATGTTGGAGTGAGGCTGATGTACAGGAATATGGGCAGACTTCTGCTGGGCAGGAGGAGGGGACTGAGTTTGGGAGGACAGGGATGGGTGCGGGAAATCTGGGGAAAGAGAGGAGTGGGTATTGGGAAGAGAAGTGGTGTAGGGGGTAATGTGACTGGCCCAGTGGGGAGGGGAAGAGTTTTCACTGGGGAGGGAAGGAGCATGCAGGCCCCCAGGGGATGGTCTTGGGGCCAAGGGAGGCTGACAATCTTGGAGAGAAGAGGGGGATGACGAGGATGAGGGAGATGAGGTAGCTTCTGAAGCAAGAGAGGTTGATGGTGACTTCACTGCCAGCTGATCATCTGTAAACCAATGACAGAAAATAACAAGAATGGGATTTAGGCAATGTTGTCCTAGAACTATTCTTTTACACATTATTCATTCTTGGCCTACAAACTCAAAGGCTTTTAAACTTTAAAACTACAAATGTCTGTAACTGAAAGTCTACAGTAGATTTATATATAGACTAATCTTGGTTATTTGTAACTGTAATTGATTCCTATAGCTGAATGCATCAAACATTTGACAATGTCATACGGGTTTGGTGTAAACAAACTATATCTTTAATAAACTACAACATTGAAAATGTCTTTCGTCACTCCTGCCACAGGCCGCTGACCACCTTGCTGCTATGGCAACACATTTTAGAAGACAATGGGCATCACCACAACAACTCATAACCCCTCTTAACCCAACCCTCTTTCCATCAGCTCTGTCTTTCATCTCCCCATTCACCCTTCCCCCTGACCCTGCAAAAGGTCACAGGTCAGGCAATGCTATGGGTTTTGGGCACTGTCAACTGAGCTCTGATTGGCCAGTTGACCTGACCTCTGGAACTCTGGGGTCAAATTCTTTCAGAATCTTCAGCACAGAGTAAGAAAATGAAGAAGGGGGTTGGGGAATTGGAAAGCTGAGTGACAGACCACCCCACCCTCCACCACACGGAGGCACTCTTAATAATAACTGTATGCAAAGGTATGTCATCAAAACAGTGAGAATCATATCTCTTCAATCATGGTACCACTCATTTAGTCAAACCGAGTCAGCCCGGTCAGAAAAATGGGCTGACTCAGCAACGTGCATATTTAATGGTTGTGGATGTCCAAGGTGTTTCTGATAACTATCCATGTTTTCCCCTTGAAGGCACTAGTGCATTCTTTACCCATCTGCATCCTACCCATTGGAACCCCCAACTGAGTAGGTGAATAGAAGCAGAGGAGTGGAATAGGGGGGGTCGCTGAGAAAGCAGAACAGAGGAGCACAAGGAAACATGAGTGAGAGAATAAGGGAGAGAAGAAGAGAATAGAAAGAGAAGAGATTAATCTTTACCCAAACACCCCCTTCTTCCACTCCCCATAGCCAGCACCTTATTCACAGTGAATAGAAGAGTTCTCTAAACGAATAAAAGACCCCCAACAGTCAAGCTGAGTATGCTGCAAGTCTCTTGGAAGATTGGCGCTACTGAAAAGCTAACACAGATATGGCCCCTGAATGATGCATGTCAATGGAATGACCATAGTGCTGAACCACGAGGACCAACCACTCTAGCGTTCTGACTACTTTTAGCTAGTGACTTAAAATATTCAATTTAAAGCTTTTATATTAGACCTACACAGGAGCTGTTTAGCTGGTCTGCCCACAACTTCTGAGCAGAAATCCGAGACAAATGAAAAAACAACGTGCTAGACCTTAAACAATGACCCCACTCACTGGTTAGAACAGAAGCACGCAGTGCTGCCATTCAGCAGCCTTCCATCTGAAGGTGAGGCCTCAGTATAAGCAGGCAAAACACGAACGCATGATATTAATAACACGTGCTACTGTTTATTTATGCCATCGCAATAACTTTTCATTCACTCCATAAAACCTGCACGGCTCGCGCGTCCTAACTCAGTTAAACTCCAGTATCGCATGCACGATAATGCGCAGGTAGCAGAAAAGCGGAAGAGACTCACCTTGCGGTGCCAGCAGCGTGCCCCCCGGGTCCGCGTTCACGAGCTGCTGGGGTCGCTTCTGCTTACGGCGCGACATGATTCACGGCGAGGGCGCGAGGCGTGAGGGGCGCATCAGCCAACTTTTCACACTAATGCGGGCTCGTAAACACAAAGACCCTCCTCTGTCCCGCGACGCTGAAAGTTCACCTTGCGGGAGAAGACGTGCGCGCGGGTCGTACGTTAAGTCAGCATCAATTTACCGCCACAGCAACAACAGCGCGCTTTGTTCGGAAAACGAGAAATCGAAAACTAATAACTCGCAGCGATCGCAAAAGCAGTGACGTCCGCAGCTGCAGCGCGATTCGGCGAGTGCGTGTGTGGCTGTATTTCCTCAACAAGTCCCCTCTTTCTCAAACTTGCCCACTGTGCACCCCCCTCACACACACACACACACACACACACACACACACACACACACACACACACACACACACACACACAAATACAATCTCTCCTTGTTCTTTACTGACATTTGCATTTCAATGGCGTGGAGCACCGTCTCTTTTTCTTTCTCGCTCTTTTCCATTTCTCACACCATCCAGTCAGTTGTAAAGCAGATAAAGAGAATATCTATGTCCGACAGCAAACTGTATTAATATCCATCAATCACGATGCCCATATTATGTCACTCTGGACAAAAAACATCTTTTCATGTGTGTAAAAGGAGTGAACTTAAAGGACAACTCAATTTATTTTTTTTTAAGAATTCTAATTCATTCAATTAAGATGTAAACAAAGCAATTCAGAGTGGTTTGACTATATATACGTACTCACTGGTGGTTTAAATAGTGGGTAAATTGAACATATCTGGGTTTCTGAAACTATTGATTTTTATCTCCACCACTGTAAAGAAATCTGAGTCTGTTTCTCTACAAGTAACCACTTCACACCAAATCACTCTGCATTGCTCTGTTTACATCTCAAAGACTGAATTACTCGACGGTGGAATTCTCCTTTACGGATTCAAGCAGCATTTGAAATAAATGACTCCTGCACGATCCTACTGAACCCCTCTGCATCCTTCTGTAGGCTACAGCTGGAGTACATTGGAGCACAGCTATTTCACTTGGAAGCCCATAGTCATCCAGAGTGGTCTCATGTGAAATATGGTACACCACAGTGAAACTCACAGCTTGAACTTTCTTTACAGTGGCAGTGAGAGGAAGGTGTACAACACAATCTATTTTATTTCCCACCCAAAACGAGCTACATCGTTTAGAAACAATCCAGAATCTCTCCATCAATTCGATAATATGGCATGTCTTTATAAGTGAGCGAGGTTATAGGAGAATAGACCTCCCGTGGCATCCTCCCTGTGTTGGTGTGTCCGCATATTTGAAGCTCTATTTAAAAGCCACTGAATGGACGGGAATTTTCAACAATGGCGACCTGGACACAGTTGAGTGAGCATCTCTCTCTCTGCGCCCCGGGATCCGATGCTGCCTCGCACAAAGCCCCCCTTTCACCCCGCCTGTATTCCCATACACCACGTGGAGGACGGATGGAGGGAAAAGCCATTTTTAATTAGATGTATCAAACACACACACCATGTCGCTACAACCATCCGGACTAATTTGTACCCCCTGTCAGGCTGAAGCAGCTTTTGGAAAGGAGTTTACTCATCGACGCGGAGTTGAGTTTTCACGCAAGTTTATACTTCATCCTGCAAGTAATGACAGCGAACTTCACAATCACAATAGGCTGAATGTAATGAATGTAATATTTATGACACACGGTTTAGTGTGGCAGTAAGCTGGGTTGGACGCGGCTGCACACTAACTAGCCTAAATGGTGTACAAAAAAACACAAAACAGACTAATTTCATTTATTTGACCATAATACGATATAATACAGCAATGAAACAACATCGCAACAGTTATAAGCTTCTTCCGTCACGTTTTGCTGATGTGTGGCCTTTGAACAATCAAAATAAGTATTTAGCACACCGCTAGAGGGCGCTGTCAGTCTTTTGACACAAAACCCTGCTTGGCTGACAGTTTCTAAGTTTCCAAAGTTACAAAAACCATGACATGACAAACTGCAAATAACTTCAACAAAATAATTTGAGTGTTTAATTTGTATGTGCATCTTATTTGCATAACTTTGCAAACGCAAAAAATGTTTTCTCAGTACATTTTGTTTATGTGCTGTACAGGCTGATTTTAGAAATGCATGAGAACAATACTGCAAGCACACCATAGCCTATACACATTTTTGATCATTTGTTTATCTCGATAGGTGCTGTTGAACAGGTCACAGTTTTACATACTATAGTTAAACTATGTACAGTCAGTAATACAGAGTAAACTAGTCCCGCTAGCTGTACGGTCAGCCAATCACACAACAGATAACAATAGACCACGCCCCTTTTCGCTTTGCGTATTCAAATGATCCAGATAGCTAACAGACGGACAGTGTTACTACAAGCTAATTTCACAATGTCAGGTAATGGTTAAACAAACAAAACTGGGCTATTTTGTTGAACGGCCATATTAACATGCATCCTTTAAGCATCAAAGACAAAATTTGTACCATTAAAACTGGTCGCCTTATAGCGTTGTTTGTTAGCAAAGAGTAACGTTATCTCGCTAGCTAGCAAACTAACGTTAGCTAACTTCCGAGCTGCGGCTGATTTCCAACGACGTTGTAACACAAAGAAGCCTGCTGACCTCAGTGTAGTTGACAGTTTCTGATCATGTGTCTAAATTAAAACTATTTTTTCCTCCCCCTCTGTTTAGCCATGTCCTTGTGCGACTACAATTTACTCTGTAACTTCCCGAAGTGTCGAGCCAAGTTAAGCGGGTTCGCCTGGGCAACGGCCTGCTCCCATATTTTCTGTGAGCAGCACGGATCTGGTGAGTTCAGCCGGACCCCTGCGATCTGCCCCGCGTGTTCCTCTGCACTGTCTGGAAAACTTGACATTGTACGCACAGAGCTTGCTCCCTCAGAGCAGTACAAGGCCATGGTTTTAGTCGGACTACGGCCTGAGACGGTTCTGGATATCAGTCATCGAGCGCTGGCGTTTTGGACCTATCAGGTTTGCCCTGTACTTAAATTCACGATCCTGAACTTATGCTCTTGCAACACACATGCAGGCAACTTGTATCGTTTACTAACTCACCTAACCTTTTATACACTTAACGTGCCTCAGGTAAACCAGGAAAGGCTGCTGATGGAGTATAGTTTGTCTCGGGCTGAAATAAAGGCCGCCCAGAAGGAGAAGGTGACGGCACAGCAGAACCAAGCCAGAGAGCTTGAGATAAATGCTCTGAGAGAGGAGATTACATCACTAAACAAGGTTTTTACAGTTCATTCAGTGATCATTTGGACACAGTAGAACATATTTCACCTGTGGTAGCTATACTCTATTTCTAAGGAGATGCACTAATATGGGAATTGTGGACTGCTGCTGATATCTGATATTCTTCCTGTACATATTTGTCCGTACATAAACGTGTACAAAGAAATAGGTGTTAGATCTTTCACTCCTCTGGAGTACAATAAATACAAATCAAATGTTACTTTAAAATATCAGCCAAATTTAAACATCTATGTGATGCTGATAATTCTTGTTTTAAGCAATTTTAGTTGCAATAAGATTGTGTGCCAGTTTCTCCCTCCACTTGAAGTCATGTACATTTTGCTTTTGGGCGACCATCATCCTCTCCTTATTTTACTATTAGTGTTACCAATCTTGATTGATTTCCTAACTATTTATGCTTCTTAATACTGAATCCTCCCACCTTGAATATTCTCTCTCTGTGTCCAGAGGCTGGAGGAGTATAAGCAGAAGTACTGTGAAGTTTCAGAGCTTCTGATTAAGAAAAACAGACAGTATCAAAAGCTTCAGGGGCTGTTTGAGGCATTGCGGCTGCGCACCATGCCAGCTGTTGATAGAGATGGACTGCACCATGCCTCCCAAACTTCCACCACAGGTCAGTTATAAGCTTTTATAAGCAGTGGTGTGAAAAAGTAGGAGGAGATAGGGAGGTTATGAGTTATTATTACATCAGTAGCGTTAAAGCTACCAACACAATTGGCAAATGGTACCCAGCCCTAGTCCTGGACCACATTCTTTCCTGTACATTAAGAGTTTTCCCTGCTCCCAACACACTAGGTCCAACCAATTAGCGTATTAACAAGACTTTCATAACATAATGTGGATGTGTGGAGAGCAGGGAAAACACTAATATCTGCAGGATACTCCAGGACCAGGATTGGGGACCTGTGCGGTAGAGCAATGTTGTATTTTAAAAGCGAATTACTGAAATCTGTCCATGTATTTGTTTCTTCTAGGTTTGGTTAGACAGCATGGCAGTCCTCATTTTCTATCCGTGGGACCAGAGATTGATAGGCACTTCGCATTAGAACCAGACAACTTCAGGAGCTTTTTCCAGTTTAACTCTCCACCAAGAGAGAAAAGTCATTTCTTTATTAAGAAAACCTAACTGCAGTACATCTGGATCTTTTTAGTTGCTATATTCTGCCTTCATTTAATTCTTCTGTGTCCTTTATCTTATTTGGTGCTTACAGATATTAAGTATCAATAAAAAATGTGTTGACAAGTACATTAGGAGCATCATAGGAGAGCTTTATTTTCTAGACCTCAAATTTGAAACGGGCAGCAGCTGAATGTTTTACACAAACACCCACCAACTTTAGTACAAAACCAAACATAATAATATGTACAAACAATTTAGACTAATAAACAGTACAGACTATATACAAGCAAAATGGAAAGGAAAAAAACTGCCCTCTTTGATTCTTAGATCATATTGCTTTCTGTTTGCATTCATTCTTTCATTCAGTATGTGGTTTGTAACTAACAGAAGTTGCTGTTTGGCTTTGCATTGTTTGTCTCTTTCCATTAACAATGAGCAGCAGAGGAGAGTCCACACGTATACTCCGGAAGTCAAATATCTGTGAAGAGAAAGTCTGAGTGAATTTTAATTTATGTTTAAGTATTATGTAAACTCCACCGCATCTAATAGGCATGTGAATAAAATGCATGTACCTTTTCTTTGTGTGTTATACTGTGCCGTTTGACTTGTGGTTCAGGAATAACAACTGTGTCTCCTATTAAGACGCCCCAGCCATTCGCTGTGTTATAAACCATGACCACACAACATGTTTCCTCGCTGTCCACCATCCCAAATGTACTGAGAGGAGAGGAAAATCTTATAAATATGTATAAACATGCAAGCATAACACTGAAGGATGTTCAAGGAAAAAAAAAATTAAATAAAAAAAAAAATAAAAACTCACAAGGCCATTCCACCCTGCGTGGCCAAGCTGAAGACTACTTTTCCAAGGGCTGCAACACCTGCGTTGTGGCCTTGTGTAAGAGCAGAGAAACAGCGGGGTTCCAGGCTTCCAGTGCGGCCTGTAGGGGAGCGGAACTGGGGAGAGGCACATGGTCCCAAAGCAGACACGCTCAGGGAGGAGAGAATATTACGCAAACGCCGTGCCTTTACTTTCCCCTAGGAGAGAGCAGTTGAGAAACAGTTATATCCAATACAACCAAAAATATTTACTCCTCCCAACACACAGTGTTTCATTATTGTATATTTAATCAGTCAATCAACATTTTATTTGTATAGCACTTTTCTTTATGACCAGTGTTGTCTCAAAGCAGCTTTCCAGAAAAGCAGTTTATGGAAAAAAAGAAGTATGGAAAGAAAAAAAAAATCCATGCATAAACAGAAATGTAAGAAAGGGTCAGTGTTAAGGAAAAACTCTTGGTAAGAGGAAGAAACCTTGGGAGGAACCCATCCTCCTCTGGTCGACCCCGGATAAAGAGAGAACAATAAAGCTAACGGGATTTTATAATAGGATACAACAAGGAGCTCGAACATGTTTCATAAATATTCAAATTCAGGAGGTAGTGATGAACTTTAAACCATCTCAGAGGTTCTCTATCCAAGTGCCAGATGTAATTGTACTTTGCTGCCATCTACTGGTCAAAGCATTATTTTACTTTCCATTAGCTTTAATTTGCATGTACCCATATGCAAATTACAGTTTAAATTACACTTACAGCTTTACAGTAGTAGGAGGGAATTAAGTTTCAGTCAGTCATTCTTCTTACAGCAGGATCTGGTAGTTATTAGTCTGAATATGAACTACTTTTAACAGTCCAGTAAATTGATCAAACACAATTAAACATATTTACATGTTTACAAGTTTTCCAACCAAGAAACAAAATTATTCACATCAAAATAAACACGATTAGAGCAAAGAGACTGCCTAGCGCTAGCAAATAGATTAGATTAAGAAGTGCTGCTTCAGCAATAAATTTACATGTAGACACTATCAAAAGTGCCACATTTTACTTGCACCTGTTAAACTACTTTAAAAAATCAAACATGTATTTTGCATTTGGCTGTGTTGCATGTGTGTCCATATAAGTGTTTTAACTCACCTTATTTGCTATTAAACTAGTGACTTGATTCAGATAGTCTAGCAACTGCCTCTCTCTCTCAGGAGGCTCCTCCCAGCTGGGGTTAAGAGCAGCAGCCCGATTGTACCCAGCCAAAGCTGAACTGAACATCTCCTCATACTGAAACAGCTAATGTGACAAAGATAAAAACAAAAATGTGAAAAATAAAAGGCAATTAAGTACAATGCTAGCAATCTGCTATTTGCTATTAAAGGAGGAGAAAACAAACTTACATAGCAAATGAGGACAGATCTTGTTGTATGCATAAAACTATGATTAAGTGCTATTTGATACAAATTGAACGTTTTTGTTTTAAAGCTACAAGATGGACTTTATGTATAATCAGCATATAGCTCACGTATTTTGGGTCAAAGTGATGCAGGGGAGAATGGATAACAGAAAAAAGCTTTTTACAATACCATGGACCTATTGAAGTGCAGATCAGCATTCAACTCTGATGCTTTGTCAATTTTCTCCTGTAGCAAACAGAAGAGACAATAATCAGCAGAAATATTACTTGAATTTTTTACTTATTGTGTGTGTATGCATGTTTACTCACAGCTTGTGAATAGGCACTGAGTGCGTGCTGAGACATTTGAGGGTTCTGTCCACAGGAGAAGAATAGGGAGATGTATGCATTCCCTAAGATGTCTGCCAAAGAAAGTATTAATTCATTTGAACGTGTTGTCTTAAGATCATTACTTAGAATATTGTATACTCAGTGTAGTGGCACGCCATCTACATGTTCTAATTTGGCACCACAAGTAAGCTGCAGGAGTCATTGATTCATGCATGACAGAACGTGTGAATGATTTTAAAACATTTACTGAAAAAATAAAACAATTTATATAGTCACACAGTCAAAACTGTGTTGCTCCTTTCTCTAGCAGCTATGAACAGAACTGAGGAGCCTTACACACAACTGCCCCCTAGTGGAGCATAAAAAATATGTATTAAATTTTCTCTCTCTCTTACACTCAAGTTATATAATGACCTGCTACATGCTGGAGCCATACATTTGCCAGACTCCTACTCAGACTTTTAGACAGTGGGCCATTTTGTCCCATATTAACGAGGATAATGCAGGGATGCCTGGTTGTATCCGCAAAGGGCCAGTGTGGCTGCAGGCCTTCTTTCTAAACAAACAAAAGCACCCCGACCTTTTACTTTTTTCACACAACCAATTGGTTGTGCATGTGCATGGTTGAAATGAAAACTTTGTAGCCATGCCAGTCTTTTGTGGTTAAGACTGGGCCTTTGTTCTAGTCTTTCTCCAACTACTGTCTTGTAGTTGGAACAGTTGTACAGTCCTGTTTTACCTATTCTAAGGCTCTGGGGTCTGCATGAGTAGAATTTGGAAACTGATGTTTTCTCAAAACCATAGGAAAACCAAGTTTTAAGAAAATGTTTCGTAGTTAAAATACAAAACAACCTTAATTTAACCCATCAAAGTGTGATCTACTCACACCAGGACGTTCCATCTGTGACATCGAGCTGCACAGCTTGTCTGGCCAGGTCCACGCTTTCCATAATGCACTTGCCATGTTCCTGAGCGCCCCCTTGTGGTGGAAGCTGCCTCAGCACCATGGAAAGGTTCCTCAAAGACACTTTGTTCTTGGACTAAAAAAATGCGATTAAGACAGTAATCATTACTGAGAACTAGTCCTAAACTACCTTCAAAACTTTGTCAACACTATTTTGTTTCATTATACCCGTTGTAGAGCCCCTGTGAAGCAAGTCTTTGCAGCAGTCAGGTCTCCTTTCTTCCAGTACTGCTCGCCTAGTGTGTTCCACGCTTCTACCAAACCTGGCTCCAATTTTACTGCCCGAGAGAGGCATTCTTCTGCTGCCTGGCTGAACTCCGGGGCTATGTTCAGACAGCGGCCCCGCAGGAGCAGATACTGGGCACTGTGTTTGTAGAGCTCTGTCAAATGAAAGATGAGGGCAATTTTGCATTTGTGTTAAGATCTGGATTAACTTTTAATATACAAAAGATTAATCCCACTGACATGCCACCAACCATATCTACCCTATATGCCCAAAAAGTCTATGAACTCCTGCTTAACCAACATGAAATTAGAAAGGTATTAGAAGCTGTTTTATGAAAGCAGTGTGGATGTATTCTTTATTGTCTTAGATATCCCATAATACTTTGTGTCTGAGCCAATTTGGTCTGAAGCTAAAAAATTATTTACAATACATGTTGGGAGATTGCTTTGAGGATTTGATTACTTTCACACACAAGAGCAATGAGGTCAGGTTCTGGTTCTTGACCACAAATACCACGACAACTCACGGTATCCCATTTTATTGGTAATATGTTTCTTATGCAAGATGTATCAGCAATGGATATGTCTTAAAGTAACTGAATTCACTAATTGTATGGATATGGTGACATTTACTCTACACTATGGCCTTGTTGCTAAGCTTTTCCTATCCAGCACTCGTCACAAAGTCACCTTCCTTCTCCTCTAGTCTCTTGAGTGTCTTGTTCATCTCTTGGGTAACGTCATTCTGTTTTCTACTGGCATCCTCCACACTGTGCGTTTCAAAATAGTGATCCTCAAAGTGATGAAGTCCATCCACAAGATCCTGAAAGACAATAGACAGATCTACATTTTACATCTGAAAAATCCCATGATTAAATTTCTTCTTGCATGTAGGCCTGATACAATAATTACATAATTGACTAAAAGCAGATAGCATTGCTGTGTCTGATCCACTCAATCATAGCAATACAACACACACTAACACAGCACCACCATGTCAGTGTCACTGCAGTGCTGAGAATGATTTACCACCCAAATTATACCTGCTCTGGGGTGGTCCTGACCATTGAAGAACAACGTGAAATGAGGCTATCAGGGTATACAAAGAAACTAATTGACCACAGTCTGCAATTGTAAAGCTACAAAGTGAAGAATTTTTAATGAAGGCAAATACAAGGAGGTGTACCTAATAAAGTGATCATTAATAACTAAGACGCAGGATGGGTAACAAACCAAACCACTTTAGGCCTAGTAGAACAAGACACGATATTTTAATCTTTATTATTTATGGCAATTTATTGTCAGATAACATTTCATTATTTTGACTACTTACAGGAACGCTATTCGCTACACAGATTAAACAAACCGCAAAAAAGTATGTTTCAAAAAAGTGATTTGAAATTATCTAAAGAGCACATCTGACCCAAATCAGACAGTCTGATATCTTCAACGTTTCAAGGCAAATCTTATAATCTCTATATTACACACACACACACACATAGCACAGCTAGCAATGCCTTCGTTGTTATAGTGACAGTCGGTCGGCCAGCTAACTAAGCAGCAGCCGAGTTTCCAGCAAATCCGCCAGATTTCTCATCACTAACATACACAACACATAATAAAACACCGGCCATGTGCTAGTATGATCAACAGTTCATACCTTTAAAACTTCCAAATCATCTTTGTCTGCTGTTTTCTGCTCCCCAGCGTTGTCAATTCCAGCCATTTTTAGGTGGTAAAAGTAGAGACAGTGTGCAGAGTCTCCGCCTACTGGTTAGGAGGTTAATATACAGACTCCGCACAAACAATAGGCTTGTTCGAGATACAGCTGCGCCTGGCCTTGGTGGTCAGTGAGAGCAGCCGGACGCTGTGGGGGGAGGAGGTTAGAAAAGACCCTCAACTCGGACAGTCGCCACCTGCAGCCTACGTGAACAACGGCGGGTCTCGCGGTGTTTGCTCTCTTTACAGCTGATGAAGAAGACGCAATAGAAAAATAGTAAAAAAGAAAGAAAATACGTAGAAAGAGTAGAAGGAAAAATAGATCTAAACACAATAGTGATGTAGTGCTTTTAAAGACACTCGTAAATCATAAGAGTAAAAATCTACGGCACTGGATCTGAAATATTAATTATGAATAAAGAAATGTTGAATACTGTATGAAAATGAACTGTCATGCTAGGAGACATGATACAGTTAGCGTACATGTAGGGTCTTTAAAGAGTTTTAGAGGAGATATATGTTTTACAGTAAAAATAGTTAGTGTAGTGTAGCCTAGTGTAAACGTGGGACTGAGACGTCCCACAAACATATACTCACTGCGATTTATGTGAAAAAATATATATCTCTAACGTTTAAAAAAGCTATGATGTATATTCTTCCAGAAAAAAAACATAACATTCATTTATTAATGTGTTTATAACTGGAATCGTGGACAAATGTGTAACACACACATCAATTCAGACATTTTAATTGATATTTGAATTCAGAATTATATATATAAATGATTATATTTCACATGAATCAATTAATTAATGATCTCGACACCTGTAGGAGTATGATCTTCACTACACAGAACTGAAGTTGTATCATCGGAAAGGTGTGAAATCCGGATCTCCCTTTAAAAACTCGACTGACTCTCGATCCCAGGACTGTTTAGAAAGTTCAGCATCCATAAAGTGACTGGTGTTCTGGACCTGCCCGCTTCATCGTCTTTCAGCCTCTTCGCTCCGCCCCGGTCTCCCGGGGCAACAACAGAAGCCTGTACTGAACCCCCTCCTCCCTCTACAGCTGGACCCTCTTAGTACTGAAAGAGCGGACACTGTCTGAACAAACCCAAAACAAAACTTTTTTTTCGTAACATCAGCTCTTCTGAAAATACTTGTTTAAGCTCAAAATATTCTTAAGAGACTCATATTTACAAATATGGCAACAACTTCACTATAATCGTTAAGAAAGATTTGTTAAATGTTCAGAATGTTAAATGTTCTCCCGCTGGTGTGTCTGTTGTCTGGTTCAGAGAGAAGTGAGTCCCTGCTGTGACAGCCTGTTGTTTTGGTGCCCATAACGTTGTCAGTACGTTGAAATGTAATTCCTCGTTACAGAAGCTGTAATGTAGTGGTAAAGTTGTCCGTACGTTGTCGCCACCTCTTAGAATCCTTCATACCTTTCATTACATCTGCATAGAATTTAGCAAAATTTATCTAAACATGTTATCATAATAGCGTAAAACAACGTTATTTAGTAGTGACATTGTGACAACCTTGTTCAGACAACGTATAAATCACCACCTGTTGACAACCTAGTAAATATAACGTTGTGTGTTTTCTGGCGCCCGCGCGCCAAAACCACGTGATCGCGATCCCGTAAAAACGTTATTGTGGCTTTATGTGCTCCCTGTCGTTTAACGTTAGTCGACAGTATATCGGCTGTGACTAAAACCTATTAAATTCTGCTTATTCATACTGTATTCTGAGGCAGTAAGGCACTCAGTCATGACCGAATACTGCCTGTATAAATCGCTGCCTGCTGAATTTCTTCTGTTCGGTTATTTTGCGAAGGCAGGGTGGATGTATCCTTTACGGTCTTACATATCCCATAATAATGTGTGTCAGCGCCGATTCGGCCTGAAAAAAATAACAACAAAAACATCAGAAATGACACACTGAAGAACGCTGCCTCGTATTTCATGTGAGACAGCGAAGGCAACAAGTCATCGAGACAGCTGGCTTCTTCTTGGAACACAGCCACTTCTATGATCCGCCCATTTGGGGAAGTTGAGTTAAGCGTATGCGCACAAGTCACCCGCTGTCATGAGACGACTGGCATAAACTCTATTGTTGTGGCTGGCGAGAAAAATGAAGCGCTTTCTTCTGTTCCTTGGGTTGTTAAGCGTTTCAGTCTCCGCAAATGATTCTCAAGAACGACTCCAAGTGTTCGTCATTCCTCACAGTCATATGGACGTCGGCTGGGTGTACACGGTTCAGGTGAGGTAGTGATTCAGAGCGATGCCTGCAAACTTTACCGTCGTCTGACTGACGGGACTGTAGTCACGAGATCGTGATGTTTCTGTAGGAGAGCTTGCACGCCTACGCCCGCAATGTGTACACCACTGTCGTTGAGGAGCTTTCCCGAGTGAAGGATCGCAGATTCATCGCAGTTGAGCAGGAGTTCTTCAGACTTTGGTGGAACACTACAGCATCACCGTGGCACAAGAAACAGGTGAGTAATAGATCTCCAACTGTTAGTGAGTGGAGACAGCAGAGAAATAGTTAGTCTGCATACATTGTTTTTACCATTTGTTCAATAACTGAAACCTGCTTCTATGTCAGGTAAGACAGCTGCTGCAGGAGGGACGTCTGGAGTTTATTATTGGTGGTCAAGTGATGCATGATGAAGCAGTGACAGATATTGACGATGCCATCCTCCAGCTTACAGGTTTGTGTTTCTTCTTGCAGTCCTCTTGCACTTTGGTGCCAGCAACACCTTATAGATGCAGAGGACAAAAAAAACATTAAACAACCCAGTCCTAAAAGCTGGTGAGACAGCTGTAAACAAATCCACTCACTCTAACTGGTTCTCAACTGCATCTAATGCAATTTTGGATAATAGGCCACTTTTGAGTCCATATTGTTGTGCTCCGTGCAGAAGGCCAACTATGGCTAAGTGCAATATTTGTGATTGGGCTCAAATCTGCTCCAGACTTGTGGATTAAACAAGCATGTTACTAAGAAAATCCAAACTGCCATAGGGCTCTAATTGTGACTCGCACCTAAGCCAAAAGAGAAATAGTTTTTGTGAACTTTCAGGAATGACACTTTGAAGGCAGGCTTCAGATGGCCTTGCTGGTTCCCCAAAACTCATATGGAAACACACATGATGACAGAAATGAAATGCAATGTAAAGGAACAACAAGTAAATAAAAAATAACAAACAAAAGAAGAACATCTATCAGTGTAAGTAACTCACAATTATTGTGCACATGCACAGATTTTGGTGTTTATTTTTATTTACAAAGGCACTGGTGTGAAAGCAGGCTTTCATTTCAAACAAGCTACAGCTCACCTGAATCTACTTTAATCAGCTGGTCTCCATCTTCAGCAACCGAACAAATGTGTTCCTGCTGTGCTGGAATGAAAACCTGGATACCCAATCTAGTAGCCATAGAAGTGAGTTGATTTGAAGCCCCCTCTCATTAGCACTGTTTATGTAGTTGCAGCCATGCTGCCTTGCAGATTTGATGAATGCCTTTCAACAAAACATAGATCAAAAGTGTATGAGGTTGGAGGCCCACAAGGGCACTAGGTTTTGTGCATTTGGGACAGACCTATGCATCACATAGACTATACATGTACTGTCTTCAGTGAGAAATCATGTTATCGTGTTAATATGCTTAGCAATAGTGCCTCACCATGAATTACAAGCATAATGCATCTTAATGATCAGGTAAATTAATAAAAAAATGCAGACCCGAATATTTTTCACTTTGTTAGACAGCTGTGAATGAAACCATACTCTCTGAATGGTCCTAGCCTGTATTTTAAGTTAGAGACTGCTACTGATGCGTTGATGTGGTACTAGCCAAAGAGCACACCAAGGGTGCATTGAGAACATTAGTGAGCGGCTCTTTGAACGCCACCCCACAGCCTTGTAGTGCTAATGATGACTACAGGATCACAAGTGGGCCAAATGGGACAGGGCTTTGAATATTGCTAATTTTACTTGTAACTTATATTTACTTATAATTTATAATTCCAGGATTATTTTAACACATGTAAAATACTAGCATGTAGCTTTCAATGCATGCACTCTATGTCTCTTTCTTTCTCCCTCCCACTCTGTTTCTATGGTAGAGGGACATGGCTTCTTGTATGAAACGTTTGGTGTCAGGCCTCGCTTCTCCTGGCATGTGGACCCGTTCGGAGCCTCTGCTACCACTCCAGTCCTTTTTGCTCTGGCTGGATTTGATGCTCACCTCATCTCTCGTATTGACTATGACCTCAAAGATGGCATGCAGAAGAATAAGGTTGTTTTCCTTCTCTTTTTGTACTAAATTGTATTGTTTTGTGTGTGTGTGTATATATTCTGTGCATGCTTGAACACATCGCTAACTGTGCAGAAGCTCTGTAATATTATAACTGTGCATTGATTTATTTAGAAACTGCAGTTTGTTTGGAGAGGGTCGTCCTCTTTGGGAAAGAGCCAGGAGATTTTCACACACACCATGGACCAATACAGTTACTGCACACCATCCTACCTCCCCTTCTCAAACAGGTATCCCACCTCATGCTCAAACCATTCTTTTACCAGCTCCATGTGCCTTGTATGCTGGAGTCAATCTGATATTCAGCCAATATTTGTTCCTTTTGTAATAATAAGATATAAACACACTGTGTTTGATATATAAAACAGTATATTATTATCTATTTTCTGACCTATAGGTCAGGATTTTACTGGAATGGAGTAGCGATGTTTCCAGACCCTCCTAAAGATGGAGTTTACCCCAATATGAGCCTTCCAGTCACAAAGGAAAGTTTGGAACCTTATGCCCAGACCATGGTGAATAACATCAAACAAAGGGCCCAGTGGTTTCGAACCAACCATGTGCTCTGGCCTTGGGTCAGTTGAGTTTCATGCTGTTACCAACTACAGACTAACATATTGCTATTCATGTTTTCACTCCGCTGTTCATGATGTGTAACTTTTTACAATATATTTATTTTATAGGGTTGTGACAAGCAGTTCTACAATGCTTCAGTACAGTTCTCAAATATGGATGTGTTAATGAGCTACATCAATAAGCACAGCGAGGAGTTTGGAGTGACCGTTCAGTATGCCACTCTCAAAGACTACTTCCAAGCTGTACACCAATCAAATCTGTCATGGGAGGTGAGGGGAAGCCAAGACTTCCTCCCTTATTCCACTGGTAGGTTATTAAAGGTTCTTTATGGTCTAAACCAAAATTCTTCTAATGTTTAGACCCACTTCTTTGTACAGTCTTAACAAGAAAATGTCACAAGGCCAATAAAGAGACTATAAAACTCAAACCAAATGATTTATTATGTGTAGCTACATTCAATATAACAAGCAACTCTAATTTTGCCCAGAGTGACTCCTCTTTTACTTTCTTCATTACTTTCAGAACCGTTCCAGGCATGGACAGGGTTCTATGCCTCCAGAAATGTTCTTAAAGGAGTCTCAAGAAGAGCCAGTTCTCTTCTCCATGCTGCAGAGTCCTTGTTTGTTCGGTACCGGATCATGTATCCCGATGGCCCTGTCCAGAAGGAATGGGGACTGAACAAGCTTAAGACCCTAAGATGGGCCGTCTCTGAGGTACCTGATGTAAAACTTATTGAAGAACATGAAGTTGCAGATAGTATGGGTTACAGAGTTTAAGCTCACATACTAAGGGTTGAAATCACAGAAGGCCCCATGGTACGATATTATCACAATACAATATTTCTGAGATTTTAAAATTATTGCAATCTGCGGAGTATTCTGTTAACATTGCTCCAGATTTATACGCTTTTTTAACATTTTCAATTTTTGTCACCAAAAGAAAACATCTGTTTTATCTAATTAGGTAAAGTTTTCAGTCTGTTTACCTCACTTCAGTCATATATTTTGCAGTATGCTGTACCATCTTTTCCCCACACCATTATTACTTACCTGTTGTGGCCTGTTCTTTTCTAAACCAGGTTCAGCACCATGATGGTATAACTGGTACAGAATCTCCCAAAGTTGCTGATATGTACATGGAGCACCTCACACAAAGTATGATGGGAGTAGAAGAGCTCCTGGCAGCCATGTTTCTTCTTCCTCAGAACCCTGATATTTCTAGGGCCAACCCAGACCGAGCAAGTAAGCCATAATTACAGCTCAAGGGCTAAATCACATCTTACAAATGTGCTCTATTAACTATATTATCCATATAATCATATTTATTAGGACATGGTGGATTGTTTAGCATAACCAGACCTTGTACCAAGTGTTTTTATCAGCACTTATTGTTTTATACAAAACATATAATTCTAAAAATAATATCTGATTATTTGTTTCTGTAATTTAGAGCCATCAAATGACCTTGAGCAGCACATCATTGTGTACAACCCACTCGCTTGGAACATTACAACATACATTAATATTTCTGTAAAATATCCGATGGCACTCGTGTTTGATGATAATGGGTTAGCAGTCCCTGCCCAGGTAACTCACTCAATAAGACAATTTGCATAAACACAGTATTTGTATTTTGTATTAACTTAAATCTAGTAGAGTTAAATTATTGCTTTATTGTGCAGTTCTATGGAACTGTGGCCTTAAACTGTGTTCATCGTGTTCCTTCAGATCCAGCCTTCAGCAGCATCATCAGCTGACTATGACCTGTTCATTGTGGTGGAACTGGGTGGGCTTCAGTATAGAAAATACCTCATCCAGTTTCCGCAGTCAAAGTGTAAACAGGGTTCTAGCTGTGGGATGACTCACGCAGCCAGAGTGGTGACGTTTGAAAGGCGGAACGTTAATGAATGGAAGAAGATGGGAAGAACCCTCTTGCCTGTGCTCAATGAATGCTACAAACTGCTGTTTGACCAGGAGACTAACCTGCTGCACAGTATTACAGATAGGTTAGCCAGTCTTTCTCATTTATACTTTTCTTTTTAACGTAGCACAGTTACAAGAGCAGGAACAATGTCTACAACGTATCTAAGCACAGTTTTGCATTACATAATGACTAAGATCAGAATGGACAATGTGAAATCTGGGCCCACACACATTTCTGAATAAAGGTACCTGCACGTTAGACACTGCTTATCACAGAGATATTCATATACAATTTCCATACAGCTGATAGATCAGCTCCAGTGGTTAAATGTCCTTTCTCAGCACTGAAGCTGTTCTTAGCTGTAAGGCTAGGATTGTTTTAAAACATAAAATATAAATTTGTTAATATACTCTAAACTAACTGAGAAAATGTGGGTGTAAAGTACAATTTGTTGCATTTTTGCATGATGGAAATGTCTGGGTTCCCACCACTCTGTTTTAGGTTTGAAGGAAAAAAAGTAAATATTCGACAAGACTTCTGGGAGTATGAGGCCAATGGAGATGTGCATGCTGGACCCATCTCTGACAACTACATATTCACAGCCAATGAATTTGCAACTCCTGCCTACAAATCTGTTGCTATGCAAATAATTCCTGGAAAAATCATTTCTGAGATCCGACAGTACTTCTACAGGTGAGCAAAAATCTAAATCTATTTTATTGTGATAGTAAAGCAATAGTTTGCAGAAAACTATTTTCCCTCACCCATGATGTACTTAGTCTAAAATGCGTCTAAAGCGAGAGTCATTAGGTTTGTACTGGAGCCACAAGGCTAATGTATTTAACAAATAATGAAAGAATATGGCCACTAGTTAGCATCATGCAAACCAATCATAAGCTTCCTGCACTGATAGCTGCATAAACCTTATAACTCTAGTGCAAAACTAAAGAAGTAAATGTCAGATACCTAACATGCCTTGGCTGAATTTTTGATTATCAAATTTAGGGATAAACCATTGCTCTGTAAATATACAGAAAAAATATATGGTTTGTAGATGGAGACACTGTTTGTAGTGCAGCTGCTGCAGATAAAATTTTGGATTCAAAGGGAATATAAGGGAATATAAAAGTATTGTAACCGCTCTCTGCAGGGAGGAGTCTGATGACAACTACACTTACTCCATGGTCACCCGAGTGCCAGTGGGTTTTAAAGACAGGTTGCTGTGTCAGAGGCTGGATCAGAGCTATGGTGTGGGCCCCCTAGCAGTGAATAGAGAAGCTGTTCTCAGAACCACTACTAGTTTGAGTAACAACAGGACACTATACACAGACAACAATGGCTACCAGATGCTGAAGCGGGAGTACAAGCAATATATCAACAACACAGTATCTCGAGTAAGCATGAAGACATTTGTCTAACTGAGACTGATGATGAGTCCGTCTTGTTTTGTACTGGGATCTTAGTGTTTGTATTTGTGTGTGTATGTGGGGGCTACAGAACTACTACCCAATGGTACGGCAAGCTTTTATTGAAGATGACTCCAGCAGACTGACCCTACTCAGTGAGAGAGCGCATGGGGTGGCCAGTCTGGACCAGGGCCAGATAGAGGTACACAAAATGACTGTATTTCAGCATTATCATTTAATTAGTATTCCAAGTGTATTAGTTGACTAATTGTCCTGTTCTAACAGGTGATGCTTCATAGACGACTGTGGAACAACCAAGAGTGGAATCTGGGCTATAATCTGACCCTGAACGACTCCTCTGTGGTGCGGCCAGTTCTGTGGATGATGCTGGGGCCTCCTGCTGCTATAGCGACCCTCAGTCAGCAGGGAGCACTATTACTACAGCACAGACCTGTGGTCTTGCCCATTGACAAGCCTCGTGAGTTAGCATGATTTTGTAAATATTATTTGAAAATGAAATAATATTTTATATGCTTTTATTCTTGTTGTTGTTTCTTCCTCATTTTGTCTGTGATAGACATAAAACTAATTATTGTTATGGCTTTGGAAAAGAGCATGTTGGGAATCAAAAGTCAATACTTTTCAACCCTCTTTTCTGTGACAGAGAAACCATGGATTGTACGAGAAAGATGGAGTGGCCCCACTGTCCAGTCGGTGGTTTTACCTCAGAATCTCCACTTGCAGTACCTCAGTCTCCCTGGATGGAGCTATGGCTCTAGTCACACCCAGCACGTTCAGAACCTCAGCTTAGGTAGGCCGATCCTCCACAATGAGGCCTTTTTTGTGATTAGTGATTACAAACATAGTGGGTTAGCTCACTGTTTAGAGTAACATTTCTAAATGAATTCAAAAACAGTAAGAGATGAGCCATTCTTGTACAGGTGGAGAAGAAAAGCATGAAGCAGACTTTGATCGGGTTCTCCTAAGGATTTCTCACTTGTTTGAAGAGGGAGAGGACCCGGTCTTGTCCAAACCCACCACCATAAACCTGAAGGTAAAACTGTATATTAAACAACTTTAATAACTTTAATGAGCTGGGTATTTTTTTAAATAACTAATGTGGTTTTACTTTAATTAGATTTTTGAATAGGAAACAAACCTCTCAATGTGTATAATTGTGGACATTTTATAAAATCTACATTCCTAATCTAAATTCCTTCAGTCTTTATCCTGGTGTTATTCACATTTACCTGATGTAATCCAAAGATGCATCTATAGCTAGACTTAATTAAGCTGCACAAAGTTATTAGGAATGCTGAATACAGTACATGTATATGTATAATAGATAATGAATTCTCTATTGCAGTTTTTTATTTTTCATTCATGCACTGTTTTTAAGGGAGACTTTCTTATCATTTGTCTTTCCTCCGTCTGTAGAGAGTGAAATCTTTCTCTAACTCATTATTACAGGAAGTCATGCAGGGCTTAGGTGAAGTAAAGGCAGTGCAGGAGCGCTCCCTTACAGGAACCTGGGATATCTCAGACCTACAGAGATGGAACTGGAAGACTATTGAGAGATCAGAGAAAACTGGTACAATTATCTCCTAATCTTTCATCGGTGGTTTGTTTTTTACTAGGCTATTATTGTTCTCAGTATCAGTGATACTGAGGTACTTAAAAATCTCAGCAACGCTGCTGTGCCTGATACACTTATGAGTAGTCTTGTATGGATTGGATACTATACACTACACCTCAATTAACAGATACTTACATTCAGATGAGTTGAATTAGGTGTATTTGAGCAGGGAAACCACCAAACAATGTTGTACACTCGCCTTGCAAGTTGTGCACCCTTGGTGTAGAGAGTGTGGTATTTCAAGTTTCCTTACAGAATGCTGTATATCTATTTGTCATGTTTTTGACAAGAATTAATTATTATAATTTATTATTTACAGTGATTGTAATGATCATAATATAGCCAGTGACTGTGGATACAAGGGATTCCTGTCAGCTTGGTGTGCATGTTCTGCACTGTAAAAAAGGTTTTGTCTGTGTTGCCTTCAAATTTATTATTAGAGTTATTTGAACTGGAAAAACTAAGTTTCTGGACATAAAACACAAATTATTGTTCTGTTTACCTACTATTTTAAGTTAAATTAGCTCAAAATCTTAAGGCTCTTGTTATAACCTTTTCTAAATTACTTTTTTGTACAGTGTACTGTATGAGTTTGATAATAAGTAGAATATTGAGTCATTGACCTGATCACAACTCACAATGACTAAATTAATTTCTTTGTGTTTGTGTGTTACAGAGACCTCCAGCTACTTCACACGTGTTACCACAGACTTCAGTGTAACCATATCACCAAAACAAATCAGAACCTTTTTCATTTACTTTAAATAGACAAAGATGTGTTTATGGTTATGTGCACTATGTTTGTGTTAACAAATTACTTTTGTTCATAACATCAGATGTTAGTGAGCAGTAATATCAGAAAGCCTTAAAATGGAATTCCTTTTTTCAAAGATTTCTGTATAATTCTATTATTAAGATTTAAATGATCATTCAAAGGAGTTAAATATGAAGTGCAGCATTGCAGAGAAACTTCCTGGGCTAGAATTGTTCACAGCAAAGGTGATGATAGGAACCAAATGTCCAAAGCATGTTGTGCATTCAAAAGAAACCTAATGGGACTCCTGATATGCTGCCTGATTAATTGTTTTATGTTTTTGCAGCAAGTTTTCCTTGAAATGCGTGTTGTGTTTTTTTCAATAATTTATTGTAACAAGGTTTAAACAGGGCGTGGCAAAATAGCCCTAAATGAACATACGTTTTTCAGTGTGTTTGTGTGTTTGTGTGTGTGTGTGTGTGTGTGTGTGTGTGTGTGTGTTTCCCATCACCTCTAAAAAAATCAATACACCAGTGTACATCAAACCACTCTGAATGACTTTGTTCATCTCTCAATAATGAAATGATGTAGAAATCTGGAGGAATCAAAGGAATCCCCCTTTAAATCTCGAACATCTCTTCATCCTTTAAAATTGCAGCATAACTTTAATGATTCATCTCTTACAAATGTGAAGTTGTCTGGCAGAAGCACAATTCAAAATGATTTCTTTATGACAAAATGTGCCAAATAAAAACTGTTCAACATTTACTGATTAAAAACATAATTTCTACAATAATGGTTTAGCCTTCAAGTGTCTTCTGTGAAGACCATAATGTAGAGTCATTTTTATATTTGTAATAAAAAAAGAATCAAACCTCTAAAAGCCCAGAAAATTCAATCAGTTTAAAGTTTTTCAATTTAAAATGTTTTTTTTTTTCAGTTTTATGCCACATATGTTTTGTCACTCTTCAATAAAACAATGTGTTAGAGTAACTCAAAGTATGTACATGTTTTTATTTTATGTTACCATATGACTGTCATTGCATTAAGTGGCCACTAGTTTCTTGTGTTTCTTAAATAAGGCTGGGAGTAAACAGCATGTTCTTAGGGACACCCTTGCATTTATCCATTATAGAGCAATTCAGAAACTACATAGATTACATGGCATCCATACAAATGATGATGTTAGATGATTTCTCTTCATGCTCAAGTACCAGAACTCCAGCCCAAGCCTTCTGAGTTCACCCCCTTTGGCTCACTTGGAGCAGGGTCCATGCTAGCAAATGCACATTCCCCTGAAATACATAGTAATTATGCGTAGAGTCTATTTGTGATTGCACAGAGTTTGCATTAGGATTTGTCATTCGCTACTGGCGTAAAAAACAACCACGCATTTCTATTTTAAAACCGACATAAAGCCTGGTTTATACTAATGCATCTGTGTGAGAAACATAAGGTGGCAACCAAAACTTTAAGCACTTCTGCTCAAAATATCTATTACTGTAAATAGTTAAGTGAGTAGAAGATGAACTGTTTGCCAAAAAAAGTTGAAGATGAAATATTCTTTCCAACAGAAACATTAGTATCTCATTTTTGCTTTGTGCAATTTTAGAGTAAAAAAATGAAAAGTTTGGGCACCCCAAGAGATTTAAGCTCTCGTATAACCAAGGGATTTGACTGGTTGGGTCTCTGGCTTGTTTACGGTCATCATTAGTGATAAAATTTCCAAGCTTTAAAAATAATCTAATTTCGCTACCTAGCACTCTAAAAAAACATAAAATAATTAATGTCCACAAAGCAAATGAAGGTTATAAGAAGATAACAGGTAGCCATTTCCTCAGTTCGTACTGTAATTAGGAACTGGCAGTTAACAGTAATGGAGAAGTTCAAGTTTAGATCTGGAAGAATACAGAACTTTTTTGCTGGCATGAGTAGAATTTTCTTAGAAGGACACCTGTCCTACTGTTACGCATGGGGTGGATTGATCATGCATTAGGAATTTTAATGTAAAATTTTAACAATTAATGTAATTTGATTTAATGCTGGCAAATTGTGAACGCAAACGTCACTCTGTGTGTAGAAAAAAAGCAAGAGATTTTTACAACAGGATAATAATCCTAAACACTTGTCAAAATCCACAAAGGACTACCTCAAGAGGCGTATTCTAAAAGTTTTGCCATAGCTCTCACACCAACCTAAACAAAATCAAAAATCTATACGTGAACCTTAAAAGACCAGAGCACTCGGTACAAAACTGTACAACCATCACGCAGAAGTAGAAGGCTTTTAAAAAAAAGAATAGGCAAAAGTCCCCCAGATAAGAACTGCAAAACTATGACACTTGCCAAAAGAAGTGTAAGCAAGTACATACAGGGTGCCAAAACTTTTCATGGCCCTTTTTATGTTGTTGTTGTGATTAAACTATAAAATATGGAAATAAAAAATAAAATATAAAATAAATGTTTCATCCTTAACTTTGTTTTTTGGAAATAGTCAAATCTGATTGACATGTTTAGCTGATCAATGGCGTTAAACAAACAAGCCTAATTTGTATTTCCAGCTAGCCTTTTATCCAGGAAGAGGAGCCCTCCGTGAAACCCCCTCCAGCCAGGTCCCTGCATGTAACCCTGCCGTGGCATATAGCCCCGCCCTCGTTCGGTATTGGCTATTGGCCGATCGCACTGAAAGGTGGTCGGCGATCGGAATCGGCCTCAAAAACGCTGAACGATCCATCTTTAGTACTTAATATTAAATTAATTGTAAACCTGAAATATAAAGAAGAATATCGTTGCTGTCCAATAAAAAACGTGTATCTCCATTTTTGTCGATTTTGAGTTTTCTACATCATTTGAACACGCCAATGGTCGTTTACATTGTGATGATCATCATGATGGATGGGCCAATAGAAATGCCCCAAAATAGCTTGGAAAAAATTGTGGCTGACTCACATTGAAAGTAAAGTATGTTTTTGGTCTCTCCTGTAAAGTAGTTTTGCAATTTTGGAGATACCTGTTTTTCGTTAGACAGCGACGATATGTAAGAATGTGACTTGACGGTCTTACATGCTTGTCCGTGTTTTAGTCAGATCTGTTTTAAATACCCAGCTGTGTGGGGGTGGAACTCATTTACATATTCCTTAGAAGCTGATACAAGGTCTAAAATGCAGCTCATTAGATGTATTAGGATGATGTGAGCTGACCGAAGTAGAATTCTTTGTGGGAGAGCAATCACAATTCATTATTATGAAGATTAAGCTAATCTGTATAATGTAAGAGTTCCTGTATGGCTGAACATATAAGAGACGCAAGACTAAGGCAATCATGGAAACATTTGTAGAAACATCAATGACCTTTGATACGCAGATGACAGTCGTAGTGGGAATCAGGAGGAAACGACGACCCGTATAAGGAGTTTTAGCTCAACATTAAAAAACAAAAGTTATAACAATGGGTAAAATGTTTTTCATTGTGAGTAAAAATAAAGAAGTGGTAAGGCAGTCCTTTTTTTAGGTAGGTAGAGCCTATGTGAGTATTTATATAAAACCACAAGCCACCTCATTTATTTATCTTGCATAGTTCTGTGTTGTAGTTGGCTCTGATCGTCTGAAAACCCAGTAAATCAACGGCTGTATCAAGTAGAAGGTGCCCTCTCTCTTTTTTTTGTGAATAGCAGAGACATAACACTGCTTTCCGCCAGCAGGTTTTATGTTATCATCAGTGGGGCTTAGAAATTCAGAAATCAAGCTGCCAAGCAATAGAAACATAAGCACATGCATTTTATTTAAAAAGTCAAAAAATACAGGAGGACACTGAACTACCATGGCTGCAAGGGGAGATCACAAAATATTATACATGCTAACCTCCAGTAGGCTGCATAGGTTATGTTATGAGAACAAATACCTAAAGACTTACAATTACACAAGTCCTGATATACTGGTGTGGACAGTTTAGCAGAACATTTCCCCTGTTTTATCTTTGTTTGTGTCTCCTCCTTGTTGGACCTCCCTGTCCCCTCACCTCTGTCTTGGAGCTGATATAATTGACAGATATTGGAGAAACTAGAAGTATGTACCCACCGACCACTTCATTAAGTACACCTCCTTGAATATACAGTCATTGTTCATTTTCTAATATGTGTGCACTTTCTACAATTACAGCCTGCAGTGTATTAGTTTCTCTGCATGTTTTGTTGTCGGCAGCATGTTAGTGTATGTTGTGCTGGTACATGTGGATCAGACACAGCAGTGCTTGTTGGATGATTTAAATTTAGCGCCTTCAGCCAGAGAGGCAGGTACTCTTCTTTGGAAGGCGGCTTCACAACACCCTGGTCTTTGTGCTTTGCTCATAACACTGTTTAAGCCAAGTTTTCCTCTTCTTCCAATTATTGTGACTCCCACATACTGAACATATTATGCAAGTCATTTTATATGTTTATTGTTGTTTTGCTTGTAATTAGTATCAACGTATTTGCGGACGCACCGGAAGTTCTAACACAAAATAAACAAAGATGGCCCCCCAGTGTTGTCATGGAAAATAGTGTGAATACATACGGTGATTTACTACCTTACCTACAGTGGAATCAGCTTATAGGTAATATTTTAGTGGATAGGGTGCGCTCTGATTCTTTTTGGCAAATGAGCTGGTTGTTCTGCCAGAGACTTGTGATTGTAGCTGAGCGGCGTGTCTGAGAAGAAACTAACGGTTTCTGCTTGTTAGTATAAGTTTGCTATCACACAAAGACTGCAGTGCTTGTTAACCTACATAACCGCGACTTGTTAACCGTTTTTATTCGTATCCACTTTTAACTCCCAGTCTTACTGACAGCATCGTAACTGAGCAGATTAGCCAGTTAGCATTAGACATATTGGCTAACTAGCAGCTGTGCAGCCTCAACATTCTTAATTGGTCTTGTTTTGTGTAATTTATCGACAGAGTAGTTAAATGTTGTTTTTACTGTTAGCTAAGTACCTTGCTCACTCAACAAATTTTTATTAATGTAAGCTGTAAGTTAATGTGTGGTGCATAGGGATACTGTATGAATTCATATTCATATATACGGATATAAAGCCTCTGTTGTGCATGTGAATGCTTTAAAATGTATTTTAAATGTATTATATATATATATATATATATATATATATATATATATATATATATATATATATATATATATATATATATCATCCGTGCTATAGTTCTACAATATTCATTGTATATTATTTCATAAAGCCTTTTTTACTTTCTAGGTGTGTGACCTGTTTGTGAATTAGCAAGTGTACTTAATAAACTTGTAACTCAGTTTAAATCAGTATATTCGTTATGTCCTGTTGTCCTGCCCAGCACATACTGAAATTCCAGTGCTAAATAAGTGAATTTTTATTCCTTAGTTTTAAAATTAGCTACATTGATGTTCAGGTTCTTTACCTTAGACATGCATCACTTAATATGTAATGGTGATGTTGGTACAATCTAAAAACAAGTTTTATTCAAGCTTGATGACCTACAATGCTCTGTATGTGTCATCCCCACCTTAAATTTATTAAATAAGAAGTTTAAAATGCATCACAAAATTACCACAAAACAGTGTGACAGACATTAGATGTATTCATGATTCCTGTTGACATAGTCAGTGTAGGTCTAGTCACGGAGGAACAGGTGGTAATTAAAGATCTGCATTACTTGGCAAATGCCTTTTTCCATGCTGGTTGGAGAACTGAGGTACACTTTTGAAATAACACAACAAATTATCATGAAGATGCTCCTCATATACTGAAAAACAAACTCTTACAGTAAGGACTGATGGACTAAAGGACTGCATCAGATTAGTTTTTATATACCTGGTATTCTCTGATATTTTTGCAGTGTCCAGCACTTCCTGCTAATATTAGTTCAGGAATGATGCTCTTTAATGCCAACTGCCAGTTTTTGAATATCACTAAATGTTTTTTGAAAACATCCTGAGACTACACAACTTTGTATAATTGTGTGTAGTGATTAAAGAGCACTGTGGCAGTACTACAAGAATAATTGAAGCACACTTTTAATGTGTTTTTAGTGATTATTCTGATAGCTCAGCCAAACATACTTGTTTTTGTACTGGAAGAGTGGTGAAAATAACATATGATATGATAAGTACATAAGTATTTTAATACAATTTAAGCCTTACTTTTTACCACATAAGTTATTCTGAGTTCACTGAGTGAGGATACACAAATGTAATTTAGGGGTAAAATGTGCAAGGAGGGCAGTTGGATAAAGCTGGAAATGTTGGAGGAGGACATCAGAAACTATGAAACATCCAGGTGAGTAAATCAGTGTACATACCGTCTGTCCATTTTGATTTGACTCAGTAACAAAATTTAAGTGTCACTGTTCATTCATCATCAATGTATATTCATTGCCACTGTAGATACATCTTTTGTGTGATCAGTAGGGGATGTAAGCACACTGCCAAGGCAGACATCATCCAGTTCTCCAGTGAAAATTCTGCTGTAATTTCCTCCAGGTGTGGTTAAGTCCAGCTTCATGACTCCAACAGCTGAGCTCGAAAAGGAGCATCTTGAAGAGCCTGTGTGTGGAGACTCTGCGAGCCAGCACGAAGCCAGCACGAAGAAACAGAAGCTAATTTAACTAATTTAAACACCTAGGAGCTCCAGATTTCTGAGGATTTGTAGAAAGCTGAGACGGGGACAGCCACTCAAACATATGGCAAACCTAAGAGCTTTACTGGAGAACCTCACCAATCATCTGTGGTGGGCCTGTTGTGGATGCCAAATACTGCTTTCACATAGTGGACGTTTGCAGCTATAGGAGAACCGTCAATTGAGGGATTCTATTCAATTCAGCCTTTGGTCAGACTCTGAGAGATGGGACCCCTGTCCTTCCAAAAGATGCTATGTTAACCGGAGCTGAACCCCTGGGACGTCAGTAGGTTTGTAGGGAACAAAGCCTTCCCTCTGCAAAGAGATCTTATGGGGCCCTTTCCAGGTACTAACCTCTCTAGTATGCACAGAATCCTCTATTACAGGCCTTTACAAGCAAGGCTGATTGTGGAAAACACCTATTCTCACAGCTCAGTGGCATATGTACAGACGCATCTTTGGCATCAATCCTGCCAGTGTGGAAGCCTGTGCAAAGACAACCTGTGTTCTGCATGATTACCTAAAGAGCACCACAAGGACAAGGCCCATGTCATTGACCTGTGAGGTTGACAGCAACATCACCAATGAGAATACATAAGAGAAAAACAAAAAGCATCACTGGTGTACAGGGATGTGCTAACATGAAAACAAAGGGGAAACCAAAAACAATCAAACACCACCGACTTGGGCCTGTATGAGATTATGTGGGTTTGGTGATCCATCTGAGGACATCTATCCCCACTGTAAGATTAAATTGACACCATTTCATGTTCACGGTTTTATTTACTTTATAACTCAGTTGATTCAAAAGAAATATATATTTTAAAGTAATAAAGTACAACAATCAAAATATATCTACATGTTATTTCGTTTAACATATTGTAATTTCCAAACATTCCAAGTTCTGTGCCTTTACCAAAATATTATGCTGTGTTAAAGAAAAACACTTACGTATATGAAAAGGAAAAGTAAAAAAGAATCACCACAGTAAATGTATAAGATTGTGTTTTCTAAACTTTTTTCAGGGTTTTTTCTTGACATGATTCACACGTATCCTTACGGTGCTTGGAAGGCTGCCATTGATCCATACCTGTGGAATCTGAAGATATAAAAATGTTTTTTGTTTCTGATATATTGACAGCCTTTAACATTTTATTGAAATTATTTATTGAAGTTTTAAGTCTCACCTCTTTCAAAATGAGATTTTCAATCTCGGACATTGTTAGATTTCTAGCAGTTGTAATCTTGACCCGTCCACCAATCACAGACACTGAAGACACAAAAAGCCTAATGTTAATCTGGGAGATGTACAGAGATTCTTACACATGATTTGTATTACAATGGAAATAGTGTGGTAATACATTTTTGGGAATCATTTTATACACATAAATACTACCAAACTAAATGTAACTAAATTTCACCTAGATTTATAGAGCTGAGGCTACAGATTCACTGACATGACTTTAGAAGATTAGCTGCTCTGACATTCAGCTCAGTGCTCTAAATATAAATCTGCTATTCTTCAAACAATATGATGATTGAAACGTTTAACCAGCAAAGTATGAGAGCCTTTAACAATATTTGCAGTCTGATTAAAATAAAAATAAAGCTGTGCCCATATGAGCCCATAACATGATGACTGAAGACACATATTATTTCAACAAGACTAAGAGTAAATACCGAGTATAAGTAAATACCATCCCCCCCTTAAGCCTAATATTCCAGTGGCTAACCATAACTATTCAAGCTTTATTTTGGGACATAATGTCAAGAACCTCCCTGTGGAATTCTTATTGTAAGTTAGAGCTAGTGCTGTAGTACTTCAGACAATGAACAAGCTGCCTCTGTCTCGTCTCTGTCTCAGCCTTTTTTTGGGACTCAGTCTTGTCTTTGTCTCAGGATAAGGTGTGTGTGATGCTTCTGTCTGTATCTGTAAGCTGAATTCTTATTGAATATCAACAAAAACAATTAGGGTTCCTAAAATTTTGCAACTCGCAGCCCAAACAAACGACCACATGTTGGCTTCTTATTTGGCAGTTCAGTGAGTTGGGATATTCTGCATATTCACTGCTGTATTTCCTTCATGTTGGTTATGTAGGCACTGAAAAGGTAAACATAATTTGCTAACAGCTGAATATAATCCTTTATTTTTGCAATAAAATCAACAATTTGTCTTTATTAAAATTGCATTTGGGAAATATGTATTGCATCAAACACTGCAGTACAATTACAGCCCACAGATTGAAAACCACTGTTGACCATAAATAAAATGTGTTGGTTGATGATCTAATTGATTATTTTTATGATGGCTTAACTTAGTATAAATGGTTTTTTAATGTTTATTGGTTACAAAACTCAAATATGCCCTATAAGCAGATTTGAAGTTATTATTACTATGATTTCATGTAAAGTGTATTTGGCTTTAGGTGGCGACCAGTTACAAAGCAAAGTTTGACAAAGTTCTATGCTCGACCTGGCCCAAACCTTGTAAGACTACTCGTCAGCAGAAGTAAACAGCAGAACAGTACAAAACTCCTTTACTTGAGTAAAAGTATAGATACTCCTAGTAGAATATAGCTCCAACATAAGCGAAAGTTGTACAGTGAGGTTTTTTTTTCTTAAACTACCGGAGGACTTGCTTATTCAAAAGTACATTTTCCTTTATTGTCTGAGTGTTGTTATATTGTTGCCAGAATGCATTTGCCAGAAAGTTTAAGGAATAAGTTTAATAAATAATGCAGAATTATTCATAGGCTAACTATTAGCATGCACCACCAGTAAATTCACACGAGACATGGTGTTATAAACCAACTGGCTTCGAAGCTAACTGGTTCCTTTAGATTTGAGGGCTTTATGGTCTTTAAGTTCTGTAGTACAACCACTAAATTCAACTGTTTACAAATGCAGCAGTGCTTTGAATATGACTGTTTTCTGCTGTGATGAACGCAATATGGCTGATTTGAAGTTGTTAACCGACTTCAAAGCTCCAAAACGCATGATTAGCAAGAACCGTCACAGAAATGTAGTGGAGTTAAAAGTACAATATAGTCTTTGACTTTTAGAAGGCCTAGAAAATTTTTTATATTTAAAAATTGGTCCTGCCTGTTGGAAATCTAAACAGGACCACAGGTGAAGCTAAAATGTAAGGACATCTGTTTGGTTTGTGCAGTGCTAAAAAAGGGCTGAATCTTCCTAGATATCACAGAGAAAACAATCCTGGTCATTTTATAATTCTGCATTTCAAATGTTTAAACATTTTGTTTCCAACCAAAACTTAATGGTAAAATTACTACAGTGCTTGTAGTGTTTAAATATAACATAATAACATTGATATGTAAAACAAGATACATCCTTACCTGGGACAAATGTTGTGTTTGTCATTGCTGTAGTGTAGAAAAATGCATTTCTTATGTCATAAATATATTACTTTGTACAAAGAGTACACCCCTGCACTGTGAGATGCTTTTTTGTAAAAGAGCCTGATAGATTAATGATGCAACATAAATACAAACAATTTTTTCTCGCATGGATTCCCAAATATGTTCACTTACCTGTAGTGTGAATTGTGGTTGGTGTAACTATACAGTGAAAAAGAATTGTCTTAGCAGTTATACTACAATATAGAAAGCTTAAATACAACAAGCATGGTGAACATGTTGAATTTAAAATGGGCTACAAATTTAAGATTTACTTTATAAGGCTTTCTTTAAAAGGACCTATGGGTTCACTGCCTCTTTCCATTCACTAGGAATTATTGTTTTTATATATAATCTCTTTTATAATTGTGTTAGTTATGACTGAGGCAAATCTACTATGGAGGTTAAGTAACAATCTGTACTTTTCACTCACTGGCCAACACTCCCTCTCTCTTCCATTTCAATAAATTATTGAACAGTTTTATTGGACCGTTATGTTTCATTTGACTGGTGCAAAAAATGCATAGTACACATAGTAGTGGATGTGGAACAAGTAGTTAGGTATAGAACTAATATGTAAAATGAAATACATGCTTACCTGAGACAGAAGATGCAATTGTGCCTGCAGTATTTTGAAAAAAATATCTTTATTTTGTCATAAACACATTACTTTGCACAGTTGTTTGCATCGTTTTAAGGCAAAAAAACTCAGATCCTCAGATCCTTTTAATATTTGACTGTCACATTCAGCCATATATGTTTATTATAAATATTACTGAGATCAGTGAACTACTGACATTTTTATAATAAACACTTTCGCTTTTGTTAGGCAATACACAGTGTCTTGCAAATGCAAATCAGGTTTGTCAGGATTAGTCCATGATGTTTTAAAAAGATCTGCCAACAAATAATACATTTAGACTTGAAATCAACTTTAGGAGCATAATGATTTAATAAACATTCTGTTTGGGACAATCTGCATAATGGTCTTGTGATTTTAAGGAATCTAGATGATCTATTTCTGTGTTTTCTCTCTAAATGTTTTTTGAGTTATTTAATATTGTGGGTCTAAACAGTTGGATGTAATTGTCTCAGCTGTTTGCAGCATTTTAAAGCAAAAAAATAAAACTTTTAAGATAATGTACGCTTACCAGTTGTGGCTGCTGTAGCTGTAAAGTGAAAAATAATTATCTTAACCACTGTACCAACATATATGGAGTTAAACACAACAAGCATGATAATCATATTATTATACTGAATAATAATAAACTATAAATTAAAGTCCTTTATTAAAAATACCACTGCTACACAGTTATTATAACAGCCACGCACATAGCCCACATAGCAGAAAGCACTGGACTGTACAGAGTTTGCATAGCTGTTTACACTGTTTGATACGCATAAATATATATATATGTACACATGTATGTATAATGTGTTTGTGTGTGAGTGTTCACTTACCTGCAGTACTTTGAACTGTGTGTGTTGATGGACCTGTAGAGTGAAAATAAATTGTCCTAACAGTTATACTACAATGTACAGAGTTTAAATACAACAAGCATGATGATCAGATTGTAAAAAAAGAGTTTAAGAGGTTTCCCATTTCTTCTTCCCATTTACGTTGGATTCATGTCCTAGTATGACATCACTGATGATGGCTACTGTCAGTGTTTTAACTCAAACCATAGTTGAGATTCACACACCATGTTGTTTATGTTAAATCAACGAGTTACGACTGAGGCAAACCACTAGTGCAGAGGTCACTAATAGGTAGACCTGAACCCAGACGTTGTCCAAAGCGGAGCTAAACCGATAAACTATTGAGAACTATTTCATTTCGACAGTGTTTATGCGGCCGAACTTTTCTTGTATATACGGTATATAGGCTTTGCGGCACAGTAAACACACAGACCAATCACATTCATTGTAAGAGCACCAAAGGCGCTCCTCAGCCAATCAGATCTGTGCAGATTCAGGAGTATGGCGCGCACACAGGTGAGGTAAGAAGCCAGAAGCAGCAGTCAGAGAATAAAGCGAGTCAGAAAAAATAACCTGCTCTAAAAACAGAAAAACCCACAGAGAAAACTGACTGTTTAACCAGGAATGGACGGAGACTTGCTCGCCTAGTTTTGGAGAATACTGCTACCTAAAACCAACATGTCAATTTGTGAAGTTGAATTAACAAGAAGATTGGATGGACTAGAAAATGTCTAACACAAACTGTGCAGCAGCAAATGAGCTATCATAATCAACTTTACATCTATAAGGTGGACCAAGAAGATAGGAGTGTCTAACAGAATAGACAGTGAGTGTATAGAAATACATTTCATTGAAATCTCTATAAAGGGTCTGATTGATAAAGTATGTAATGGAAGAAAGCAAAACAATACTCCTTGGTATAGATTTACAAATATGTTCACTTACTTGTAGTGCCATATGTTGTTGATGTAACTGTAGAGTGAAAAATATTTGTTTCAAGATTTGTACCCAATTATATAGAGTTTAAATGCAGTATGATAATTATATTGAATACAAATAAGCTCTAAACTTACCTTATGGATCCCCATAGCCTCTTCCCATTTACTTTAAATTAATATCATGGTTTGATATGTATGTTAACTTACCTTCAGTATCGAGAATAGTGGTTGATGGATCTACAGAGTGAAAATAACAATTGTCCTGACAGTTATATTACAATGTACATAGTTTAAAGACAATAAGCATGATTATCATATTGTGAAAACAGAGCACTGCCTCCAGCAGACCACATATGCACAGCGGACTACATACACACACAGACTTAAACGCTACACACTTACAGAAAATAGATTTTTAGTGTAACGTAATGTTCAATATTTTTCCATTACCCCTGTGCAATTATGAAGCAACATGTAATTATTTGTAAATACAATTTTAAGAGTTCTTGCCTTTTTATTTAGATTTTATATACTCTAAAAAAAATAATACATTTAGACTTGAAATCAACTTTAGGAGCATAATGATTAAATAAACATTCTGTTTGGGAGAATCTGCATAATGGTCTTGTGATTTTAAGGAATCTAGATGATCTATTTCTGTGTTTTCTCTCTAAATATTGTTTTGAGTTATTTAATATTGTGGGTCTAAACAGTTGGATGTAATTGTCTCAGCTGTTTGCAGCATTTTAAAGCAAAAATATAAAACTTTTAAGATAATGTACGCTTACCAGTTGTGGCTGCTGTAGCTGTAAATGAAAAATAATTATCTTATATATATATCTTATATATATATATATATTTTTTTTTTTTTTTAATATATATTTATAAATGTACACATGTATATATAATGTGTGTGTGTGTGTGTGAGTGTTCACTTACCTGCAGTACTTTGAATTGTCTGTGTTGATGGACCTGTAGATTGAAAATAAATTGTCCTAACAGTTATACTACAACGTACAGAGTTTAAATACAACAAGCATGATGATCAGATTGTAAAAAGAGAGTTTAAGAGGTTTCCCATTTCTTCTTCCCATTTACGTTGGATTCATGTCCTCGTATGACATCACTGATGATGGCTACTGTCAGTATTTTAACTCAAACCATAGTTAAGATTCACACACCATGTTGTTTATGTTAAATCAACAAGTTCCGACTGAGACAAACCACTAGTGCAGAGGTCACTAATAGGCAGCCGCGGTTCGAGTCCAAACCCAGACATTGTCCAAAGCGGAGCTAAACTGATAAACTATTGAGAACTATTTCATTTCGGCAGTGTTTAAGCGGCTGAAATTTTCTTGTATTTATGGTATACGGATTTTGCGGCACAGTTTTGGAGAATACTTCTACCTAAAATCAACATGTCAATTTGTGAAGTTGTGTTAACAAGAAGATTCATGTTTTATTCACATTTTTTTATAAATAAGCACTTTAAGATGCACTTTTTCTTCAAAACATTCTGGTTTTTTTAATATAGCACTTTTTTTTAATTGACGTGAGGAAAAAAAACATTTATATAAAATTTTATAAATATTTCACACAGTTTAGCCTTTAAATCAATAAATATTGTTGAAATTTACTGAACAGTATGAGTGATGTGTTGGTCTTTCAGTTGCTGATAACATTAAATGCTGATACTAGGCTACTTCAGTATACAGGATATGGCACTGAATCATAACACAAGTTAGAAATGATAATGGTCCGGACTTGGCCTGAGGAAATTTCCTCTGACTGGACCGTACTGAACTCTAATCAAATACCCTGCACTAGTGTATCTACTGAACTTTTCACCCATCACAGTTCTGAACTAATACCCTAGATACAAAAATAATACTTACATAAAACATTTGAACACTCCCTCTCTCTTCAATTTTAATAAATTATTGAACAGTTTTATTGGAACGTTATGTTTCATTTGACTGGTGCAACGAATGCATAGTACACATAGTAGTGTATGTGGAACTACTAGTTGGGTATAGAACTAATATATAAATTGAAATACATGCTTACCTGAGACAGAAGATGCAATTGTGCCTGCTGTGTTTTGTAAAAAAAAAATCTTTATTATGTCATAAACACATTACTTTGCACAGTTGTTTGCATCGTTTGAAGAAAAAAAAACCCTCAGATCCTCAGATCTCAGATTGTTTAAACATTTGATTGTCACATTCAGCCATATATGTTTATTATAAATATTACTGAGATCAGTGAACTGCTGATATTTTTTAAATAAAATTGCTAAATTTTGATAACGTTGCATTTGTGTATTGTTTAAAAAAACATTTCTATATTTTTACATTGAAGCAGTGTTACTGAAGCATTAAAAAAAATCAGTGCCACTGCTGGACTGAGAAACATCCATCAGCCAATCAAAATCATCCCACCAGCAGTGTCCTATGTGCAGAAACTGATCACTGATGATGGACTAGAAAATGTCTAACACAAACTGTGCAGCAGCAAATGAGCTATCATAATCAACTTTACATCAATGAGGTGGACCAAGAAGATAGGAGTGTCTAATAGAATAGACAGTGAGTGTATAGAAATACATTTCACTGAAATTTGATTTTTCCATTTGTGAGTACTGAGACAGGATAAACAAATTCCTGCTGTGTTTCCTGAGACAGGAAAAACTATTAGCTCACAAAAGCAAAATAAATAAAAATAGAACCATGTTGAATAGAGGACTGTAACAGATCTCTATATTTGGTGGTTATCAATTAATGTGTTTGGAATTTAAATATTAATTTCTAAACAGTTAAGCAGACATGTTTCAAACAGTACAGCTGTTTACCTGAGGTAGGACTTGTTTATGTAATTTCTGTAATGATGTTGAGATTTAAAAAACTGATCATTTAAGTTAATAAAAAGATAATTACGTTTTCTGCAAGGCTAATTCTGCCGCCACTTGTTTGGCAAATTACACTTTCGCTTTTGTTAGGCAATACACAGTGTCTTGCAAATGCAAATCAGGTTTGTCAGGATTAGTCCATGATGTTTTAAACAGATCTGCCAACAAATAATACATTTAGACTTGAAATCAACTTTAGGAGCATAATGATTAAATAAACATTCTGTTTGGGACAATCTGCATAATGGTCTTGTGATTTTAAGGAATCTAGATGATCTATTTCTGTGTTTTCTCTCTAAATATTGTTTTGAGTTATTTAATATTGTGGGTCTAAACAGTTGGATGTAATTGTCTCAGCTGTTTGCAGCATTTTAAAGCAAAAAATAAAACTTTTAAGATAATGTACGCTTACCAGTTGTGGCTGCTGTAGCTGTAGAGTGAAAAATAATTATCTTAACTACTGTACTGACATATATGGAGTTAAACACAACAAACATGATAATCATATTATTATACTGAATAATAATAAACTATAAATTAAAGTCCTATATTAAAAAATATCACTGCTACACAGTTATCATTACAGTCACTTACATAGCCCACATAGCAGAATGCACTGGACTGTACAGAGTTTGCGTAGCTGTTTACACTGTTTGATACGCATATATATATATATATATATTTTTTTTTTATATATTTATATATGTACACATGTATATATAATGTGTGTGTGTGTGTGTGTGTGTGTGTGTTCACTTACCTGCAGTACTTTGAACTGTGTGTGTTGATGGACCTGTAGAGTGAAAATAAATTGTCCTAACAGTTATACTACAACGTATAGAGTTTAAATACCACAAGCATGATGATCAGATTGTAAAAAGAGAGTTTAAGAGGTTTCCCATTTCTTCTTCCCATTTACGTTGGATTCATGTCCTAGTATGACATCACTGATGATGGCTACTGTCAGTGTTTTAACTCAAACAATAGTTGAGATTCACACACCATGTTGTTTATGATAAATCAACGAGTTACGACTGAGGCAAACCACTAGTGCAGAGGTCACTAATAGGTAGACCTGAACCCAGACGTTGTCCAAAGCGGAGCTAAACCGATAAACTATTGAGAACTATTTCATTTCGACAGTGTTTATGCGGCCAAACTTTCCTTGTATATACGGTATATAGGCTTTGCGGCACAGTAAACACACAGACCAATCACATTCATTGTAAGAGCACCAAAGGCGCTCCTCAGCCAATCAGATCTGTGCAGATTCAGGAGTATGGCGCGCACACAGGTGAGGTAAGAAGCCAGAAGCAGCAGTCAGAGAATAAAGCGAGTCAGAAAAAATAACCTGCTCTAAAAACAGAAAAACCCACAGAGAAAACTGACTGTTTAACCGGGAATGGACGGAGACTTGCTCGCCTAGTTTTGGAGAATACTGCTACCTAAAACCAACATGTCAATTTGTGAAGTTGAATTAACAAGAAGATTGGATGGACTAGAAAATGTCTAACACAAACTGTGCAGCAGCAAATGAGCTATCATAATCAACTTTACATCTATAAGGTGGACCAAGAAGATAGGCGTGTCTAACAGAATAGACAGTGAGTGTATAGAAATACATTTTATTGAAATCTCTATAAAGGGTCTGATTGATAAAGTATGTAATGGAAGAAAGCAAAACAATACTCCTTGGTATAGATTTACAAATATGTTCACTTACCCGTAGTGCCATATGTTGTTGATGTAACTGTAGAGTGAAAAATATTTGTTTCAAGATTTGTACCCAATTATATAGAGTTTAAATGCAGTATGATAATTATATTGAATACAAATGAGCTCTAAACTTACCTTATGAATCCCCATAGCCTCTTCCCATTTACTTTAAATTAATATCATGGTTTGATATGTATGTTAACTTACCTTCAGTATCGAGAATAGTGGTTGATGGATCTACAGAGTGAAAATAACAATTGTCCTGACAGTTATATTACAATGTACATAGTTTAAAGACAATAAGCATGATTATCATATTGTGAAAACAGAGCACTGCCTCCAGCAGACCACATATGCACAGCGGACTACATACACACACAGACTTAAACGCTACACACTTACAGAAAATAGATTTTTAGTGTAACGTAATGTTCAATATTTTTCCATTACCCCTGTGCAATTATGAAGCAACATGTAATTATTTGTAAATACAATCTCCAGAGTTCTTGCCTTTTTATTTAGATTTTATATACTCTAAAAAAAATAATACATTTAGACTTGAAATCAACTTTAGGAGCATAATGATTAAATAAACATTCTGTTTGGGAGAATCTGCATAATGGTCTTGTGATTTTAAGGAATCTAGATGATCTATTTCTGTGTTTTCTCTCTAAATATTGTTTTGATCTATTTAATATTGTGGGTCTAAACAGTTGGATGTAATTGTCTCAGCTGTTTGCAGCATTTTAAAGCAAAAAATAAAACTTTTAAGATAATGTATGCTTACCAGTTGTGGCTGCTGTAGCTGTAAAGTGAAAAATAATTATCTTAACTACTGTACTGACATATATGGAGTTAAACACAACAAATATGATAATCATATTATTATACTGAATAATAATAAACTATAAATTAAAGTCCTATATTAAAAAATACCACTGCTACACAGTTATCATAACAGTCACTTACATAGCCCACAGAGCAGAAAGCACTGGACTGTACAGAGTTTGCATAGCTGTTTACACTGTTTGATACGCCTATATATATATATTTTTATATATATTTATAAATGTACACATGTATATATAATGTGTCAGTGTGTGTTCACTTACCTGCAGTACTTTGAACTGTGTGTGTTGATGGACCTGTAGAGTGAAAATAAATTGTCCTAACAGTTATACTACAATGTACAGAGTTTAAATACAACAAGCATGATGATCAGATTGTAAAAAGAGAGTTTAAGAGGTTTCCCATTTCTTCTTCCCATTTACGTTGGATTCATGTCCTCGTATGACATCACTGATGATGGCTACTGTCAGTATTTGAATTCAAACCATAGTTAAGATTCACACATCATGTTGTTTATGTTAAATCAACAAGTTCCGACTGAGACAAACCACTAGTGCAGAGGTCACTAATAGGCAGCCGCGGTTCGAGTCCGAACCCAGACGTTGTCCAAAGTGGAGCTAAACCAATAAACTATTGAGAACTATTTCATTTCGACAGTGTTTAAGCGGCTGAACTTTTCTTGTATTTATGGTATACGGGCTTTGCGGCGCAGTTTTGGAGAATACTTCTACCTAAAATCAACATGTCAATGTGTGAAGTTGTGTTAACAAGAAGATTCACGTTTTATTCACATTTTTTTATAAATAAGCACTTTAAGATGCACTTTTTCTTCAAAACATTCTGGTGTTTTTAATATAGCACTTTTTTTTAATTGACGTGAGGAAAAAAAACATTTATATAAAATTTTATAAATATTTCACACAGTTTAGCCTTTAAATCAATAAATATTGTTGAAATTTACTGAACGGTATGAGTGATGTGTTGGTCTTTCAGTTGCTGATAACATTAAATGCTGATACTAGGCTACTTCAGTATACAGGATATGGCACTGAATCATAACACAAGTTAGAAATGATAATGGTCCGGACTTGGCCTGAGGAAATTTCCTCTGACTGGACCGTACTGAACTCTAATCAAATACCCTGCACTAGTGTATCTACTGAACTTTTCACCCATCACAGTTCTGAACTAATACCCTAGATACAAAAATAATACTTACATAAAACATTTGAACACTCCCTCTCTCTTCAATTTTAATAAATTATTGAACAGTTTTATTGGAACGTTATGTTTCATTTGACTGTTGCAACGAATGCATAGTACACATAGTAGTGTATGTGGAACTAGTAGTTGGGTATAGAACTAATATATAAATTGAAATACATGCTTACCTGAGACAGAAGATGCAATTGTGCCTGCTGTGTTTTGTAAAAAAAAATCTTTATTATGTCATAAACACATTACTTTGCACAGTTGTTTGCATCGTTTGAAGAAAAAAAAACCCTCAGATCTCAGATCGTTTTAACATTTGATTGTCACATTCAGCCATCTATGTTTATTATAAATATTACTGAGATCAGTGAACTGCTGACATTTTTTAAATAAAATTGCTAAACTTTGATAACGTTGCATTTGTGTATTGTTTAAAAAAAACATTTCTATATTTTTACATTGAAGCAGTGTTACTGAAGCATTAAAAAAAATCAGTGCCACTGCTGGACTGAGAAACATCCATCAGCCAATCAAAATCATCCCACCAGCAGTGTCCTATGTGCAGAAACTGATCACTGATGATGGACTAGAAAATGTCTAACACAAACTGTGCAGCAGCAAATGAGCTATCATAATCAACTTTACATCAATGAGGTGGACCAAGAAGATAGGAGTGTCTAATAGAATAGACAGTGAGTGTATAGAAATACATTTCATTGAAATTTGATCTTTGCATTTGTGAGTACTGAGACAGGATAAACAAATTCCTGCTGTGTTTCCTGAGACAGGATGGAAAAACTATTAGCTCACAAAAGCAAAATGAATAAAAATAGAACCATGTTGAATAAAGGACTGTAACAGATCTCTATATTTGGTGGTTATCAATTAATGTGTTTGGAATTTAAATATTAATTTCTAAACAGTTAAGCAGACATGTTTCAAACAGTACAGCTGTTTACCTGAGGTAGGACTTGTTTATGTAATTTCTGTAATGATGTTGAGATTTAAAAAAACTGATCATTTAAGTTAATAAAAAGATAATTACGTTTTCTGCAAGGCTAATTCTGCCACCACTTGTTTGGCAAATTACACTTTCGCTTTTGTTAGGCAATACACAGTGTCTTGCAAATGCAAATCAGGTTTGTCAGGATTAGTCCATGATGTTTTAAACAGATCTGCCAACAAATAATACATTTAGACTTGAAATCAACTTTAGGAGCATAATGATTTAATAAACATTCTGTTTGGGACAATCTGCATAATGGTCTTGTGATTTTAAGGAATCTAGATGATCTATTTCTGTGTTTTCTCTCTAAATATTGTTTTGATCTATTTAATATTGTGGGTCTAAACAGTTGGATGTAATTGTCTCAGCTGTTTGCAGCATTTTAAAGCAAAAAATAAAACTTTTAAGATAATGTACGCTTACCAGTTGTGGCTGCTGTAGCTGTAAAGTGAAAAATAATTATCTTAACTACTGTACTGACATATATGGAGTTAAACACAACAAATATGATAATCATATTATTATACTGAATAATAATAAACTATAAATTAAAGTCCTATATTAAAAAATATCACTGCTACACAGTTATCATTACAGTCACTTACATAGCCCACATAGCAGAAAGCACTGGACTGTACAGAGTTTGCATAGCTGTTTACACTGTTTGATACGCCTATATATATATTTTTTTATATATATTTATAAATGTACACATGTATATATAATGTGTCAGTGTGTGTTCACTTACCTGCAGTACTTTGAACTGTGTGTGTTGATGGACCTGTAGAGTGAAAATAAATTGTCCTAACAGTTATACTACAATGTACAGAGTTTAAATACAACAAGCATGATGATCAGATTGTAAAAATAAAGTTTTAGAGGTTTCCCATTTCTTCTTCCCATTTACATTGGATTCATGTCCTCGTATGACATCACTGATGATGGCTACTGTCAGTATTTGAATTCAAACCATAGTTAAGATTCACACATCATGTTGTTTATGTTAAATCAACAAGTTCCAACTGAGACAAACCACTAGTGCAGAGGTCACTAATAGGCAGCCGCGGCTCGAGTCCGAACCCAGACGTTGTCCAAAGCGGAGCTAAACCGATAAACTATTGAGAACTATTTCATTTCGACAGTGTTTAAGCGGCTGAACTTTTCTTGTATTTATGGTATACGGGCTTTGCGGCGCAGTTTTGGAGAATACTTCTACCTAAAATCAACATGTCAAATTGTGAAGTTGTGTTAACAAGAAGATTCACGTTTTATTCACATTTTTTTATAAATAAGCACTTTAAGATGCACTTTTTTTTCAAAACATTCTGTTTTTTTTAATATGGCACTTTTTTTTAATTGACGTTAGGAAAAAAAACATTTATATAAAATTTTATAAATATTTCACACAGTTTTGCCTTTAAAACAATAAATATTGTTGAAACTTACTGAACGGTATGAGTGATGTGTTGGTCTTTCAGTTGCTGATAACATTAAATGCTGATACTAGGCTACTTCAGTATACAGGATATGGCACTGAATCATAACACAAGTTAGAAATGATAATGGTCCGGACTTGGCCTGAGGAAATTTCCTCTGACTGGACCGTACTGAACTCTAATCAAATACCCTGCACTAGTGTATCTACTGAACTTTTCACCCATCACAGTTCTGAACTCATATCCTAGATACAAAAATAATACTTACATAAAACATTTGAACACTCCCTCTCTCTTCAATTTTAATAAATTATTGAACAGTTTTATTGGAACGTTATGTTTCATTTGACTGGTGCAACGAATGCATAGTACACATAGTAGTGTATGTGGAACTAGTAGTTGGGTATAGAACTAATATATAAATTGAAATACATGCTTACCTGAGACAGAAGATGCAATTGTGCCTTCTGTGTTTTGTAAAAAAAAAATCTTTATTATGTCATAAACACATTACTTTGCACAGTTGTTTGCATCGTTTGAAGAAAAAAAAACCCTCAGATCCTCAGATCTCAGATTGTTTAAACATTTGATTGTCACATTCAGCCATATATGTTTATTATAAATATTACTGAGATCAGTGAACTGCTGATATTTTTTAAATAAAATTGCTAAATTTTGATAACGTTGCATTTGTGTATTGTTTAAAAAAACATTTCTATATTTTTACATTGAAGCAGTGTTACTGAAGCATTAAAAAAAATCAGTGCCACTGCTGGACTGAGAAACATCCATCAGCCAATCAAAATCATCCCACCAGCAGTGTCCTATGTGCAGAAACTGATCACTGATGATGGACTAGAAAATGTCTAACACAAACTGTGCAGCAGCAAATGAGCTATCATAATCAACTTTACATCAATGAGGTGGACCAAGAAGATAGGAGTGTCTAATAGAATAGACAGTGAGTGTATAGAAATACATTTCACTGAAATTTGATTTTTCCATTTGTGAGTACTGAGACAGGATAAACAAATTCCTGCTGTGTTTCCTGAGACAGGATGGAAAAACTATTAGCTCACAAAAGCAAAATAAATAAAAATAGAACCATGTTGAATAGAGGACTGTAGCAGATCTCTATATTTGGTGGTTATCAATTAATTTGTTTGGAATTTAAATGTTAATTTCTAAACAGTTAAGCAGACATGTTTCAAACAGTACAGCTGTTTACCTGAGGTAGGACTTGTTTATGTAATTTCTGTAATGATGTTGAGATTTAAAAAAACTGATCATTTAAGTTAATAAAAAGATAATTACGTTTTCTGCCAGGCTAATTCTGCTGCCACTTGTTTGGCAAATTAAACTTTTGCTTTTGTTAGGCAATACACAGTGTCTTGCAAATGCAAATCAGGTTTGTCAGGATTAGTCCATGATGTTTAAAAAGATCTGCCAACAAATAATACATTTAGACTTGAAATCAACTTTAAGATTTTAATGAGTTAATAAACATTCTGTTTGGGAGAATCTGCATAATGGTCTTGTGATTTTAAGGAATGTAGATGATCTATTTCTGTGTTTTTTCTCTAAATATTGTTTTGAGTTATTTAATATTGTGGGTCTAAACCGTTGGATGTAATTGTCTCAGCTGTTTGCAGCATTTTAAACCAAAAAAATAAAACTTTTAAGATAATGTACGCTTTCCAGTTGTGGCTGCTGTAGCTGTAGAGTGAAAAATAATTATCTTAACCACTGTACCGACATATATGGAGTTATGCACAACAAGCATGATAATCATATGATTATACTGAATAATAATAAACTATAAATTAAAGTCCTATATTAAAAAATTTCACTGCTACACAGTTATCATAACAGTCACTTACATAGCCCACATAGCAGAATGCACTGGACTGTACAGAGTTTGCGTAGCTGTTTACACTGTTGGATACGCATATATATATATTTTTTTATATATTTATATATGTACACATGTATATATAATGTTTGTGTGTGTGTGTGTGTTCACTTACCTGCAGTACTTTGAACTGTGTGTGTTGATGGACCTGTAGAGTGAAAATAAATTGTCCTAACAGTTATACTACAATGTACAGAGTTTAAATACAACAAGCATGATGATCAGATTGTAAAAAGAGAGTTTAAGAGGTTTCCCATTTCTTCTTCCCATTTACGTTGGATTCATGTCCTAGTATGACATCACTGATGATGGCTACTGTCAGTGTTTTAACTCAAACCATAGTTGAGATTCACACACCATGTTGTTTATGTTAAATCAACGAGTTACGACTGAGGCAAACCACTAGTGCAGAGGTCACTAATAGGTAGACCTGAACCCAGACGTTGTCCAAAGCGGAGCTAAACCGATAAACTATTGAGAACTATTTCATTTCAACAGTGTTTAAGCGGTTGAACTTTTCTCGTATATACGGTATATGGGTTTTGCGGCGCAGTAAACACACAGACCAATCACGTACATTGTAAGAGCACGAAAGGCTCTCCTCATCCAATCAGATCTGTGCAGATTCAGGAGTATGGCGCGCACACAGGTGAGGTAAGAAGCCAGAAGCAGCAGTCAGAGAATAAAGCGAGTCAGAAAAAATAACCTGCTCTAAAAACAGAAAAACCCACAGAGAAAACTGACTGTTTAACCGGGAATGGACGGAGACTTGCTCGCCTAGTTTTGGAGAATACTGCTACCTAAAACCAACATGTCAATTTGTGAAGTTGAATTAACAAGAAGATTGGATGGACTAGAAAATGTCTAACACAAACTGTGCAGCAGCAAATGAGCTATCATAATCAACTTTACATCTATAAGGTGGACCAAGAAGATAGGAGTGTCTAACAGAATAGACAGTGAGTGTATAGAAATACATTTTATTGAAATCTCTATAAAGGGTCTGATTGATAAAGTATGTAATGGAAGAAAGCAAAACAATACTCCTTGGCATAGATTTACAAATATGTTCACTTACTTGTAGTGCCATATGTTGTTGATGTAACTGTAGAGTGAAAAATATTTGTTTCAAGATTTGTACCCAATTATATAGAGTTTAAATGCAGTATGATAATTATATTGAATACAAATGAGCTCTAAACTTACCTTATGGATCCCCATAGCCTCTTCCCATTTACTTTAAATTAATATCATGGTTTGATATGTATGTTAACTTACCTTCAGTATCGAGAATAGTGGTTGATGGATCTACAGAGTGAAAATAACAATTGTCCTGACAGTTATATTACAATGTACATAGTTTAAAGACAATAAGCATGATGATCATATTGTGAAAACAGAGCACTGCCTCCAGCAGACCACATATGCACAGCGGACTACATACACACACAGACTTAAACGCTACACACTTACAGAAAATAGATTTTTAGTGTAACGTAATGTTCAATATTTTTCCATTACCCCTGTGCAATTATGAAGCAACATGTAATTATTTGTAAATACAATCTCCAGAGTTCTTGCCTTTTTATTTAGATTTTATATACTCTAAAAAAAATAATACATTTAGACTTGAAATCAACTTTAGGAGCATAATGATTAAATAAACATTCTGTTTGGGAGAATCTGCATAATGGTCTTGTGATTTTAAGGAATCTAGATGATCTATTTCTGTGTTTTCTCTCTAAATATTGTTTTGAGTTATTTAATATTGTGGGTCTAAACAGTTGGATGTAATTGTCTCAGCTGTTTGCAGCATTTTAAAGCAAAAAATAAAACTTTTAAGATAATGTACGCTTACCAGTTGTGGCTGCTGTAGCTGTAAAGTGAAAAATAATTATCTTAACTACTGTACTGACATATATGGAGTTAAACACAACAAACATGATAATCATATTATTATACTGAATAATAATGAAATATAAATTAAAGTCCTATATTAAAAAATACCACTGCTACACAGTTATCATAACAGTCACTTACATAGCCCACATAGCAGAAAGCACTGGACTGTACAGAGTTTGCATAGCTGTTTACACTGTTTGATACGCATATATATATATATATATATATATATATATATATATATATATATATATATATATATATATATATATATATATATATATATATATATATATATATATATTTTATATATATTTATAAATGTACACATGTATATATAATGTGTGTGTGTGTGTGAGTGTTCACTTACCTGCAGTACTTTGAACTGTGTGTGTTGATGGACCTGTAGAGTGAAAGTAAATTGTCCTAACAGTTATACTACAACGTACAGAGTTTAAATACAACAAGCATGATGATCAGATTGTAAAAAGAGAGTTTAAGAGGTTTCCCATTTCTTCTTCCCATTTACGTTGGATTCATGTCCTCGTATGACATCACTGATGATGGCTACTGTCAGTATTTTAACTCAAACCATAGTTAAGATTCACACACCATGTTGTTTATGTTAAATCAACAAGTTCCGACTGAGACAAACCACTAGTGCAGAGGTCACTAATAGGCAGCCGCGGTTCGAGTCCAAACCCAGACGTTGTCCAAAGCGGAGCTAAACCGATAAACTATTGAGAACTATTTCATTTCGACAGTGTTTAAGCGGCTGAACTTTTCTTGTATTTATGGTATACGGGCTTTGCGGCGCAGTTTTGGAGAATACTTCTACCTAAAATCAACATGTCAATTTGTGAAGTTGTGTTAACAAGAAGATTCACGTTTTATTCACATTTTTTTATGAATAAGCACTTTAAGATGCACTTTTTCTTCAAAACATTCTGTTTTTTTTAATATAGCACTTTTTTTTAATTGACGTGAGGAAAAAAAACATTTATATAAAATTTTATAAATATTTCACACAGTTTAGCCTTTAAATCAATAAATATTGTTGAAATTTACTGAACGGTATGAGTGATGTGTTGGTCTTTCAGTTGCTGATAACATTAAATGCTGATACTAGGCTACTTCAGTATACAGGATATGGCACTGAATCATAACACAAGTTAGAAATGATAATGGTCCGGACTTGGCCTGAGGAAATTTCCTCTGACTGGACCGTACTGAACTCTAATCAAATACCCTGCACTAGTGTATCTACTGAACTTTTCACCGATTGCAGTTCTGAACTCATATCCTAGATACAAAAATAATACTTACATAAAACATTTGAACACTCCCTCTCTCTTCAATTTTAATAAATTATTGAACAGTTTTATTGGAACGTTATGTTTCATTTGACTGGTGCAACGAATGCATAGTACACATAGTAGTGTATGTGGAACTAGTAGTTGGGTATAGAACTAATATATAAATTGAAATACATGCTTACCTGAGACAGAAGATGCAATTGTGCCTGCTGTGATTTGTAAAAAAAAAATCTTTATTATGTCATAAACACATTACTTTGCACAGTTGTTTGCATCGTTTGAAGAAAAAAAAACCCTCAGATCTCAGATCGTTTTAACATTTGATTGTCACATTCAGCCATCTATGTTTATTATAAATATTACTGAGATCAGTGAACTGCTGACATTTTTTAAATAAAATTGCTAAACTTTGATAACGTTGCATTTGTGTATTGTTTAAAAAAACATTTCTATATTTTTACATTGAAGCAGTGTTACTGAAGCATAAAAAAAAATCAGTGCCACTGCTGGACTGAGAAACATCCATCAGCCAATCAAAATCATCCCACCAGCAGTGTCCTATGTGCAGAAACTGATCACTGATGATGGACTAGAAAATGTCTAACACAAACTGTGCAGCAGCAAATGAGCTATCATAATCAACTTTACATCAATGAGGTGGACCAAGAAGATAGGAGTGTCTAATAGAATAGACAGTGAGTGTATAGAAATACATTTCATTGAAATTTGATCTTTGCATTTGTGAGTACTGAGACAGGATAAACAAATTCCTGCTGTGTTTCCTGAGACAGGATGGAAAAACTATTAGCTCACAAAAGCAAAATAAATAAAAATAGAACCATGTTGAATAGAGGACTGTAACAGATCTCTATATTTGGTGGTTATCAATTAATGTGTTTGGAATTTAAATATTAATTTCTAAACAGTTAAGCAGACATGTTTCAAACAGTACAGCTGTTTACCTGAGGTAGGACTTGTTTATGTAATTTCTGTAATGATGTTGAGATTTAAAAAACTGATCATTTAAGTTAATAAAAAGATAATTACGTTTTCTGCAAGGCTAATTCTGCCGCCACTTGTTTGGCAAATTACACTTTCGCTTTTGTTAGCCAATACACAGTGTCTTGCAAATGCAAATCAGGTTTGTCAGGATTAGTCCACGATGTTTTAAACAGATCTGCCAACAAATAATACATTTAGACTTGAAATCAACTTTAGGAGCATAATGATTAAATAAACATTCTGTTTGGGAGAATCTGCATAATGGTCTTGTGATTTTAAGGAATCTAGATGATCTATTTCTGTGTTTTCTCTCTAAATATTGTTTTGATCTATTTAATATTGTGGGTCTAAACAGTTGGATGTAATTGTCTCAGCTGTTTGCAGCATTTTAAAGCAAAAAATAAAACTTTTAAGATAATGTACGCTTACCAGTTGTGGCTGCTGTAGCTGTAAAGTGAAAAATAATTATCTTAACTACTGTACTGACATATATGGAGTTAAACACAACAAATATGATAATCATATTATTATACTGAATAATAATAAACTATTAATTAAAGTCCTATATTAAAAAATACCACTGCTACACAGTTATCATAACAGTCACTTACATAGCCCACATAGCAGAAAGCACTGGACTGTACAGAGTTTGCATAGCTGTTTACACTGTTTGATACGCATATATATATTTTTTTTTATATATATTTATAAATGTACACATGTATATATAATGTGTCAGTGTGTGTGTTCACTTACCTGCAGTACTTTGAACTGTGTGTGTTGATGGACCTGTAGAGTGAAAGTAAATTGTCCTAACAGTTATACTACAATGTACAGAGTTTAAATACAACAAGCATGATGATCAGATTGTAAAAAGAGAGTTTAAGAGGTTTCCCATTTCTTCTTCCCATTTACATTGGATTCATGTCCTCGTATGACATCACTGATGATGGCTACTGTCAGTATTTGAATTCAAACCATAGTTAAGATTCACACATCATGTTGTTTATGTTAAATCAACAAGTTCCGACTGAGACAAACCACTAGTGCAGAGGTCACTAATAGGCAGCCGCGGTTCGAGTCCGAACCCAGACGTTGTCCAAAGCAGAGCTAAACCGATAAACTATTGAGAACTATTTCATTTCGACAGTGTTTAAGCGGCTGAACTTTTCTTGTATTTATGGTATACGGGCTTTGCGGCGCAGTTTTGGAGAATACTTCTACCTAAAATCAACATGTCAATTTGTGAAGTTGTGTTAACAAGAAGATTCACGTTTTATTCACATTTTTTTATGAATAAGCACTTTAAGATGCACTTTTTCTTCAAAACATTCTGTTTTTTTTAATATAGCACTTTTTTTTAATTGACGTGAGGAAAAAAAACATTTATATAAAATTTTATAAATATTTCACACAGTTTAGCCTTTAAATCAATAAATATTGTTGAAATTTACTGAACGGTATGAGTGATGTGTTGGTCTTTCAGTTGCTGATAACATTAAATGCTGATACTAGGCTACTTCAGTATACAGGATATGGCACTGAATCATAACACAAGTTAGAAATGATAATGGTCCGGACTTGGCCTGAGGAAATTTCCTCTGACTGGACCGTACTGAACTCTAATCAAATACCCTGCACTAGTGTATCTACTGAACTTTTCACCCATCACAGTTCTGAACTAATACCCTAGATACAAAAATAATACTTACATAAAACATTTGAACACTCCCTCTCTCTTCAATTTTAATAAATTATTGAACAGTTTTATTGGAACGTTATGTTTCATTTGACTGGTGCAACGAATGCATAGTACACATAGTAGTGTATGTGGAACTAGTAGTTGGGTATAGAACTAATATATAAATTGAAATACATGCTTACCTGAGACAGAAGATGCAATTGTGCCTGCTGTGTTTTGTAAAAAAAAAATCTTTATTATGTCATAAACACATTACTTTGCACAGTTGTTTGCATCGTTTGAAGAAAAAAAACCCCTCAGATCTCAGATCGTTTTAACATTTGATTGTCACATTCAGCCATCTATGTTTATTATAAATATTACTGAGATCAGTGAACTGCTGATATTTTTTAAATAAAATTGCTAAATTTTGATAACGTTGCATTTGTGTATTGTTTAAAAAAACATTTCTATATTTTTACATTGAAGCAGTGTTACTGAAGCATTAAAAAAAATCAGTGCCACTGCTGGACTGAGAAACATCCATCAGCCAATCAAAATCATCCCACCAGCAGTGTCCTATGTGCAGAAACTGATCACTGATGATGGACTAGAAAATGTCTAACACAAACTGTGCAGCAGCAAATGAGCTATCATAATCAACTTTACATCAATGAGGTGGACCAAGAAGATAGGAGTGTCTAATAGAATAGACAGTGAGTGTATAGAAGTACATTTCACTGAAATTTGATTTTTCCATTTGTGAGTACTGAGACAGGATAAACAAATTCCTGCTGTGTTTCCTGAGACAGGATGGAAAAACTATTAGCTCACAAAAGCAAAATAAATAAAAATAGAACCATGTTGAATAGAGGACTGTAGCAGATCTCTATATTTGGTGGTTATCAATTAATTTGTTTGGAATTTAAATGTTAATTTCTAAACAGTTAAGCAGACATGTTTCAAACAGTACAGCTGTTTACCTGAGGTAGGACTTGTTTATGTAATTTCTGTAATGACGTTGAGATAAAAAAAAAACCTGATCATTTGAGTTAATAAAAAGATAATTACGTTTTCTGCCAGGCTAATTCTGCTGCCACTTGTTTGGCAAATTAAACTTTTGCTTTTGTTAGGCAATACACAGTGTCTTACAAATGCAAATCAGGTTTGTCAGGATTAGTTCATAATGTTTAAAAAGATCTGCCAACAAATAATACATTTAGACTTGAAATCAACTTTAGGAGCATAATGATTAAATAAACATTCTGTTTGGGAGAATCTGCATAATGGTCTTGTGATTTTAAGGAATCTAGATGATCTATTTCTGTGTTTTTTCTCTAAATATTGTTTTGAGTTATTTAATATTGTGGGTCTAAACCGTTGGATGTAATTGTCTCAGCTGTTTGCAGCATTTTAAAGCAAAAAAATAAAACTTTTAAGATAATGTACGCTTACCAGTTGTGGCTGCTGTAGCTGTAGAGTGAAAAATAATTATCTTAACTACTGTACTGACATATATGGAGTTAAACACAACAAATATGATAATCATATTATTATACTGAATAATAATAAACTATAAATTAAAGTCCTAAATTAAAAAATATCACTGCTACACAGTTATCATTACAGTCACTTACATAGCCCACATAGCAGAATGCACTGGACTGTACAAAGTTTGCATAGCTGTTTACACTGTTTGATACGCATATATATATATTTTTTATATATTTATATATTTAGACATGTATATATAATGTGTGTGTGTGTGTGTGTGTGTTCACTTACCTGCAGTACTTTGAATTGTCTGTGTTGATGGACCTGTAGAGTGAAAGTAAATTGTCCTAACAGTTATACTACAATGTACAGAGTTTAAATACAACAAGCATGATGATTAAGTTAGATTTGTATATTGTTTAAAACATCATGTTTATATTTTTACATTGAAGCAGTGTTACTGAAGCTTTTAAAAAAATCAATGTCATTGCTGGACTGAGAAATATCCATCAACCAATCAAAATCATCCCACCAGCAGTGTCCTATGTGCAGAAACTGATCACTGATGATGGAGTAGAAAATGTCTAACACAAACTGTGCAGCAGCAAATGAGCTATCATAATCAATTTAACATCTAAAAGGTGGACTAAGAAGGTAGAAGTGTCTAATAGAATAGAAAAAATCAGGTTTGTCAGGATTAGTTCATGATGTTTTAAAAAGATCTGCCAACAAATAATACATTTAGACTTGAAATCAACTTTAGGATTTTAATGAGTTAATAAACATTCTGTTTGGGAGAATCTGCATAATGGTCTTGTGATTTTAAGGAATCTAGATGATCTATTTCTGTGTTTTTTCTCTAAATATTGTTTTGAGTTATTTAATATTGTGGGTCTAAACCGTTGGATGTAATTGTCTCAGCTGTTTGCAGCATTTTAAAGCAAAAAAATAAAACTTTTAAGATAATGTACGCTTACCAGTTGTGGCTGCTGTAGCTGTAGAGTGAAAAATAATTATCTTAACCACTGTACCGACATATATGGAGTTATGCACAACAAGCATGATAATCATATGATTATACTGAATAATAATAAACTATAAATTAAAGTCCTATATTAAAAAATTTCACTGCTACACAGTTATTATAACAGTCACTTACATAGCCCACATAGCAGAATGCACTGGACTGTACAGAGTTTGCATAGCTGTTTACACTGTTTGATACGCATATATATATATATATATATGTACACATGTATGTATAATGTGTTTGTGTGTGAGTGTTCACTTACCTGCAGTACTTTGAACTGTGTGTGTTGATGGACCTGTAGAGTGAAAATAAATTGTCCTAACAGTTATACTACAATGTACAGAGTTTAAATACAACAAGCATGATGATCAGATTGTAAAAAAAGAGTTTAAGAGGTTTCCCATTTCTTCTTCCCATTTACGTTGGATTCATGTCCTAGTATGACATCACTGATGATGGCTACTGTCAGTGTTTTAACTCAAACCATAGTTGAGATTCACACACCATGTTGTTTATGTTAAATCAACGAGTTACGACTGAGGCAAACCACAAGTGCAGAGGTCACTAATAGGTAGACCTGAACCCAGACGTTGTCCAAAGCGGAGCTAAACCGATAAACTATTGAGAACTATTTCATTTCAACAGTGTTTAAGCGGTTGAACTTTTCTCGTATATACGGTATATGGGTTTTGCGGCGCAGTAAACACACAGACCAATCACGTACATTGTAAGAGCACGAAAGGCTCTCCTCATCCAATCAGATCTGTGCAGATTCAGGAGTATGGCGCGCACACAGGTGAGGTAAGAAGCCAGAAGCAGCAGTCAGAGAATAAAGCGAGTCAGAAAAAATAACCTGCTCTAAAAACAGAAAAGCCCACAGAAAAAACTGACTGTTTAACCAGGAATGGACGGAGACTTGCTCGCCTAGTTTTGGAGAATACTGCTACATAAAACCAACATGTCAATTTGTGAAGTTGAATTAACAAGAAGATTGGATGGACTAGAAAATGTCTAACACAAACTGTGCAGCAGCAAATGAGCTATCATAATCAACTTTACATCAATGAGGTGGACCAAGAAGATAGGAGTGTCTAACAGAATAGACAGTGAGTGTATAGAAATACATTTTATTGAAATCTCTATAACGGGTCTGACTGATAAAGTATGTAATGGAAGAAAGCAAAACAATACTCCTTGGTATAGATTCACAAATATGTTCACTTACCCGTAGTGCCATATGTTGTTGATGTAACTGTAGAGTGAAAAATATTTGTTTCAAGATTTGTACCCAATTATATAGAGTTTAAATGCAGTATGATAATTATATTGAATACAAATGAGCTCTAAACTTACCTTATGGATCCCCATAGCCTCTTCCCATTTACTTTAAATTAATATCATGGTTTGATATGTATGTTAACTTACCTTCAGTATCGAGAATAGTGGTTGATGGATCTACAGAGTGAAAATAACAATTGTCCTGACAGTTATATTACAATGTACATAGTTTAAAGACAATAAGCATGATGATCATATTGTGAAAACAGAGCACTGCCTCCAGCAGACCACATATGCACAGCGGACTACATACACACACAGACTTAAACGCTACACACTTACAGAAAATAGATTTTTAGTGTAACGTAATGTTCAATATTTTTCCATTACCCCTGTGCAATTATGAAGCAACATGTAATTATTTGTAAATACAATCTCAAGAGTTCTTGCCTTTTTATTTAGATTTTATATACTCTACTCTTTTATTTATCTATTTTTGTACTGAGTGTCTTGCCATTCCTTTGCTGCTGTAACTGTGAATTTTCCCCACTTTGGGACTCATAAAGAATTATCTTATCTTAAAAGCAGAAAGTGTTTTGAAATGTTACTTTTTGTAAAAGGACCTGATAGATGAGGGATGCAGTGGAAGAAAGCATTTAATAACATAGTTCCGAGCAATCATGTATCATTTTCTTAGCTGTTTGCATCATTTGCATCATTTACCTGGTGTGGCAGTTGTGGTTGGTGTGTCTATGAAGTGAAAAAATAACTTTGTTAGTAACTGTACCAAAATCCCAGATTTACATGCACTAAATCACAAACAAAAATATTACACAGTGGAAACAAATATTGCCATGAAATAATATTATTACTCACCAGAGTAGCAAACAAAGGTGTAATTAAAATCACAGGGGACATCATTCCATTTTCCATTTATTAATGCCACAGTGCAGTGTTCGTTTCCTCCATTATTATTGGGTTCTCCAGGGCTCCAGTTCTCATATGTGGAGTTGCTGTGGTCTGACCATAGTCTAGTTCTGTAAAGGCCGATCCAAACTGCTTGTCCTGCTGCCAAGTTTAAAATCTCTTCATTCTCTGTTGCGTTCCTGATGCTGATCAGGTCTGTGTAATACTGTCTGCAGTATTGACGAGCATCAGAGGCATTCATACTCACACCGACCATAATATAACTGTTGTTGGTCCCTAAAAAAATATCAAATAACAACAATAAATAAAATAATTGATTTTGGTCTAAGCCTACAGGAAGTGGTTAAGATCGAAGAGTGTTCGTTATTGCATCTATGGATCGTTACACCTGAAACAACTCTTACCAGCAAAGAGTGAATTCAGCCATTTAAACAATCTGTTTTTAGATATGAGGCTCAGCATCGTCAGGGGGAGCTGTTTAGCCACTACTGAGAAGACTGCTAATAATATACATTAAACATGTCATTTAAATCCAATTATTTTAAATACAAATGTGCTGTATGTTGTTCTGTAAGTTACAGTCTTACAGTAAAAACTCAATAATTACTTTAATCAAAAGTTTAACGCACATTACTGAAACCGGTTAGGTAACTTGAACTAATTCCAGCAATCAACCAGTTCAACAAGAAAGCTTTTTTTTTTACCTGGAGTATATTTAGTCTGTCTGCGGCTGTAAACTTTATTATGTGAGATCCCACTGCTGTGTTTTCCTTGTATTTCAGGGATGCACACAATAGCTACTAAAGGTCTATTAGTTTTGTGCAACATGATTAATAGATAAACCTTGATTCAATCCAAGTTTAGATTTAGTGCAACCCATGTTTAATGTCTAAAATTAGATTAATCACCAGGGGCGAAGCTAGCCCTAGTTTAGGCGCGTTTAAGCTTTTAACGGTATGATCCAGCTTCTCTTTCTCTCTATGCAGTATTGCGTGCACACACGGTGCCAGTGTTTTATCTGACTGGTGTTGTGTGTCTAGTAAGTTTTGCAAAGAAGTATTTTGTACTTTATCACTCAGAACCAACACATTACAGTCATTATCAGCCTAGCTCTAACCTTAACCCACATTTCTGATCACTCTTTATTCTGTTATTGTTAGCTAGGAGTGACTCTCTGAGGGTTTATTTTATTTAGCAGGCTAATGCTGCAGGTGGTCTGTTTACTGTTTATAAAGGAGAAAAGCTGTAGCTGCTGTGCTGTTGGTTAGTCTGTGTGTTATAAAAGCCAGTGTGCTAGAGTAGTGCTGTCTGTATGTGTATTAGCTAATTAATGTTACAGAATGAAAAGATATGAACAGATGATACTATAACTTATCTTTGTGTGTGTGTGTGTGTGTGTGTGTGTGTGTGTGTATGGATATTCAATACTTTTTCCAGAAATAGAGGCAGGTTCAAGTGAGAGATTAAGGCTAACATGATCTTGATCATATGCTCAGAATCTGTTGACAATGGTAATAATATTAATAACTGATTATTTGAATTGGTGTGTCTGATTTTAATTATTCTAATTATTTTGTATAAGTCTCATGCCCTGAATGTCTCTCATTCTCATCTGGTCACACTTTAGCCCACAGAAGCTCAATATTCAATGAGAAAAACGTTTTAAATTGATATGGATCTATTTTTTTTCTCTTAAATGAAAAAAAAATCCATATATATGTAAAGTTTATCCTTTATACTTTATTATATCTTATTTCTAATAAAATATCTAAATACATTTGTGAACTTTGTGAGAGATTTTGTGAAAGCTTTGTTGGTGTCTTTACAGTCATAGTGTTGCCCCAACACTGATTTTGGATTGATAGTCAAAAATGACTTTAAAATGTAGTTTTTATTAGCTGTTCTCATTTGAGTGTCTAAAAATGATCTAATTACAAACTAAGTATCAATACATGAATTAAACACTGTCTTAGTATCAAAACCTGGATTAACACGGAAAGTTGTTAACCCATGTTATAAAATGAATTAACCAAATCTATATTTGAAATACTTTTGCTCCATCCCTCCAGTACAGCTCCAAAAACTTGTAGAGTGTATGTCAAACACACTGAAGCTGTTCTGGCCCATAAGAGATTTTTGATGTCCCAACACTTTACCAAGACTAAGTACACTAATTTACTAGATCTTTTTATGTAAATAAATTATACATTTTTTAAAGAAGATATATTTACATAGGGTTATATTGCAATAATTAAATATTTTAAGGGTTGTATTTAAATTAGCACATGTTGACCAAAATGATGTACAGCACTCAGGGGCTAATCTAATAAGATAGTGTTGCAACAGCATAATAAGTAGATAGTTTTAAACTCACCCTCGTAACAAATGAATGGTGCTAGAAGGTTACAATTCACATCATTCCAAGATCCATCAGTCATCATTTGTGTACACATTTCTTTTCCACCGTTATTATCGGGAGCTGTTGAGGTCCAGTTCCTGTAATTCCTCTCGCCAAACCCATAGAAAGCATCATCATCCAAATACCATCTCCAGCTGTTCTGCACATCCTCATACAGCCCGATCCAGATTGAGTCGGGGTAAAAGTAACTTTCAACACTCATGACTCTCGTTAGCTCATTTTCATTCTCAATAGTGACCAGGTCAGTGTAGTACAGTCTGCAGTACTGCTGTGCTGCAGTCCATGTTTGCAATTCATTGACATAGTAGTAGTACTGAGAAAGGCAGCAGGGGAGAGTAAGTAGACCTGTGGGTGACACAGACATACGTACACACATTAAAAAATTGGCATATTTTTACCACACCTCTAAAACAACAAGAACTCAGCATGGAAATAAATTAAATAGTAAGTCTCTTTAAAAAAATTCTGAACTGTAAAAAAATTTCTCAACTCTGCACTTACCTGAAAACAACAGAAAGGTGAGCATGATTGCTGATTAAGTTTGATTAATTATCAAAAAAGCTTATATCATGTCTGTATCTTGTCTAAGTCAGAGATGAGACCAGAGATGAGTCTAGCACATTTCTACCAAAGTGAGTATCATGTTGTTGTCTTTTATTCACCTGTAAGTTTTGCCAGCTTTTGAAGCTCTACTAGTCTAACTGCATTGTTAGCATATTTGCTGAAAGATTATAGGGGATTCGGTACATTTCAGTTTTTTAATCACAACCATCACGTACTTCGCAAGGAACCTACAGGTAGCTCTAAATCAGTAAATCCTTGGATGATGGTAACATATTTACGCATTGTCTTTGCTTTAATTAATTAAAAAAAAATGAATTACAATCCTAATACCTTTACAGCATGACTGTCAATGAAAGTGAATAGAAAACTATGAATTCTCAACCTTTGCTACAATATTTTACTTATACTCAAGTATATCAGTGTAAAGGGTCCTACATTATATGCTATTGATATTTCAGTTACAAATTGTTTTTTTGTGTTAAATATTTTATAGTTTGTTTGGTGACAACATCTGTTGAGTTCTGAGATTAGTAAATCTCCGACTTTTGGAGCTTTAGGCATTTATTTAAACAACTGCTGTACCTTTTCTTAACAATTAAAACAAAAAGTTCATGTTATTTAGAGAAAAAACAGATTGGTATTTAATTAAATTGGTAGGTTATTAAATATTAAGGTATTTCAAGTATTAATCTTGATTTGTAGCCAGCAGCTAAAGGACGGGGGGATTAAAATGTATTGTAATTGGGAACAAAAGAACGAATGATTGTGTCCTACAATTCTAACTCAAAACTAAATGAACATAGGATGTAGAGTATTGCTTGAAAGTTTGTGAACCCTTTAGCCGTACGTAAATTTCAACACAAATGTGACCTAAAAGATCAGTCCTCCTTTGAACCATAACAATATAAAAACAGAACTTAATGAATAAACAAAAACACATTTAATTATTTAGCATGACTGTAACCTTTCCCTGGAGTGGACTTTAAATTAATAGAAATGTTGAAGCAGAGCCTAAGCTAGCAGACTTGATCAGAGTTAAAGCAGTTCTATAAGGAGGAACAGACCAAGACTCCTCCAGATCAGTGTGCAGGGCTGATTAACATTTATAAGAATTCATGAGCAACTACATACATCTGATCATATCTAAAGAGATAAAGATGCCGTACAAACTCTTTCCTTGTTCTTCATTTACTGTAAAAAGTCATGACAAAAACAGAATAGGAAAATAAGATTTTCAGTCAACCAAAGAAATGAAAATCTTTGGTTGACTGAAAATCTCATTCCTCATTCTTTATTGCTGTGTGATGTGTCATAAAGGTGACTGTTGGATTTACTGTTGAGAGATCTTATCTGAAACATAATAACACCGTCTGTCTTAATAATATATAGCTTGGATTGTACAGAAAATTACTGTTTTTAATTAATTACTGTTCAGAAATCGATCTTTTTTCACTGCATGCTTGTGTATAGACCTGAAGCATCTTATTGGCTGCTTATCACATGCTTATCACTTTGCGCAGTAATATATATACCTATATACACACATATATATACAGCAAGATGATCCGAGTTGGATTTCTGTTCCGGAACGTTCTGTGTAGAGTGTGCTTGTTCTCCCCGTGCTTGAGTGGGTTTCCTCCAGGTACTCAGGTTTCTTCCCACAGTCTAAACACATGCATGTTACGTTGATCAGTCACTCTCAATTGCCCATAGGTGGGAGTGTTTGTTGGCCATGCAACAGACTGGCTATCTGTCCATGGTGTACCCCGTCTTCGCCCAATGATGCTGGGATTGTCTCCAGCCAATGTCTTAATGAGGGCTCTTTAAGTGGAGAAAATGTGTGTAGCACTCTATAAACAGCCCTTACAGTGGTCTAAACCTGCCAATCCTGTATGCCCCTCCAATACATAAGTGTCATCTATGCTGTTCCTACAGTTTGTGATGTCAACATGCACAATCCTTATTACTCACCTAGCTTTGCATGCCATTACACAACTAAAAAAAACTTCCACTCTGTAACCTCGTGCTCCTGTCTAGCTTGTGAAGGTTGATCGGATCTCTCAACTTGCTCTAGGTAATGTTCATGATCAGACTCAACCTGACATAACAAAACCAATACCATTGTCACAGTGGTGTAGGGTTAATCGGAGCACACTGGCCTCATCAGCTGGTGGGTCTTTAATAAACAGGTTCTGTACAGAGCGTTTCAGACAGAGAGTTGTTACAGTATTAGAACTCCAACTTTGCTGTAAAGACCAAGCAAGATATTACAGAATGACCACAAATACATAAAACAGATATGGAGACTGTTTAGATGCAGTCTCTAGTAAATGCTATGGGGATAAGATTAGCTTGATTGTCTGGATTGTCTGGATTGTCTGGAAAACTAATAAAAGTGCCTAATAAAATAATAAAAAGTGGCTAATAAATAATGGATTTAATGGATAATCCAATAGAAATAATGGATTAATAAATTAATATTTATTAACTCTTTGTAATAAAAAATGCATTTAAAATTTTAGCAAATTATGCTTGTTGAGGTCAAAAGTCTCACATGGGAGAAAACAGATACTAGCTAATATTTCACCTGTTGCTCCATGGCCTGGCCAGCATGAACAATGTCAACAAGAAGCATGCATTTTTTGTTGTGTTGTGCAGTCAGAATGCCAATGATTTTCTTCCACTCATCTGTTGGCTTAATTAGAAAACGAGAGAGAGATTTTTTATATTTGTGAGAACACATGTGGATTAAACAGACAATCATACAATCATACAATGCACATTCATCTGAAAATGTGCCTAAAAGAAGACAAATACTCGTAAAAAGTCAATCTGTAAGGCCAATGTGGACAGCGCTATGCCAAGGAAATACCTGCTCTTATGGTTATAGGCAGGATGGCAGGCACAGTGCTGCCTCCTTCTGTCACAGGGAAAAAATAGAAAAATAAATAATAATAAAAAAATAAAGAACCACATACCAAAATCCTTTAAGAAGAGATTTGAATAACATGGGTTTCAATCATTATTTTAAGAAAATGGGAAAAAATATTAGTAAAGCAGCAATAGCAATAAATAAAGCAATCACATCACAGCAAAAACATGTTTCTTTCAAACAATTGCTTCTGTAGCTGCGTTTTCATATATTCACATATTGGAATGAAGAGTGAATGGTTCATTTTGAAACTATTTGACAGGGATTACACACACAAAAAAAAATTCATTTAAAAAAGAAATGAAACCCTGATTTTCTTTTATATGAGCCCTTTAATTAATTATATGAATAATTAATTATTTGAATCTTAATCGTACATTCATAAGGCACACTTACAGGGGCTCTTCTACTAACAGGTCAAACACCTAGAAAGTAAAAAAGCATTTGAATAAAGTTCTATTTTGTTAGCATAGTGCACGCTCGGAAATGAGTCCAAGGGGGGCAAACTCAGAAGGCTTGGGCTGGAGTTCTGGGTGGCTTTGGTGCTTGTGCATATATGGTGAATGAAAATTGTTTGCATTTCTCTCACTGAAAACCTGAACTGACACCCTCCTTGTGCAACATGGTACTGGATTTCCTGACAGGCAGAACCCTGTTAGGATTTGAAACCATACTTCCAGCACATTGATCATAAACACAGATACATGGCTGCGTGCTAAGTCCTAGGCTATACATCCTGTTTGCCTCTCAACAGTAACACCACCATCATCAAATTTACTGATAACACCGCTATCATTGGACTGATCGCTCGGGTGAAGAGATGGCCTATAGTATGGAGGTGGTAGATCTGGTGGCATGATATCAGGACAGTAATCTGTTGGTGTCTACATCCGTAAAGATCTCACCGAGTTGCACAACACAACACAACACAACACAACACAACACAACATAACATCAGTGCATCCCCCTCGTGACTTTTATTTCTTCAGGGTCCTCAAAGAGCCCATAAGATCATCAGGGACAGAACACAACCTCTTTACTCTTCTACTATCTGGCAGACAGTACCTAAACATGAAATCAAGGGCCACTAGATTACGAAACAGTGTAAACAACTCACACCCCATGGCCCTCCCTTCAAACACCACTCCACTGCTGTGTTCTTATCATTAAAGAACATAGATAAAAGGGGTACAAGAGATTATTACTATCACTACATTTCAGTTGTAGAATGAAGAAGAAACTTCTTTTCTCCATCAGTGCCAGGTAACTCTGTTCCTTTTGTATTCTGAGGTAAAACATGGAATACTGGATAATGGATAACACAGAAATATTCCAGAATATAACCCTCCTCCCAACTGTGCAACAAAATAGTGGCACTGGTTTGGATTGCCCTTTAAGACTGGATTATATTTAAAAATCCTACATTTAGTCTATAAAGAATTGTTGAAGTGTAGTTTTGCAGTGACTAAGTCAGAGATATTCATTAGAAAAGTTGGGGCAAAACTCTTCAATCACAACAGAGTTGAAGCAGTTCTGTAAGGAGGAACAAGCCAAACTTCCTCCAAGTCAATGTGCAGGGCTGAGCAACAGTTATAGGGACAGTTTCATTGAGGTCATTGCTGCCCAACAGGGTCACACCAGTTCCGGACAAAACATACTTTAAACAAGGATCTGATGGTTTTACAAAACTCACTCCTCGTTCTTCATTTACTTTGAAATGTCACAAAAAAAACAAACAAAGCAGTTTGTGGACAGAGGAGTTAAAGATCTTTTTGGTTCACTGAAAACTCATTCCTCATTCTTCACTTCTGTGTGGAATGACTTACAGGTGGTTGTTGGAGTTACTGTTGTAAGATATTATCTGCACTTTTTTCTGAACCATCCTATTGGCTTCTTTTCACATGGGGGGTAGCACTGAGTGCCCTCTTGGGTCTCCGTTTATGCAGTAAATTATGATGGTGTCCTAATGTCTTAATGAGTGCTGAAGTGTTCTTGCAATCCCAGCAAAGACAATGAGATTCAGTGCGCTACAGTCTCCCCTAGACTGGGTCCTCTAAGCCAGGCTTTCTAAAAGGGGGTGCTGTGATAAAAGTCTAGTGGAGGGGCTACTAAATACTTTCATAATATTTGGAACTCACCCCTCAAACCCCGCTTACACAACACATTACATGAATGCTAACAATTCAATACTACACCACATAGACAAAAGTATTGGGACACACCTCGTAATCACTAAATTCAGGTGTTTCATTCAGTCCCGTTGCTACAGGTGTGAAAACCATGTGACCATGCAGTCTGCCTATACTAAAGAGCTCTGGTACTGTAATACTGCTACTGGACATGATTAAAGAATGTGAAGGATACAATTATTTGGAACTTGGAGTCTTTGCCAATGGCCCTGCTGGATCGGGAACCCCAAACATTAAGAAAAAAAAATAGGGACACCCACCAGAGTCCTTAGCTGGATCAGATGTCTGATAAGATTTTATTAACAGCTCAAATCAGCTGTCTAACCCTAGAGAGTTAAAGCATGCGAGAGCCCGAGCTGCTGTACTAAAGTTTAAGGTAGAAAAATTGCTTAGTCAGTATGTAATGTTGTTGCTGCACATCAATATCCACCACCAGTACGCTACAGATAAGTCGTCTGAACTCTTTCACAGTATTTAGTCTAATGTAAATTCAGGGTGATCAGGTATTTCCTCAGTTTTCTTCCATTACTCAAAGCCACAGGTCTTCTTGCTGCGGCTGGCATCTCCCCCTGAGGAGGGTCTTAATATGAACCAGTGAAGAGATGCATGTTGACTGATTTGTTTGTCTGTCTACATTTTGTGATGTACTTACCCCACATGCTGGAAACTCTTCATAATTAAAAAGTTGCTGTGGCGGTTTCTAATTACAGAAAGAGCTAAGAAGGTTCTGAACACATGATCCAAATTATATGAGTATAAAGTTAAAAACATGCTCACCCTTCTAAAAGGGCTAAAGTACTCAAATCGTTTATAAGTAAATGTGATGCATGCAGATGCTGATGCAGGGGGGGGTCATGGCGAGGTATTCTGTGTGTTAAAGGAAGAACTGGACGTCCATACTGTCATTATTAATATGCTTATTGTAAAGTTAGCTGCCAAATAAAAAAAAAAGTATATGTACAACAACCACACTGTATGAACCAAGCAAAACACTCCTTTATCTATTATTACAAACTGACAAAATCGTTTTACTAGACATTGTTGATGTTGTTGTTGCATCAAATGGTTGCTCTCTCTCTCGTCTCCTGAATGAGGAGCATCGATCTTCATATCTAAGTTTACTCTACTAAATTAAAAACCTTTCCACCTTTAGCTAGACTGTGCCCTTACTCACAAGAAAACATCTGAGAATGTCTTATTTTTTATATGACAGCCTCTTCAGCAACCATATCAGCACAGTGCAGAAATGGGGGCCTACTAGTAGAGGAAATTGTCTTTTTTAAGTATATAATGAGTTAAGATAACAAATGATCTTCTTCTTGCCTCTGATCAGAGCCATGTATCTCTGCTGGTACTCCTCGATCTAAGTGCAGCTTTTGACACTATAGATCACCTTATTCTCTTGGACAGATTAGAAAACATGGTTGGAATCACATGAACAGCGTTATCCTGGTTCACATCTTACCTTAGTGATCATTTTCAGTTTGTAAAGATAAACAATGTATCATCTAATTATACAAGAGTGAAATATGGAGTTCCACAAGGTTCTGTTTTAGGTCCTCTACTATTTATATTATATATGTTACCATTAGGCTCAGTTATAAATAGACATGGAATCAGTTTCCACTGCTATGCTGATGATACACAACTGTACATATCAGCCAAACCAGATGATAAATCCAGATTAAATAAGATAGAAGATTGTGTAAAAGATATTAGACTTTGGATGCTGCAGAACTTCCTTCTTTTGAACCCTGATAAAACGGAAGTTCTCCTCCTCTGTCCAAAGGCTGCTCGGCTTAAATGTTCAGATTTAATGTTAAATCTTGCTGACTTCTCTGTAGTTCCTGGTTCAGTAGCCAAAGATTTTGGTGTAACAATTGACTCAGACCTGACATTTAATCAACACATAAGTAATAATAATAATAGGTAATATTACAAGGACAGCGTTTCTTCACCTGCGAAACATTTCAAAGTTAAGAAATGCATTATCTATGTCTGATGCTGAAAAGTTAGTGCATGCCTTTATAACCTCAAGGCTAGATTATTGCAATGCATTATTGTCAGGATGCTCCAGCAGGAACCTGAATAAACTTCAGTTAGTTCAGAACGCTGCAGCTAGAGTACTAACTAAAACCAGAACATTCCATCACATCAGTCCAGTTTTATCAGCACTACACTGGCTTCCTGTTAAATTTCGTATCGACTATAAAATTCTTTTACTGACGTATAAAACCCTGCACGGTCTCACACCGGAGTACCAATAGTTCCAAAAAGACTTCAATGGCGTGGGGGAGCTTTTTCCTACAAAGCCCCAAATTGTGGAATAATCTCCCAGTTAATGTTTGGGACTCTGACACAGTCTCAATATTTAAGTCTAGACTGAAAACATATTTATTTAGTTTAGCTTTTGGTAATTAATCTTCTCTTTTAGATAAAGGCAGGAGATCTGGGGGTTCTTGGACACAGAGGTTTATGGTAAACTGAGATGTTGGTGCTGTTGTTCCACCACTTCACGCGATTACACAGGTTTGTTGATGGTGGAGTGGGGGGATCTCAGGGTGCTCTCATAGCAATGTTACCTTCTGGTTCTCTCCTTTTAGTTTAGGCTGTTATAGTTAGATCTGCCGGAGTCGCCAGCCACACTCTGAAATTCTGAAAATTCATATTCTCTACAGTAATACTCCCGAGCCCAACTAACTCTCTCTCTTTACTCTTCCTGAGGTAATGACTGTCCTCCCGTCTGTTGAACACTGTTGAAGGACTGATCATCAGGGTCTCCTCCCCACCCATCACCAGCCAGTTCACCTGTCCATTTACTGCTACACCCTCAGTTACATCACTGTGCCATCCAGATGCACCAGCATTGAGATAGGAGGGACTTTTTCAGCTCACGCCCACTTTACATAAAGACCCAGTCATAGACTGCCTCAGCCAGAGACTGCCTCAGTCTTACACTGCCTCTATCTGTGCAGCTTCTAAAGCTTTGCTATCCAGATTTCAAACAGAGACTCTTTTGTTTGATATTTAGTTTATTAAACTGTAAATACTGTTTAACCAGGGCAGTATGGGTCTCCCCTTGTGAGTCTGGTTCCTCCCAAGGTTTCTTCCTCCAGTCTGAGGGAGTTTTTCTTGCCACTGTTGCCTCTGGCTTGTTCACTGGGGGATATATGTTGTAACTGTCTGTTGTCAAAACTCTGTAAAGCTGTTTTGAGACAACATCGTAAAAAGCGCTATATAAATAAACTTGACTTGACTTGGCATAGTCATACACAGTATGACTTGCAGTGAAATGTTGTGAAAACTGTAAGCTCACATGACAAAATAAAAATAAATATAAAGATATAAAATAAATATAAATATAAAAAGATATATATATATATATATATATATATATATATATATATATATATATATATATATATATATATATATATATATATATATATATATATATATATATAGAAGTATACCTGGAATATTAAGGAGAAGAAAAAAAAAAATATATATATATATAATAATAATATATATATATATAGCATGATGCACTAAACATAAAACATAAAACAAAATAAAACAATATACATGAAATAATATAATATATCATTAAAAGGGGAATAAAAAAAAATGCACATGTAAATTTATGCACTACAGAAATTAACATTGCTGAATCTGCCAATTTTTAAGTTGCAATAACTTTAAGACCATATACAGGTTAAAAATATATACTGAGATATTATATTATACCATAAAAAATATAATATGCCAAAAAAATGAAATAAAAAAATTAATAATTCATAAATACACACTATAGAAACAGAATATAGACAGAAGTGTGCAGTGAAGATGAGCATTGCTAAGTCTGCCACTGTTCTTACAATTCTTAAGTTACAATAACTTTAAGTTCTCCTGAATTTGTAAAATTTCTATTGCACAGCGGTTTTGATGATAAATGTCAGTGAGCCGTTTTACTGTTTATTAATCACTCAGTGGTTGTTCCAGTCGTGTCCACAAGGCGGCAGTATGCTCGGTTCGCGCCCGCCAGTTTCCTGAAGGAAGAAGAGTTAGTGCAGCTGGTGGGACCTGCTCGGTGAGTCCGGTTAGAAACATTTAGAGAAACAAACAACAGAAACATTTAACTGACCAGAGACAGTGACTGAGAGCGCTACTCGTTTTAAAGTTCGTGAAGATGGACTTTGTGACAAACTCGTTGAAATAATGTATATAAGTAGAACAGCAGCGCTGCTCAAGGACAGACAGAGCACTGAGTTTACTGAAGCTCAGGACAAGTAGTTCAGTACACCAGACTGAAATAATGTACTAATATTAAATTAATAACTCACTGATAATAAAAACCACAGAGCACTGTGTTTACTGTAGCTCAGTACGAGTAGTTCAGTACACCAGACTGAAATAATGTACTAATATTAAATTAATAATTCACTGATAGTAAAAACCACAGAGCGCTGTGTTTACTGTAGCTCAGGATGAGTAGTTCAGTACACCAGACTGAAATAATGTACTAATATTAAATTAATAACTCACTGATAGTAAAAACCACAGAGCACTGAGTTTACTGTAGCTCAGTACGAGTAGTTCAGTACACCAGACTGAAATAATGTACTAATATTAAATGAATAATTCACTGATAGTAAAAACCACAGAGCGCTGAGTTTACTGTAGCTCAGGACGAGTAGTTCAGTACAGCAGACTGAAATAATGTACTAATATTAAATTAATAACTCACTGATAATAAAAACCACAGAGCGCTGAGTTTACTGTAGCTCAGGACGAGTAGTTCAGTACACCAGACTGAAATAATGTACTAATATTAAATTAATAACTCACTGATAATAAAAACCACAGAGCACTGAGTTTACTGTAGCTCAGGACGAGTAGTTCAGTACACCAGACTGAAATAATGTACTAATATTAAATTAATAACTCACTGATAATAAAAACCACAGAGCGCTGAGTTTACTGTAGCTCAGGACGAGTAGTTCAGTACACCAGACTGAAATAATGTACTAATATTAAATTAATAACTCACTGATAATAAAAACCACAGAGCGCTGTGTTTACTGTAGCTCAGGACGAGTAGTTCAGTACACCAGACTGAAATAATGTACTAATATTAAATTAATAATTCACTGATAGTAAAAACCACAGAGCGCTGAGTTTACTGTAGCTCAGTACAAGTAGTTCAGTACACCAGACTGAAATAATGTTCTAATATTAAATTAATAATTTACTGATAGTAAAAACCACAGAGCGCTGAGTTTACTGTAGCTCAGTACAAGTAGTTCAGTACACCAGACTGAAATAATGTACTAATATTAAATTAATAACTCACTGATAGTAAAAACCACAGAGCGCTGTGTTTACTGTAGCTCAGTACAAGTAGTTCAGTACAGCAGACTGAAATAATGTTCTAATATTAAATTAATAACTCACTGATAGTAAAAACCACAGAGCGCTGTGTTTACTGTAGCTCAGTACGAGTAGTTCAGTACACCAGACTGAAATAATGTTCTAATATTAAATTAATAACTCACTGATAATAAAAACCACAGAGCGCTGTGTTTACTGTAGCTCAGGACGAGTAGTTCAGTACACCAGACTGAAATAATGTACTAATATTAAATTAATAACTCACTGATAATAAAAACCACCGAGCGCTGTGTTTACTGTAGCTCAGGACGAGTAGTTCAGTACACCAGACTGAAATAATGTACTAATATTAAATTAATAACTCACTGATAGTAAAAACCACAGAGCGCTGTGTTTACTGTAGCTCAGTACAAGTAGTTCAGTACACCAGACTGAAATAATGTACTAATATTAAATTAATAACTCACTGATAATAAAAACCACAGAGCACTGAGTTTACTGTAGCTCAGGACGAGTAGTTCAGTACAGCAGACTGAAATAATGTACTAATATTAAATTAATAACTCACTGATAGTAAAAACCACAGAGCGCTGTGTGACAGCTAACGTTAGACTGCTACGTCGATCACGGCTGTTGCTGAAGTGCAGGTAATAAAGTCCACATACAGACTAGCAGGTGAACTTTGTATTCCTGACGGGTCTTAACTGCCAGGTCAGTGCAAGTGGTCCTACAAGAGGTAGCTGACTGCCCTGGCGAGGGTAGCTGGTCTTTTCCTGCCTTTGTTAGAGTTTATTAGTCACATATTTCATCATTAGAAGAAGATCGAAGACACAGATTTGCTGAAAGAGCTCAGACCACGTAGGTATTCTTCTTCTAAAGGTCTCTGGAGAGTAAAGTTTAATGCTCACCCTGATGAGGAAGATCTGTTAATACAGGAATTTCCAGACTCCTTCATTTAAACAGTTGCTATGGTTTGTTGGTAGACAGCTACTGTCCCAGATAGCAAGCAGGTGTTAGTCCTCTGGCGTTAATAAGGTAGCCCGCTGACTTCTTGCCAGAGTTTAAACATGCACAACCAACAATTTATTACTGAGAGGGAGAGAAAAACATGACTAGAGTAAACTTGTTTTGTGAAAATGTTGGTGCTAATACTGTATTAATTTTGAAAAACGAATAAAAAACAAATGTAAATTTGAAAAAAGATAAAGAAAGAAGTATATTAAGTGAATTGTACTGGAACTGGAAATGAAGAGTAGCATTTTGTCTAATACTCACCAGTGGGGCAACAAAATTCCGATCAAAAATCCAGTGAACGACCAACTTATGGCTGCCGGTCCTCTTCTTATCTGGAATTGTAGCTGGTGAAGATGTTGTAGATCACCGTAAAGTGTCATGCAGCACTACAGCAGTCTTAGTTTCTCGTAATAATACTGTAGATCTTTATTTGTTCAGGAAGGTTTGCTAGATCTTCTTGTGTTTCATTTACAATATGACTGCGAGGCTGATTGTTGGTTTTTTTAAGGAGAAGAGAAAATGACTCTGCCAGGAATCTCTGAGGCCAAATATGGCCTGGATACTGCAGACATCTCAGACCTCCCCAGTGGTCCCTTAGATGAGTACAGAAAACTGGCATCCTTCAACTGGAAGGAAATGATGGGGTTCTTGGAGGGTGAGGAAATAATTGCTTTTAAGGTAACATGATTGGTTTTCTGTTTTTCTTACACTTGCAGCCTGAAACAGGATGTTTATTAAGTTGTATTGTATGTGGGAGATGATTGTGTTTTAAAGTATGTTTTGCTCTGAGTCTGAATTTGAAATTTTTAAAATTTAGCAGAATATTCATATCCTTGGTTTACAGTGTTCTGATCTGTTCACTCTTTCTCCGCTCACTGAGCAGCAGCACGTCTTTCAGACACTAGAGAACGACCCACTCTTCACGAGGCAGCCGGGTGAGGATGTTCTGGTGGAGAAGAAGAGGGAACTCACCTTCCGCCGCTGCAAACAACTCTTTAAGTACAACTTCCTGACACAGGATGAAATGATGCAGAGTCCCTGGAAGGTGACCGTCCTCAACGACTGTCTGGGCATGTACGACTGGTCCTTGGGAGCCAAATACTTCCTCAACAAGGGGGTGAGCCGAGCACTGTTTAAAACTTTGCTGTTAAAATAATTTGCACTCAGAGGTCTGAGGTGGTCCTGGCATGATCATTATTTTTTTTGAATTTTGAAAAATGATCATTCTTTCATTCTCCTTCATAAGCCCTGTAGGTTTTTTTTTAAAATATATTTATTCAGTTATTCTAATCTTCAGTTAGTTCTACCAGCAATGTGTGTATTAGAAAATATTACACTTAATTTTAGTTTATACACACCCAGCATCAGCAACTACGCGCATAAGTTCATACTTTAAATGGCACATTTAAGATTATGATATAGCTGTTCAGTCTATAAAGAAGACTTTAGAACATGCAAATGAGAAAATCCAGTACATGAGCTCTGCTGACCGCTAGGGAGTAAAATGCACAAGCTTGCTCAGCACCAACCAATAAAACACAGAGAAGCATCCAATGTTAGCTGTCTGCCATATCATCTGTACAGAGTACAGTTATAATGATCCTTTATTTTATTATATTAATCTATGTTGCATGTCCTCTGTATAGAATATAGTTATATTTATTATTTATTATGTAATGTTAACCAATGTTGCATGTCCTCTGTACAGAATATAGTTATAATTAATATTTATTATGTAATATCAAACAATGTTGCATGTCCTCTGTATAGAATATAGTTATAATTATTATTTATTATGTAATATCAAACAATGTTGCATGTCCTCTGTATAGAATATAGTTATAATTATTATTTATTATGTAATATCAAACAATGTTGCATGTCCTCTGTATAGAATATAGTTATAATTATTATTTATTATGTAATATCAAACAATGTTGCATGTCCTCTGTACAGAATATAGTTATAATTAATATTTATTATGTAATATCAAACAATGTTGCATGTCCTCTGTATAGAATATAGTTATAATTATTATTTATTATGTAATATCAAACAATGTTGCATGTCCTCTGTACAGAATATAGTTATAATTAATATTTATTATGTAATATCAAACAATGTTGCATGTCCTCTGTATAGAATATAGTTATAATTATTATTTATTATGTAATATTAAACAGTGTTGCATTTCCTCTGTACAGAATGTACTTATTGATATAATATATTAAGCTATAGCAGTAATAGGTAACGGTATGTTAACTGTATTACCATCAGGGAGGATGGCATGTACTGAATTTCACATTGTAATTAAATTTGAGTCACTGTGATCTTGTTTATCCTGATAATCCATTCCTGATCAATTCATTTGTTTAAATTTGCATTTTTTGTCCGAGTGTATTCTGTTTGCTTGGCTCTTTTGGAAACTTGGCAGCCTGATATTCTCTCAATGATAGAAATGTGTTGTGAATTGAATGGCTGTTTTTTACTCTCACTCTGTATTGTTTTACGTTGTTACTCTTTTCAGATGTTTGGTGGTACAGTGGCTAACTCTGGCTCCCAGAGACACTTCAGATTTGTGCAGGACACAGAGGACATGATGGTAATGTGGATTCTTTATATCTGCATGTTGTCAGAATTCAGTGCTACAGCTGACACAGTGGTAATTTAGGCTCTGTTTGGGTGAAAGGTTGCTCAATTCAGAGTTCACAGCAGGTGTAACCTCTGTCCTCAATGCTGTAGTCATGGCAACAACATTGAATGACCCTGAATAACCTCTTTAAGACTTGTCTGGTACTTTTTGCACTGGAGTTTGTATTAAAGTGATTCTAAAGGTTTCTGTGCTGCAGGGTTTTCTGTATTAATCTGTATGTAGTAGTTTTGTCAAGTGTAAGAAGTTGATATGTACTCATGTTTACATACAATAAAAAATATATATTTTAAGAAACAAATGTAATGAAAGACATAGACTGTTTAGTAATTGGATCTACATTTTCTCTTTTGTGTTTAGACTTTTGGGTGCTTTGCACTGACTGAACTAAGCCATGGTAGCAACACAAGGGCCATGAGGACGACAGCCACTTACGACCCCAGAATGCAGGTACACTTTGCTCATAACGCCGACTTTTCTGTGCCAAATCATGTGCATACTGATGAAATAGGTTTTCAGTGGTGTTTGGAGATGGCAGCTGTCTGAGAGCTGCAGGTAGAGGGAAGCGCTCTTATCACTTTTATCTGTTCGCGCATGGCCTTCAGCTTGATTTACGTTTCAGCTGAGTTGCTCAAGTTCAGAGTGCAGAGCAAGTGTTACAGAGTTCATCCTGAATTCACACGTATGTAGCTATTCATGTTGTATAGTCTGTAAAATATAATGTGTAGTAAGAAAGACATTTCCAAATTTTGGCCTAATATGTATGATTAAAAAAGAATAGTTAATAAATAAAAGATGTATGATGTATTAATAATACAAATAATATTTGCTAGACTTCACTTTTTTATTTTAAGTTAATTCAGGTATTATTTGGACTTCAAAAATCTGTTAAATCATCAAAAAAACTTAATAAACGTAATACTTATAATAAAATACTAAATAAAACTTAATGAAAACCTAATAAAAATTATAAACAGTGCTAGAAATATAATTATATATACTACATGCTACATGGAGAGTTCTATCCTGTCTCATTCTCCCAGTGCTCTTGATACCTATTTTCTCTGTTTCTCTCTCTCTCTCTCTCATTCCTTCTTTGTTCCCCTCTCTATCTCTTTCAAAGGAGTTTGTAATAAACTCTCCAGACTTTGAAGCAGCGAAGTTCTGGGTGGGGAACCTGGGAAAAACTGCAACGCATGCTGTAGTATTTGCTCAGCTTTACACGCCTGATGGTGTCTGCCATGGTCTGCACTCTTTTGTGGTTCAGGTACTGTATTTGGCCAGTTTAGATTTTTATCTTCATTCATTCATTCATTCATTAACTCCTCCAGTTTACTGCTGTCATGTAGTCATGTGACTAGAATCCGGAATCATAGTTGTTTTAGCTTGGTGTGAATTGATGGATGGCTTAGCGGCGAGAATCTCTATAAATATTATTGATTTATAAAAGCTGTGATTTTGTAGTAGTTTAAGTAAAAGAAAGAAGAACATCCTGGACACTTCTCTGTTTTCATCTCGAGTTATCATGCTATTTTCATACTGCAGGTTAGGGATCCTAAGACGTTGCTGGCGATGCCGGGAGTGATGGTTGGGGACATGGGAAAGAAGCTGGGTCAAAATGGACTGGACAACGGGTGAGTGGTCACCTCAGCTGTACACTGCTGCTCCGTGCTGCAAAAGGGTTTATTCCTCTAAAAGACCACTAGGTGGCAGTGGGTATAAAAACAAGTATGTGTTGAAAACTTTGTGTTGAATGTTCATGCTCAGATTGTGTGTGTGTGACTATATAACATTTGGAATCTTGTTTTTCAGTTTTGCAGTTTTTCACAATGTCAGGATCCCTCGAGAAAATCTGCTCAATAAGACAGGAGATGTGACACCCGACGGACAATATGTGACTCCTTTTAGGGTCAGCACGAGCTTTACTTTACTTTTACTTTAAACTGTGCAGTGATGTGAGCCCTTCTTTTCTAAAAGAACACAATGTTAAATGTTAGAAGAATTCAGGAACTGTGTGAAGTACCTAGTTCATCGTTCCTGTGTAGTGATGCTTCTAACTAGAAAAAAAAATCTAATTACCATTCAGGCTTATAACGGTCATGCAGTATTTCACCAGCAGTAGTGATCAGAGCTGGTTATTCTAGTTATTTTAGCCTCAATTCTCAGATTATAGTGGAGTTAGTTTAAATTGACTGATGGAAACCCATGAAGAGGACTTTAGGAAAACAAACAGGAGGTGTTAGTTCAGTTGCTTTAGCAGAAATGATGCCACACCGAACACTGAGAGTTCTGTTTATTTGAAGTGTCACATAAGGTCATTTCTGTCTGTAACTCTCTCTCACACTCTCTTACTCTCTCTCTCTCTCAATCCTTCACTGACAGGACCCTAATAAACGTTTTGGGGCCTCTCTTGGTGCGCTGTCTGGAGGAAGAGTGTCCATTACGAGAATGGCTGTGGTGAATTTGAAGTTGGCCTTGATAGTGGCTGTGCGATTTTCAGCCACACGACGTCAGTTTGGGCCCAAAGAGGACGAAGAGGTCCCAGTCCTGGAATACCAGCTGCAGGTACCTGCACTACACATCTCACTGATCCACACAGATCACACTGTTGTAAGAAAGAAGATAACAGACGCATGTCAGTATCATTATTAGAACTTTTTAAATGTCAAAAAACGTTTTTTCAGGCGTTCTAAATACCAGATTTTGATGGAAACTTTCCCAAAACATCTGCTTTTCAACCAAAAAAAGAGAGGGGGATAAAAAAAACATGTAGTTTTTATTTTAAGCCCAATCAGCACTAATATGGGTAAAAGATGTCAGTGCTAAGGTCTTGGCCCAAGTCTTTGAAAAGCTGCACAGCTGTGAAACAGTGCTGCAAGCTGTGATTAATGCAAAAACAGCAACACAAGTAAAATAGGACTAAACTGAGGACTCTAGATTTTGGCTGCTCTTTGCTCTCACAAAGCACATCTATGGGAGACACGATTCCATGAACAGAAACAGGTCTTTCATCAGAGCTCTAATTGTTTTATGGACCACAGATACCTTTATCTTGGTTTTTCAAGGTGAAAGTTGTAAGAATCGGCCTTGCGTGTCCATACAGGTGCACTGTATCTACTACAGATTAACCTTATTCTATTGTGTTTTCTGTTACAGCAATGGCGCCTAATTCCATACTTAGCGGCTGTTTATGCCCTAGATTTCTTCTCCAAGTCCTTCTTCAAGAACTTTGTAGAGTTTCAACTTGGCCTCTTCATGAAGGACGACAGTGATAGACAGGTACACTATTTCTGTGGTTCACTTTTAGCCAGTATAAGCCAGATTAACCCCACAACCATTCATTGTTTTGTGTGTTTGTGTTTGTGCATTCTTAAGGCTGAGCTGGGTAGAGAGATCCATGCTATGTCATGCTCCAGCAAGCCTCTGGGTTCGTGGACGGCCCAGCGGGGAATTCAGGAGTGCCGTGAGGCCTGTGGAGGACACGGATACTTGGCCAGTGTGTTTAATTTCTACTGCTATTCCTAAAACGCGTTCAACCACACAAACACTGGCTTTGTCTGAAACTGAAGGCAGCTGTGTAGATGCCTTGCTGCTTGTACAGTCTCATAAGTTGATGCCTTAGAAGGCAGTGTGGGGATGCTTATCTGCAACTGAATCACTTTTGAAACAAACGTTAAAGGCAATGATGCATCAGTGATGCCAAGTCTGGACAGCACACTGCAAGCTGTTAGCACTAAAAAAATTTACAAGAAAAATAAAAAAGAATTTATGTGTACAGACACTGGTCTCTCTCCTCCACTGCTGTTTTCTGCTGTTTTATCCAAACCACATCAGTGCTAATGTAACAAATTCTGAAATATAGTGTCCACCTACCTCAGAATACTGAATAAGAATAAGTGCAGGCAGCATTTATTACATTTCAAACACAGCTTTTGTAATCAGTCCTTCATTCTCTTCAGACAAAGACGTGGGTGTGTAGGCTTTGACATCAGGAGCATGACTTCTGAAAGAGTCTGACAATATTGTGATGTTGTATTTTTGCCACCCCTTGGTTCTGGTGAAACTAACATAACTTACCTCTCATTCTTTTCTTAGTGAACCGACTTGGAGACATCCGCGATGACAATGACCCGAACTGCACATATGAGGGGGATAACAACGTTCTGCTGCAACAGACCAGCAACTACCTCCTTAGCTTGCTGCAGCACAAACAGCAGGGTCTGTCCTTCAGCACAGGCTTTTTAATAGACAGTTTATAGTCTTACATTCTTTACATTAACATGGGCTTGGGAATTGCCATTAGTTTGCTAAAATATATTGCAGTATTTTGAGACTTATTACCTTTTTTCAACTGTACAGCCACCAGTTTTTGTTGGCGACAGTCCCTTTTTCTAGTCATACATTTTGCGAAAGGTCTGCGAAATTTACCTCGTGGTGAATGCTCCAGTTTGGAGAATGTGAGACAGTGACCAGTCCTCTGTGAGATATTGCACTGTCCTTAATGTACATACGTTGTTTTTGCTGTACTCAAAGACGCCTCAACTATAAGCCTCAGTTCTCTGTAAAGCTTGGATGCGGCTGTGTCTGTTAAATAACATTGGTTTTAGTGTCTTGAGCATATAGAACAAGCCTTTATTCTCAACAACGTTATATAGTCGGGGTCGTTGCACATGAAGTAGGTATGGGTTGTGTTATGCTGCATGTTAATACAGAGTGGTAGAAGAAGCAGGACAATATATATTATATACATTATAGTGGATGGTTTGCTCAGCATGTTGTGGCTATTAGTGTCAAGGTAGTTTTGGCCAGATATGCGTTTAGATTGGACTTGTACTGACTGCTTAATGATCTTCATCTTTCTGTCCCACTTTCACTCATGCACACTTTATTGTAGGTAAAGGGAAGATAGAGTCTCCTCTGAAGACAGTCAACTTCCTAGATGACTGGAACAGGATCCTGGAAAGCAGGTTTACAGCTGCCTCGGTGAAGGAATGCATGGACTCATCAGGTACATCAGCATCTAAAGAGAGGACACTCATTTAGTGCTGCCAGACATGCCATTTATCTCTCTTCCCTCAGACACTCAGGAGCCCTAACCATTGAAACAGATATAAAATATCTCTCTTATTGTGTATGTAATACGTCACTAAGGCACATCAGCAAAATGCTCTTCCAAAGAATGTCTCCTGCAAAGTTTAAACTTTGTCCTTCGAGTTGATGCTCTGAGAGATGACTGCAATAACCAGGTCTAGATATTTAGCCAAAGGAAGGCAGGAATGCATTTTTCCATGCTGTTATTGGATTGAAGTTTATTTTTTCGTGCTGGTACTGGATTGTAGTTTCCAGAATGACTCATAACAACAATGGGTGCGGGTACAAAGCTACTGCCTCCTAAAAACCCCGGGAAAGGTTTCTCAGACAAAGCAACACCCTTTAAAATACAAATACCGTATCATGTTTCATGTGTGTTTTACCGTAATGAGGTCGCTCCGCTGTGCTGGAGACGCCCGTGCAGGGAGCGTTGCTCATCCTTGGGCCAGGGCCTCTGCAGCACATCTGCTCTACATCTGCTCTCCTTTACAGACTTCATTCTTCAGCTCGTGCCTTAACTGGCTGTTGCCTGGCGACAGGGGTCACGAGAGCCGCATTTTAATTGGACGGGGAGACAGAGAGGAATACTTGCTGTGTGTCACGCTCTGTCACCCAACATATAACATGAACAATGTGTCAAGGAAACGTTTTGAAGGCAGTGATGGATTTAACGACACAACCAGCTACCACATGGAATGACACAAAGGAATCTAATACATTCTTTACGTTAAATTTACGTTAACATAGTTTTTAGGCTTGGGAATTTGCCAGTGGTTTGCAGAGTGTTTTGATAAAGTATATTGCAGTATTTTGAGATTTATTACCTTTTTTTTACTGTTCAGCCACCAGTTTTTGTTGGCGAAAGTCCCTTTTTCTTGTTCTACACTTTCTAAAAGGTCTGCGATATTTACCTCCTCGTGAATACTCTAGAATATGAGACAGTGACTAGTCCTCTCTGAGATATGAGAGTCCATACGTTACATAATTTAGTGCAATTCCTTTTGCTGTACTCAAAGACTCCTGAACTGTAAGCCTCAGTTCTCTGTAAAGCTTGGATGCGGCTGTGTCTGTTAAATAACATTGGTTTTAGTGTCTTGAGCATATAGGACAAGCCTTTATTTTCAACGTTTTATAGTCTGGGTCTTTGCACATGAAGTAGGTATGGGTTGTGTTATATTCTCAGCCGTCTTAGAATGTCAGCTTCTTGTTCAAATTTTCCCATTTCACCTTAAATGGTGCAGTAGTTGTTTTCATTCATGCAACTCTAAACCCATGATGATGAAATGATGAGGGTTGAAAAGTATTATGCCTCCAATTACTAACCCAGTCAGGGTCAAAGTGCAGATTTACACCCTTCCTGCACCTTTTCACATTTTCATAAATGCAGTGTTGTTTGGTGCTGAGTGAATTTGAAGGGTAACTAAACAAGATGCAACACCATCAAGATGCAAATATTATAATAATATGCAGGAATGTGTATGTTTTAGTACTGTAACTATTTAAACAAGTGGTTTTAGTGTACATTGTACTATTGTACACTCCCAGACAAAAAATAGGCCATGCCCAAGATGGCCAATCATTAATCTTTTATGGTCTTAACCTCACATCTTTAAATAAACTAATAAAAGTAACTTGGTATGGAAACTTTTTCCTTATATTTCTGTAAATAGTAAAGTTTTGTGGATGAACTTACAGATACTTTTTTTCCCCACTTCATGTTTGACCCATTTTTGTCCCAGGATTGTTTACAACAGTGTCATAAGCACATGCTTAACCAAACAGTCACACGCCACAGTCCTGTCAGCTCCTGAGTATTTGTTTCTATTTAAGGTGACATCACTTACCAACTGTTTGGTTTTGACCTTAAACTCAGACTAGCTGCTAGGTGACAAAATGACGCACTGTAAAAAGTGCCAGCAAATCAAGCAGAGTGTGTCACCAGTGCTTTAGCAAAGAGACCACCTTTAGCCAAAACAGCAAACCCTGGGGTCTCGTTATCTTCCAAATGTCAAAACCAAACCTGCTCATTTTGTTTCTCCTATTTCTGCAGAGAGTTTTAGCATGAAGTAGTAGATCTTGTGGCTGTAATATGAGAATAACTCATTTATAAGCCTATATAATTTCCATATAGAATTTTAATTTGCCTTTTGTTTCCAAAAGTGTTTTTTCCATGTGTTCAGGAAGAACAATGAAACAGTAAGTGGACACAGATTCCCCAATGCTTGGTTCTAAACTTTCCAGTAGGACTTGGTTTCTTTTATGCCTTGGAAATTCAAACAACACCCCGTTGTCATGGTTTCTAATTGAGTGTCTACATGTGTGTTGGAGGGGGGAGGCTTTCAGAGCCTAAGATCAGACCTGATAATCAGATCTGATTCAGCCAAAGTCTCCCCACCTGTTTTCAAGATCATCATTAGTATCTATCGTAATACATCAGCTTCTCCTCAAGTCTCGGCCCATTTGGCTTTCTCATTCGTCAGCTGACGTTTGTCTGCTGCAAATAATGAATGTTATTAAAGACGTCTAAATACTGTATATATTATCCTATTTGGCCAATATTATTTTCTAGGGCTGTGGCAAGAACCTGGCGATACAATACGTATTGTGATACAGTGGTCACGATTCAATAAATCATGATATATTGTGATACTGCAAGCGAAGTGATATGTTGCAATTTTTTAAAATACTACTATTAAAACACACCACTGTATGAACAGGTTTATCAATGCTTACAATAGCATTGCATCCTTGTGCTGCTTGTTATGTTGGAGTGGCGCTGAAAATGGATTACAACACTGCCATCAAGTGGTCAGAGGTTTAAACATAATACACAATGATTCACTGTCTGCCAGGAATCTGTGTATCAATACTGTGTTTTTGAGAATCGATACAGTATCACCAAACATAATATCCCGATATTCAATATTTTCGATATTTTCTTACACCCCCATTATTTTCAGCAGCAATGTTTTTGTTGTTGTTTTGTTTTTGTTTTTGTTTTTTGTTTTGTGCATATTGTCACATCATGCAGTGTTCTGTATTTTATATTGTCGTGTTTTTTCTTCAGTGCCTCTTGCAGCGTATAAGTGGCTGGTGTGCTTCCTGCTCGGAGAGAGTCAGCGGAAGTTAGCCCAGCAGAAGGCTCTGGGACTGGCAGACTTTGAGGCTCGCAATAACAGCCAGGTACACCTGCACTTTATTTACTCTGTATTGTGACTAAGCCTCCCTGTGAACTGATGCAGGAGACAGCAATGTAGTCTTCTAGGCCTGTTTCACACCTGGTCCCTCTGAGCGACACCAGTAATGTGGCAGAGTGACTTTCCCAGCTTGCATGCCTTGGCCTGAAAGCAGCATCCGTGCTGCGTAGTGGTTCAGCACATTCTGCAGACATTCTTTACCGCAGTGTACAATGTAGTCAAATAAATAACTTTGCTAAGTAAAAAAATATCATTAGAAAAGAGCATGAAATGTGTTTTCCCTCAGAAACGTTCAACTTTTGACCTTTAATGTGTGGAGGACCTGCTGTGACATGTGTTATTGTATTATTTTGTATTATTTTATCCAGTGTTCTGCTTCATTTTTGTCAGTTTCATAAATTGATTTAGAGGCTTTTTATCTCTTAACATGAAAAGAAACACATTCTGCATCGTTCACACTAGGTCTGGACAATAATTCAATATCGATATTTACCGCAATATGTTTAATACCGGTGATATAATTTAAATTTCGATATGTATTATTTCTGGCAGGGGTGCAGCCAGATTTTTATTGGCACGCGGAATCACCCTTAGTGGCCCGTCTGTATGTCGCTGTGTTAGCAAGACAAAGTTAAATAAACTTAAGGCTGATTTAAGGCTCATTTATACTCCCTCTTTGTGCGGAAATGTCTGCATGCGTTTGAAGTGATATGAGCTCCACACGTGTCTGTTTTTAACATTGAGTATAAATGAGCATTTAAGCACCGTTATTTTTCTGACTGAACATCCTGAATTTACAGAACTGCCTGTAGTGATGGCTACGTCATTTACACTGCTCCGTCGCGTCAACTGACATAAACACACTTCTCCTCTTCAGCTGGTCGCATGTTAACAAAGGTGCTCTTGGCGTAGTCCAATTATATCACATGCTTGCGTTTCCAGGGGTTACGGGGCAGACTCGATTAACACTTGTAGTTTTATAAAAGCTTGTATTTCTTGTAAACATCTAGACTTTAGCCTACAAATGTTTGACTGAATTTCATAACATTATTTAGTGAGCAGCATATCAGCTCAGACAAAATGTAAGGGTTAGGGTGCGTTGTAACATTCTTACTGCTGCAGTTACAGTAAAATGTATTTAATTAGGTAGTAATTATTCATTATTCTGTACATTTGTGTTTATTTATATTTTAAATACAGTGTTTTATTTATATATATATATATATATATATATATATATATATAATACTTTTGGAAAGAAAGGCCGGCCCTTTAGTATTCTGATATTGTCCAATCTGGCCCCCTGATCTAGAGGATTCCATTATAGTTTTTCTGAGGTCTTCAAGTTATTTATATCAATATCGACTGAAATTAGGCAATATATCGCAATATACATTTTGGCCATACCGTCCAGCACTAGTTCACACCATACTGAGGTAAGATGTCTGATACAGGCCTTAGGCTAGCACAGAATGTTGTTGAAGCAGGTTTAAGGTTGAGTTTTTTGCAAGATAGCAAACAATCCTTTAAGTCATTTTCAGTCTACAGTATGTACAGAGTGCTGCGTCTGAGAGTAAGTTAAGTAATCCTACTTAAATGATTTTTCTGACCCAGACCCACTTCTAAAATTTGTCTCTTGTGTTAGTCCAGATCACAAGTTAGTTATTAGTTGTTGGACTGTGTGTTGGCAGGAGTTATGATTTAATATATAGCAGTATGTTGTGATATTGTAATAGTAGTATATTGCATTTGTTTATCTAAATTATGGAAAAATGTCATAGTATATGCATAAGTTTGCTAACGCTATTGTTAGCAGTTTGCGAGCATAAACAGTGACTGTCAATAAACTACAAATGTTATTGTCATTTATTATTGGCCTAGCTATTGGTACTTTACTGTGATATTCTCTTGCCAGTATTCTACACTTTGCAGATAGAAACCCCTTTAAATGCATGTGCAATGAGCTAAAAGTGCAGAACAGCAGTGAACACGCCTTTGATTGTTTCATAACTGGGACATAGCTGTTACAGTAAATCCCAACAGCCGTTTTTTAATCCCAAAGTGGAGTTTATATACATGCGCAGTCACGTGTAGCAATGTGATGTGTTCAGTCTTTGCAGGTTTCTGATGACGTTACTACATCATTCACACTGTGACTGTATCAACTCCCCCAGTTAGCAAAATAGAATACCTAGAACTGCCTGCCGTCATAGCACACATGGATATGATGTAGAAAGGGTGTGTACCTTGTTGTTTTGAGGGTCCGGCTGTAAAGAAATTATATGCAAGGGGCTACAAGTTAATTTGATATAATAGCAGTTTAGAGAGGCGGCAGCTGTGCAACTCCACCCAAAATGTGCCTAACTCCACATGTCTTACCCCACCCTCCGTCCTCTCACTGCTAGACTTCAGTATGTTTTTAAGTGTCAGACTCTCTCCAAAACAGAGTGTGTCCTGCCAAGTGACCTCAAATGAGGACTATGCGAGAGACGGTGGGGTGGGTTACAAACCGTTTGGGAGACTAATAAGAGAACCACCACTCAAACCCTTTAAGTAGTTTATACTCTACTACTATAGTTTATAGTGTTTTGAAAGTAAACTATATCTGCTGCATCTATGGCGTACAATCGATTACCACTGAAAATGAAAAACTCAGAACAGGCCAAAAACCTTCTTTACTTTCAGTGTAGTTCAATGTGAAGAGGATTTATTTCAAGTGATTTCTGGAGTATTTTTATTGATCTATTCATCATGAAACCTTCACAGGATGTAAAGAGCTTCCGTGTTCAAATGATATAGAAAAACTTTACTGTCATTTAAAAATTAAAACACTACATTTCTATTTATATTTGTCTTTTTTCATTCATGAAGCATTAAAATGTTACAATCTAAGTTATTCCATTTTACTTTATTTTATTATCGTTACCACACAGTAACTCCACACTTCACTTCAGCCCACATATTTCCTAGTGGGTTTAGGTCCGGGATATAGGGGGACTATGGTAAAACCTAGATTCTGTGCTCAGTGAACTGTGTTTGTATTGACTTTGAGGTCTGTATTGGGTTATTGTTGTGCTGAAAGATCCTGCTAGGGCCCAGTTTATGCTTCAAGGCTGTTGATTTAATATCTGTCAGTTCTCGATGGAGACTGTAATACCATGTACCTGAACAAGTAGTCCAAAGTCCCACAACTTTACAGGTCCACCTCATACTTCATACTTCTTTTTCAGCATGACTGTTTTTGTGTCTTTGTTGCTAAAAGCTCTATTTTGGTCTCCTCTGACTAGAGAACACGGTCCCGCTGAACATCTGGTAAACTGTAGACGCTTTAGTTTGTTGGTCCTTGACAGCAGAGGCTTTCTTCTGCCAGCCCTTCCAAACAACGTGTGGTCATGTAGGTGGTGTCAGATTGTAGTCTGGGAGCCGTTCTGACCCCAAGACCTGACTAATGTCTGCAGTTCCCCTGCTGTGATTCTTTTGCCATTTGAACTGTCCTCCTCACTGATCAATGCAGACATATGACCTCTTTTCAGTAGATTCTGAGCATCTCCAGTTGCTTTAAGTTTCTTAATTATTGCCCTGATAGTGAAAATAGCCAATTTAAACTGTTTAGCCGTTTACCATTTTCTGATTGTGCAGCTAAAGGAGTTTTAGCCTGTGTGTCGCCCTATCCAGTTCTCATTGTGGATGGCTCTTCTACAAGAGAAGTCTGGCTGATAATGCTGTTTACTCAGATTTCTCTCAGTGAAGGAAATCTTAAACTATTTGTTTTCAGTCGACAATCAATTGTCTTGCCTGTTACCAAGCAACTGACCATACTTGCAAAGTTTAAAAAATATGTTAAATGTTAAAAAATGTGATGTTAAAAAAAACCCCAGAAAGATTAGTATTGTGAGAGTGCTCGGTGCTGCTTATCACTCTTTACCATTAAAATTGAACATTAGCTGTAATTACAACTGTTCTCTGTAGCGTATGTAGCCTGCGTGACGTGTGCTTGAGAAGAACGGTCAGAGTTTTGGTAAACGCTCCTAATAAACAGTCACATATTCAGCTCCTCATTATTCATCACCATCACTGTAATATTTAATGTGATCATTATTCATCAGCATTAACACAGGAAGGTGATAAGAGGGGCAGTGGGGATCTGCTGTATATCATTTACATCCTCTGGATGTTTCAGATGAATGGACCAATAGAAATGCTCCAAAATCATATAGAACAATTCTGGTTCCATTGAATTAAAAACTATTTTGTCCTCTTCTGTAAAGTAGCATTTTTGGGGATACTTGTTTTTCTTTGGCGAGCGACGATATGCTTGTTATAGTAAACTCTTGCAGCGTAAAACAATAAAAACAGACAATTACAACTTTAGCCAGGGTTGTAGTGATGTCATTAAACTACTTTCTGTCCAACACCGCATTAGAAGAGCAGCCACAGCATTTGCCTGCTGTCGTGTTTGGTGCATTGGAACAAACAGTGTAGTTATAAAGTTTAAGGTTAAAGTTTAAAGTCTTAAGTGATAATAACAGTTTTTTAGCTTTTTAATTATTATTTTCTATGCAGATAAACTTTTCATTTATTTCTTTTTTGGTTGTTTTTTTTAAATATTGCAATAAATCACAGAACAAAAAATGTTGCAATTCCAGTGTTTTCAATATGATGCAGCTCTAACTGGAAGTCTGATAAATAATAAAAGCTGAAGTGTCTGAAAGCCTTCACTGTGCATCTTTATATAAATGTATGTTCAACAAAGTGTTTTAAGAATATATTTAAGACTACTTGTTAAGATCTCTCTCTCTCTCTCTCTCTCTCTCTCTCTCCCTCCATCTCTCACTCTGTATTTAGGTATATTACTGTCGCTCGTTGGCTATAGCCTACATCGAGCACACAGTTCTGCAACGCTTTCATGACCTGTCAGAGGATATGGAAACTCCAGCGGGTCTCAAACCAGTTCTGAAGAGGCTTTGTGCTCTCTATGGCCTCTGGACCCTCGCCAGTCACATGGCCACCCTCTACCAGGGTAGGCCTTTTTTGTGCCCTCTCAATTATGAAAGATGATGATGAAAATGTCCTTTATTCTAAAATAAAAAGTTATTTTCTTTAATAAGGTGGTTATCTATCTGGTAAGGAGCCAGCAGACTTCATCCAGAATGCTATTCTTGCTCTCTGTGGCCAGGTCAGAATTCTCTCGGTTTGAAAAACACGTGCACATGTATAAACAGACGAATACAGCCTGTGCATTAATGACATTAATGTTTTATTTTGTTGTCCCCAGCTGAAAGACGACGCTGTGGCTTTGGTTGACGTGATTGCACCTCCTGACTTTATTCTGAACTCACCAATTGGCAAAGCTGATGGTGAGGTAAGAGACCTGCTATTGCTCAACACTCAGCTGCGAAAACATACATGCACTGCCTTACTCGCGCACACACACGCACAAGTCTCCTGCCCTGCATTGTGATTGGATATTTGGAAAAACTAAAAGTGTAAATCTGTGAACATAGTTCCCTAATTAATTTCATAAAATGTTTAAATGTTTGGTAACACTTTATGTGGAGGTTACATACATAAGGCCTTAGTAACAAAAACACCTGCCTTAAATAACATATTTTTAAAAAATATACTGGATTATTTGTGAACGGCTCATGTTAGTATTTGCAAAATGGCTCATATTACATAAATACTGTTTCTCTAAAACATCTCATGTCTGGTGAATGCTGATGTCAGTACACACGTATTGGTCTTTAACATTAATGACTGCTGTTAAAAGAAGTGTTTCCTAAATGGATTTTTTTATTAAATCTTTCTTTAGAAAAAAGAGCAGGCTTGTAGTCTAGTGCGTTCTAGTGTAGTCTAGTGCATTGTTCTATTTTTTTCATGGTTTCTATCTAGAACTGAACTCTTAGCAGCTTCTCAGTATCCCTAACCACTAAGCTCACTGTCATGGTCATTTAGATGCACTTATCTTTCCCAAAAGTTTTAGAGTGCCAGTTATTTGTGGCCAATTAATTCTTTCCAGGCCTTTTTACCATATTCTTAACCAAAGTGCACAACTGTTTTTACTCTCTGATTGTAAAAGCCCATCTATGTTTATTATAGTTCATTCAGAAAGTATGGTGAAAGTGTGTGAACAGTCACATACAATAATAATAATAATGTTTTAAAGGGAATCTTAGTACAGAGAGGCTATAATTATACATTTTTTACAGGAAAAATGTTCAGTGTCAGTGTAAAAGTCAGCATCATCTGTTTAAATTACTCCAACCACTGCTTAAGTCCTCTGAAACAGTCCTTGTATATCAACATTGTCACGTATTACCAAACTACTACAGCTCAAGTTGAGTTATTAGTGAACTGTGTCTACTGTGAAGCTTGTTTGAAGAGCCACTGCCTTCAGGGCAATTTAATATCTTACCTCTGCAGAGATGTGACGCGTCATGTCGGCTCTTCATTTTAACATGTTTTCTCAACACTGTTGATTCGTTGACTGTCAGACCGTAAATTGTTGGGTGAAAGAAAACAGACAGCCCTTTTATTAAAAGTCTGAATAGAGACCCAGACGTTTAACAAAACAGTGAGACACACACATGGACACTTGTTCACTAATTCCCTTGTTTATAGTCGAGTCAGTATTTACAGGAAAGTTACTCTTCGTTCTGGCACTGGCTCCTTTCTCTGACTCTACTCCTCAAGTTCCTGTAAAGAGGATTACTGACTTGTGAAACAACATCCAGGACTGTTTGATTCAGGCCTCCAGTGAAACAGTGCTTGTGTAAACTTTGTCAGGGTGGAGTAAAAAAAAAAAAAAAAAAAGTTTGTTAATAAACATATTGAGTGTTTCCTGCAAAGTGCTTCAGTGGGTAAGGCTTAATATGGCAGCATTTTATGGAAAGCTTTCAATGTTCTTGTCCTTTTGTTTTTGTGTTTTAGCTCTATAAGAACTTGTGGGCCACAGTCATGCAGGGCAAGAGTGTTCTCGAGCGTCCATCGTGGTGGGCCGAGTTCTGTTCCGACAAACCTAATGTGGGATCTCTCCGGGCCAAGCTGTAATGTACTGGGAATGCTGACGCTGCCCTTTGGCCACAAGACTTATCTTCCTGAAGGATGTGCCTTGGAACAGTATCCAAACTCAGACAAGTCAAAAGGGAAAATAATCTTGTTCGTTTATAGTGTCGTTGGGTTGCTTTGATTTAGATCAGAAATAATAAGACATTCGTTACAGATGATATTAACTATAAACTAAGAGTGCCTGCTTGGACAGCTAGAAAATCAGTGAAGGGCTACAGAGAATTGTCTCCCTCCACCATTTTCTCTTTAATATCAGTTTAACTTCAATGCAAATTCATTTACAGTGGTTTTATATTAAATGCAGTGATGATGAAAGGAACCAGATGTCAGAAAAGTTTAATGCTTCTTAAAATTCCCTCACAGAAAGCTACTGCTTGTGCCCGAGACGTTGTTTTACGACGATCTTGAACGAAAGTTTTGAACTATATGTATTTTTGATATTTGTTCATGGTTTAAAAAAAGTATATGCAGATCACTGTAAAACAAATGTTGTCTTCAGATACAATTCTGCGCCCCTGATGTACCCTATTATTAACATTACACATAAAGCTGTAGCCTAACTGTATTTTTATTAATGTTTTTCGCTTATCATGTTGGTAATTCTATTCCTTTAAATGTGTTGAGGTTTACTAAAACCTAGTGTAATGTTATGTGATGTAGTTAGTGACCAATATTTCAAAATGTGATCAAAGTAAAAAGCACTTTTAAAAAAATGAATAAACATAAATTGAATTAAATGTGGGTTTGTCATGCATGGATAAACCTTTACTATGGATATTTTCTCCTTTGCAGTGTTTAAGAAACTCTTAAAAAGGGGTTCTTTATAGGTTCTGATTATTTTATTTTATTTTATAAAAACAAATATTTTTATATAAAACCATGGCCATTTTAACGGATAGTTAAGTATTTTTGTTCATGGTTTTGCAGGCTTCTTGTCTGTGATGGGCAACGGTTGTATAGGTCGTTTTTAAAAGGATCACCAAAGCTTGTGTTGTTACAAATCAACAAACCTTTTTGGTACAGTATAAAAGTCTGATGGAGTGCTTAGTCATTTTTATATAAGTAGAATTTTCTCATTGTGATCAAATAAACCAACATAAAAAATAATCTATTATAATATCCCAAAGTTCAGTCTTGCATTTTCTTAAAGCCTGACTTTGAAACGTGCCTTCCAGCTGAAAGGGAACTTTGATGTTCAGGAAGCTTTACGCATATGTTATCCTTCGAAATTCTCTGATGTTCTAGAGAAACTTTTCCATAAACAAAACTGGAATGCATTTTTCCCCATTTGATATTTCCTGCTTTTGCTGAAACTGTCTTTTCATAAGAGTGAATGTAGTGAACTGCTCAGCAGAGGTTTTTCATTAGATAGTGTAAAGCCGCTCAGTGGACTTTATACGAGACACAGGTGTTGCATTTGCAAGGAAACAGATGTTATGAGTTCCTGTGGTTTTGTTTTTGTATAAACACCATTCTGGCCTAATCTGGCTGACAATTATTTGTATTTGATTTCTTTTTTTTTTTGAAGTTCAGTTATCACAGGTTAATGTCCTACATTTGTCTTGTATTTTATTTTTATAGGTCCGCTTACGACATCTGCACAGTAGATGTACCAGAAGCAGTCATAACTCAATTTTCCATGACCATTTTTCAACCTGTCTTTATCTGTTAGAATTAAACGGGCTGTTTTTAGTTCTGCGCCTTTCAAAGTGATGTATGTCCCGATTGCCTGCCCTGTTTTGGGCATTATTCAAAAAGCTGAACAGGCTGAAACATTCCTTTTACTGGACTATGAGTGGGTGGGTCTAAATTTCTGTAGGCTGATTAGTTGGTTGTGTGTGAACATGTGGCATCACAAAGAAACAGTGATTTTAAAATGGGTTTATGGTCTGTATATGGACATTTATACAAGATAGACATTTTATTTAATAAAGCAAAGGAAAATTCATTTTTCTATAATATGGTCCTGTAAAGAAGTAACGGATCAAACCATCATCTTTGCCATCCACCTTCATTTATTTTCCCCATTTCTCTCTCCATTGTCTTTTGGTGGCTCCCATTCTGCATGCGTTCATGTGTCTGCATTCCACACATTCATGTGAGAGCCCTAGAGATGGCCCTGGACACCAGAGTGGGACTTCACTGCCAAGTCTTTGTTTTTATTTCAGGCGGGGTTCAGCTGAATGTACACCCCTCCACTCAAAGATGCAGGGACCTTCTGATAGTGATTTTGTGAAAAGCCCCTCATTCCCACTGATAGAGTTCAGGTTAGCTGTAGAATCATAGAGCCACACATTTGGAAATTTACTATTGTTTTAAAGTGAGTGTGTTGAAAGGAGATATTTGGAGCAGTGCCATGGAAGAACCACTTTGGGTCCCCTAAAGAATCTTATTATAGATAAAGAGCTTAATCAAAACCACATCACTGTGATGTTTTTAAAGACCCAAAATTGGTTCTGGATTTCTTTTTAAGATGTAGAGTTAGTGTTGTGAGTTGAAGGACTTCAACAGTATGACATGCACCATGTTTATGTACAGCCTTAGAAAAGGTGTTTTTTCAGAGGTGGTTTTTCAGAGTAGTTATGTGTAGTATGTTTAATCTCGTCTTATTATTGACATTTTCTTCAATTCATGTGAAAAAACAAGTCAGAATATAATTAGAAGCTTTTTTTGATGTGTGCTATTTGCCTGTGAGCAATCATGATCTTAGTCAGCAAAATCTAAGCCAAGTAGGGCTGATCAGTCAGCATGTGGCCAGCTGTATGTTTACTGTACATTTTGGTTTCTGGAAACCTCAGGGCTCCAAAAACAGACAGTCACAGTTCCAGCTGTCATTACTCTTCTTCTGTAGCTTTCAACTGTGTCACAGTGAGAGAGATCATGGATTTCCTCATGGCCTACATGTGGTTTCCAGCTTAGCTCGCGTTGACTTCACTAATGTGAAGGTGTGTCATACTCTAGCTCGTCCATGAGAGGGTTTAAATAAGAGCAAAGTGATGATGAGCAGTTTTTTCACCTCATGTAGGTGTGTGTATATACTGTAGTGGGTGTGTATTGCACTATAGACTAAAAAGGTGGTACGAAGTCACCCCAGACCACGTCTCCAGTTTTAGAACCTCATCCAAACCCCATCATTACAAAAAATACTCAAATTGTAGGTTGGTTTTAAAATTGCAGACACTGATGATATGGGTTTCTGAGCCTGAAACTCACGTTTTGGAAAATACCGCATGACTAGTTTTGAGAATCATTTTCAGTACTATCTAAAAGTCACCCTTCATTTATTCATATATAAGTTCAGTATGTAATAATAATTAGTAATTCCAGTATCCAAGTTATTTTCAGTTATTAATCAAAAGATGCAAGACGCTGCAGGAAAGATGGCCTGAATACTCCAGAGCTCAGACCTCAAAATCACTGAATATGTTTGGGTTTACTTGGATGGTGAGAGCACATTTAATGTGGGAATATAATATACTAATACAATTTTTGGTATTTATATTTGGCTGTTTAAACCTCTGTGTATTTTTCTGTTTTATCTGTTTAGTATAATAATATGTTTGCTAAATGCTGAAAAATAAACAACTACATATTTTTAAAGGAAATTTAAGAAATGACAACTGTATGTACATCAATTCTGTTGGTCTTATTTTGCCTGCTTTTTTTGTAATGCATGTAAAACTACATGTTTTAATAAAGTTAGTTTGGAACTTCAGTAGGCTTTACTAGCCTAAATTTAACAATTTAAATATTAAAAAAAATGTTTTAAAGGAGATTGGAACTTGAAATTGCTGAAAGAAATAAATGTAAAGTAAAGGTGATATTTAAAGGTGATATATACATGAAAATTTTATATTGTGCATTGTGCATGTGTGTGTGTATGTATGTATGTATATATATATATATATATATATATATATATATATATACATACACACACACACACACACACACTTGTATTCATATGTATCAGAGAGGAGTTTCATATGGTTCTCATTTCAGATAGTGAGCATGCAGTGAAGCCTAGAAACACAGGTTCTGCTTCATAACCGTCTCCATAATGTTATGGTATTGCATATGGACTTGGAAAAAGAGTCAAATCCTAAAACCTGATGTGGATCCCGGTTCAATGTTCTTTCCCAGTGAAAACTCTGCCTGCTTTTTCCAGATGGCATTCCTCTTCCCAACTCAGCAAACAGACACACATACCTGGTCTCACCGCGTAATATCTTCTTAGGCTAATGTGGCAGTGAGGATTGAGCCTGTTCATATTATTCATGGCACATTATCAGTAACATAGAGTATGCGGATACGTCATTGTCTGTTTTAAACAGCCATATGCACATACAGTCTAACTGAGCTGTGAACCGTGTCCCGTGTGTGTGACTTAATGATCAGGAAATCTGCCTTTATTGGAGTGAACCAACAAACACAGTTGTAAACATTTTGACTCCAAACAAAAAGACTTGCTTACATCAATTATAAAAGTAAATATCAAGCATCAAGACGGTTATAAAGTGAACAGCAATTAAATGTGGTGGTCACATTTCATACAAGAGCACTCAGTTCATTGGTTTGGGGGTAGGGGTCATAGTAATACAGTTCTAATACCTGTCAGTGTGTAATATCATAAAAATTACTCCTATGGAAAGTCAGACTGACTACCTAAATGTGCTCATAGTGACTTGTGATCTGTAGAATGGTTTTTTTTTTTGTCCATATCTAGCTGCTTTACATCATCATCAGCATTGTCATTAAAGATCAATACAGTACTGTAATTTCCCATTTTCAGCATGAAATATATAATACAAAACTTGTCATCTCTATCCAGAGGTGTACAGTACTTTATGTGACATACATGGCTCTCATTTAAGGTCCGTGTTGCTGATCTATCATGAGGCTGGCGACAAAAGATTGCAGGAGATTATCCTCAGTCCCTCTGACAGGGTCCTTAGTGTTGCATGGTAAACTGATGGGACTTTATCTCTCCCTATATGGCTTGCCAGTTCTTATTCCATGTCTGCCAGTTTGTCCCTGCATTCTGACAGCAGATTGAACGCTAAGCAGCTCGGTGCTGTCACTGCATGATGACGTCAGGCTCAATGTTGAAGAGCAGGTCATCATTGCCACGGCGAACCTCCAGCAGAAGGGCGGTGTCCTCTGTTAAGGCATCTTTCAGGTCACTGGTGCTGATTAGCGGCTGGCCGTTCAGCTTCACGATGATGTCTCCGTCCTTTATGCCCCCTCTGGAGTTCATGTTTAGAGATGGATGTTATTGCAAATCATTTCACTAGACTAACAAATTGTAGCAAACATGTGTGGAGCATCAAGGAATACTATTTTTTACACTTTACCTTTTTTTTGCCAAGAATTTTGCTATAAACCTCAATTGCATATTACATATTATGTATTATCACAAACTTTCTAGACACTAGTCCCATCTCTGAAAGAACTAATCATTAAAAATGTTTTGCACAGACTGTAGTTCCTTTCCAGCTGTGATACTTGTCTATGGTAGTGATTTAAATACTACAGATGGAGCAGACACTGGACTATTCCTCTAAATCTACTGCAGATCATGGGATGCTGCACTTACCACTATGTAAATTGAGCCCTGCACTACACTGTGCACTCCTCTGTCGCTGTTTATAGAAATGAGGCATTTCTTGTATGCCTTGCCTTATAAGTCATTTTTTCTTAGATTCTTGAAAACAACCCAGAAATACACAACGTGACCACAGTGTTAACCCTTAATTACCAATACAATTATTTGATCATTTTTAGATTTGCTTAATTATTGTTCAGTATCCGTTACAGAAGTATTCAATAAGTACTATAAACGTTTTGGGAACTATTAAGCTAATATGACTGTTGTGGTGTCAATATGCAAAACATATGCGAAAGGTTATCCAGAATCCTTTAAATTAACATTTTCCAAATGATCTCATTTTGAGACTTATGAATGAAGCCCTGTAAAGCTTTGATTTGCACGAGCAGAATCTTGCTCCGTTTGAATGCGGCAGTGTGTGTTCTCTCAGTTTGGCAGCTTACTTTTGCGCGGGAGAGTGAGGAACCACTTCGTGGACATAAATCCCACTACTGACATCTGGGAACTCTGGGTTCTGCTGCTTCAGCTCTTCCACAAGTCTGCAACAGATATGCAGAAAGTCCACGTTTAAGCTGACAGACCAAAAACCTCCTACTAAATTCACAATCATGTTTTCTATATGGATATCTGTAACATTGAGCAGTTCAGTTTATTAGAATAATCTGGAGATGGCTCCGTCACACCATCATACAAACATGATGTAACTCTGAATTCCAAAAACCAGTAGTTTTATGAGTTATTGGAGACGTTTGCTTTGAGAGCTATGGAGAATGCATTTCACTGCTGAAAGAACAAAATCCCAGGGAATATTTTTTTTCAGGGGGTGCTGTTGGGGGTGATATTTGCTTTTAAATTTAACATTCAATGTAAGATTTTATTCTAAGTCATTTTGGACTATTTGTATTGATCAATCTACCATAAAAAATGCCACAGTGACAGCTATAAACCACAAAAACAACAAAAATGAAGGTAAAAGATGTGACAGCAACAATTTACTTAAACCATCGATGGTTCTCAAGGCCCCCAAGATGATCCAGATTTGTTCTCCAACCCTAATCACAACACTTAGTGATACAGTAGATTGTCTGTGGAGGTCCTTGTTTGAAAACCAATGTAGGGACAATTATAGAGGCAGAAATCAACTCACGCTTCTGTAATAGTCAGCATACGGATTCCAATGAAACGTTTCTTCACTGATCTTACTTCTGCAACAATGAAAAAAAACTGTCAGCTGTTACAGTCCAAAGCAGGAATGATCATCATAGACCAGTCCCAGCTATGACTTCATGCAAAGCATGAAGCTGCAGCTGCCCTGGAATATGGCCTGGAATGTTAAGTAAGTCTTCACAAGCTATTTTGCTATACCTTTGCTGTGCTTGCCCATAGAGTCGTTAAGGAAGCGAGTTATCCTGTCTGAAGGAATGGCAAATGAGATCCCGGCTGCTACCTTCAAAGTGTTGATGCCAATCACCTCTCCATCCTACCAGCACACAATAAAATCAGCATGAAGTTAGAAATCATAGAAATAATAGACCTTATAAATGTGGATCAAGCCCCTGTGGATTATGTAATAAGAGGCAGCGATCAGTTTTTTGTTCTTTTAGTGCATTTTATTACAAAGTCTATCTAAATTATAAAGAATTTAATGAGATTATGTGGAGTGCTGAACACTTACCAGGTTGACAAGAGGGCCACCTGAATTCCCATACTGAAAAATAATAATAGCATTAATAATCATAACTCCAAATTTTGTTGATACGTGACAGCTATAGACACTATTGATTGTCTTACGTTGATGATTGCGTCAGTCTGGATGTAATCCATGTCTGAGTCCTGGATGCCCAGCTCCTTCCCATCTCTTTGTGCTGTACTCACAATGCCTGTGGTCACTGTGTTCTGCAGTGCAAATGGACTCCCAATGGCAACCACAAACTCACCAGGCCGCAAGTCTGCAGAGTGACCCAGCAACAGCACCTGCAGTTTTTTCTAAACAGGGAACAAATGAGAAAAACTGGTATAAAGGTTACATAATACATTAAAAACTTTTTTCTCTTCACACAGAAGAATTATTTTTCAGTATTTCAGCATAATTCAAACAATAAGACAGAAACAAATCCATTCCGACTGAGTAATAATATGAAATGCTCTATTCTAGAAATCTGATTGCTGTAAACTTGAACTATGGATCTATAAGACATAATTTCTAACATCATGTGACTCATATTCACCTGTGGGTTGATTTTGATAGTGGCGATGTCAGACTTCTTGTCGATATCTTTAATGGTAGCCTCATGCATGTCCCCATCAGGCATCTGCACTTTGAGTTGCTGGCGACCCGAAACAGGTGTGGTGCTGGATACCACATGGGCGTTTGTCACAATCAGCCCAGTCTCCGATATCACAAAGCCTGACCCGCTGGACAGGGGTACTGTCCGACCAAACAGGGGGTGGCTAGGGTGAAGGGTTAACAGTGTTAAGTGTGTTAGTGTAAACAGCCGGATTAAGCACTGATCATTTTCATTAAGTATACTTTGCTGTGCAGTAGTCAGAGACCACATTTCATTCTGCTGGATACTTGAAGAGATTACATGGAAGATAATCCACTTGTAGAAAAAATACAAAGAAGCTGCGGTAGCTCTCAGAGCAATGGACTGACCACCTGTTGCCGAATGTGTTTCAGATTACTTTTAAGAAGCAGAAAATGGTTCTTCTTTGAAGGTATGGAAAAATATCCCCACAGATTTCTTTGAAAAACTGAAAGCAAATCTCCCAAAAAGAATGGAAGCTGTAAAGGTAAAAGGTTTAGACACTACAAATAAAAAATATGATGTAGATGTACTTATAAAGGATTTAGTGTGATTTGCTTTAAAATCACGGTGCTGAAAAATAAATAACTTGTCTTGGTGGTATGTCATTTTTGCCCAGCAGTATATATGGACCACTCTCCTGGATTAGTTCCTACGGTAGTTCCACAGTAAAAAAAAAAAACAAAAAAAACTTTTTAAGGCCTTAAATATGTACAAGGATTCTGTTGTGATCTATTTACTGTAAAACAGATCTGTAAAAAATGCTGTCTCACGTTTTCATGTCATCACCCAAACAGAAATGGGATTTAGTCTGAAGTTCTAGCTTAAAGTGTTTTTTCACTTTGATGTTAAAATATATTTTAAATGATACATTTGTTTAAGTGCTAATGCATTTGTTCTAAGTTCCAAGATGAAGAACGCGAACACGATGCAAAATTCAAAAACACATGCGCCGTAGACACATGCCATAGACTAGACTTTGTGACTCAGTCTAGTGGTTAATGTAGTCTGTGACTCAGTTTTTCAATTAGCAGTATTAGTAAATGGAAGCTATCAACTCCTCTATGTCTATTTAATATCCTCCACTGTCAGACATATACAATGAGCAGAGCAGCTGTGGACATCCCAGCCAAAATGACACATATTGGCTCCTCCTGCACCGCTGTGTTGGCAAGTTCAGCAGCTGAAGTGTTTGTACACCTTCTGACGAAAAACATTTACCATGACCTGCAGTCTCCGTTACCAAGTTTGCACAGAAAGTAGAGCAGACCTTTTCCCGTCTAGCAACAGAACACTCAGTGCACCAGTACGTCCTCTTCCCACTTTTGAGGACGGTTATGTGATCACTTTTGGTCGACTAGAATAATATTTTGTACAATTTATCTATTTATTTTATTCCATTTCAGTGAAAATGGAAATTCAAGTTATTCATTTCAGTGTCTAAAAGTAGGACACATAACAGAAAATTACACAATAGCCTCCAAGTATTTTTAATGAACAACTGAACAGTCTTGCATATATCACAGAACATATCTTTTCTATGCGCTCATTCCCCAGGTGTCTTAGTAATTATATATATATATATATATATATATATATATATATATATATATATATATATATATATATATATATATATATATATATGGTTGAAATACAGAGAGAATGTGACTCATAATGACCAGTAAGAAGAACTGCAAGAAGTTGCACTAGGACACTGAAGATGAAGTAAGAGATGATGAGTCTAAATTTGTAGTTGGTTTACTTGGATTATAAAAAGCAGAAAATGCAACTGCTAGATGAGTTATATCCTTCTATATTTGTTTAAAGAACTGAAAGCAAGTCCTCCTAAACAGAATGGAAGCAATCAAAGACAAAGTGTGGACTAATAAGAAAGATAAGAAAGATATTCTATTTGGTTGTTGATGATTCTGTGCAATTGTCTGTGAACTTTGTTCTGGTGCTGAAAAACAGCTGGTACATAATTGCTGTTTTGACTGGGAAGTTATTTAAATTGTAACATATTAAAGGGTCAGCTCTGAAATTGAAACAGTACTGTATGTGCCTAAATTATTTAAGCCAAAACAACATTTGAACAAAACAACATTAAGGATAAATATATTCTTAAGAGTTATTGACCTTTTATTGTTTATCTTGTATGTACTGTACTGTTTATTTATCTATTTTTTCTACTTAGGTCTTGCTATCCCTTTGCTGCTATAACACTGTAAATTTCCCCACTGTGTTATACATTATAACACTTCTACTGTAATATGGCCCACCAGGAGACCTATCATGCTTTTCTGTTTTTTTCCTTTCCCTCAGTGAGTGTGTAGTTTTTGTGCATGTAAATAGTCTGCCAAGTTATGAACCCCAAAGTACACAACAGATGGAGAAACTCTCTCCAACAGAAACTGCTTTTTCCAGCTGCCTCAAATGCATGAGAATGAATTTCAGTACTTTCCTCTGGTAAGACAATCCTTAATGCCCATCTACGGATTGGGATGCCAGCACACAATACAGAGAGGTAAAAAAGTGAAATCATACCACTCTGAAACATCCTGCTCCAGTCTAGCCTGTGGGATGTGATTCAGGTCTACAACCTTGTTCTACCTGATTTTCAGAATCAGACTCTGGCTCAGAATGATAAGGCTAAACTGACACCAAAAATATTCATAGCAATGTGGGGGCAGAAATGGCAGGAGGCTGCTGCCTTGTCATATGACAAATCAGAAAACAGTGGGCAAGCTGGCCAGTCAGGGCATGCTATTTTCATTGAGAGGCAGGGCTTGACAGAGACAGAGAATGAATACACATGAAACATATTGTGTTTTGGGAAAACTGAAGCATGTAAATCTATTCTAATAGCCCCCAAACAGAAAGGTCTTCCACTCACATCTGTGTGATCTGTGTATTCTTTTAAAAAAATCTAATCACACTGACATTTGACCTTCCATGATGAGTTGAACTGCTTCCTAAACAATGACATCCAAATCTAATCAAAGAGTTATTACACCGGTCATAAACCCTGCACTTTAATAAACATTCGACTGTTTTAATCTCAGAGGGCTGGTTTAGATCACGGTACATCTGGTTTATGAATCAAATGCAGGTCTTACCTGAGGAAGAGCTCAACGTGGACCACGGCGGGGGCGATCTTCTCCACCACATCAGCAATGAAGTTGAATTTGTACCTGGGGCTGTTGTGGTGTGTCAGACCTATACTAGCAGGAAGAATAGTTGGTGTTAATAAGCGTCCACTGCTGTGACTTATTTGGAAGCAGCTTCTTTGCTCATATCTGTTGTAACACAGTTTGGAAGCTATTAGATTAGACTGTTCTCCTGCAGTTTTAACAGGCATTAATGGCTGGGCCTTAGGAGTTACGGTTCATAAAGGAGCAGCCATTAATAGCAGCATGCAGCATTTATAGACAGAGGGGGTCTTACACTGCACAGCCTGAGGGCAAAGCTGCGGCGAAGTGTTTGGCCAAACACAGGAACTGCTTCTCTGTAATTGCAACTAAAAGCAGCGAGTGGGTTCAAGTGGGCTTGTCTCTGGTGTGCGAGTGTGCATCTGTGCCTTGGGTGTGTAAAGGTACAGTAATTAGGCCATGTTATTTTCTGCACAAACTGGGTGGTTTTCCCCCCCAAAACTGACCGCTGTTTCCTGTGACCGCCTTGGCCGACCCAGTCGCAATGTGTTTCTCTTAATCTCTCTCTCTCTCGTTCTCTCTCGTCTGTGTGCAGCGACTAGCGGCACACCCTGACTGTGTTCTGATGACCTGAGAAACTGTGACTGTGTTCCAAAAGCAATATATCCAGCTGGATCAAGTTCATAACACAAATTTACAATCGCTCTATACCCTGTGTGTCATCACTCCAGAGTTCACATCACGGGCTACATTTCTAACATCCATGCAGCGTAGAAAAAAAAAAAAAGCTCATGTCACTTTACCAATGAAGAAAAGCAGACAAACAACAGGAAAAAAATTAAGCCCTTGAAATTTTGCCAAACTATAAATGATGGGCTGCTCATTAAAAACTATCCTATCCGTGCAGCCTATCACAGTCACTCGCTGGCCGTAAATTACATCAAGCAGTCCACATTAAGGCCACATTCCAGGGTAACTGCATCACTCAGACACGGCTCAAGGGGAACTGCAGAGTTAAAATCTCTGTGTCGTGGCCAAGTCGGTCAACCTTCCATTCCAACTGCAATGTGTATCCTCTTTGAGGTCGCTGTATTACAGACTGAAATGGAACAAAATGACCCAAAAACTGACTCGAGCCATTTACGGAAATCTAAATATTCCATAAACTGTACAAACCGTCCCCTCAGACTCTCCACTTTCCAGTCTGGTTTGGAGGTCAGGCTAGACATTAGTGGTCCATCTGATGGTTAACACTTGGCCACTGTGCTGGAAAGATGCTTGGCTGAGGGATATTTGATACAGTAATGATAATGTTCGGAACTTTAAAACTTCTGAAGTTTCAGAGTATTAAATATACAGTAAAATTATATCTGATGAAGGCTTCCCAAAGGAAGTGGGCACTCTGAAGCCTCTTACTGCAAATTTAGTTGGCTAATGTCCACTTCCTCGAAGGTCCTACTGTGATATGGATCAAAGCTTTTAAAGGAAACGCGATTAAGGCTCAGTTTATTTTCTCCTTTCATATCCTAAATGCCCATCATATACAGAGATGGAGCTGATATAAGGTATAAGATATAAGAGCATTTGAATATGGAACCAGGAATATAAGAATTATGCATTAAATGTCCAAAATAAGAGGACATGTGTTACATGTCATCACAGTTGGTGGGAATTAGGATGGTCACACACAACTGACTGACTAGAGCTTTCTGTTTTACAGACTGATGAAAGCTAAAGAAAATATAACAAATTAATCGCATGAGGGTGAAGTCTGCTTCCTATTTGTCAGCTTCTTCTTTAAAAGTTTTAGCTCCACCTTATAGAGTGCAGCAGTTATTATAACGCCTACTTCATCAGAATGTAACTGCACCTTTTAAGGTGGAATTAGAAAAATCAAGAAGATGACAAATAGTAAACTTCATCTACACATAATTCTCTGCACTTTACAGAAATCCAGACACTAAATTGTGGATTTGCAGTTGCCATATTGTGTCAGGTGTAAAATCATATCTTAAGTTATATACTTAACTGACTACTCATCAATTCAATATTTAGCATTTTTCAGTTTAATGCATATGCTGTATAACTGTATAGCACTGTACAGCGTTTATTTTATCATGATAATTATTGTGGGGGTGGAATGGTGGGTAGTTAGACAGTCAAGAAAGGTTTTGCCAGTCTTTTCGACTAAGGGGACATATTCTGGTGGGAAAGTGAAGTCAGTGCATACCCTCCTTTATTACTATTACTAATCCTTTGGTCTACAGGTTATCAGATCTACGTGTTTACTGGCCTCTGAATAAACTGCACAAGTAAATCACAGTGTGCACAAGCAGAGTAAATGCCACAGCTTTAACTTGTTAAAAGGATGTGTTTATGTATATTGGATGCCAATACGACTCTCACTTGTGTGATCATTCAAAACTGACTGCTGTGGGAAGGATATAACATACCTATCCAGACAATAACACCCATCCTGCCATCATTCTGCCCTAATTTTTGCAATGTGTGTGTTTGATGGTATGATTTGACCCATGCTGTTGACCTAGAGGCAGTTCCCATAAAAACACACCATTTCTCACGGAAGCTGATTCTAGGTCACTGGCTGTTGCGACTATCCTTATGACTGGCAAACTATGCCACTAAACACCTCCTGTATCCTGTCTGTCCACGATTTCCCTTTAATTTTACCTGAGAAACGTTTAATGGTTGGTCACAAACTGGTCAAAAGTTTAGTAGTTTGGTCAGAGTCACTAGGGAATTCACGTCTGGTCTGGAGACTACAATGCACCTCTGTTCTCTAACTGCCTCCTCATATAATTAATCTCTTGCCACCACCTGCATGTCAAGGTTGATGTCAGCGTTCTCCTGTGCTAAAAGCCCTCGGAGGCTGTTATTCTTGGTGTCATACTACGTGGATGTTATGGGGAAATGGCCAGCGGCTATACACACAGTAAGGTACATTCATAGTGATATATGAAGTTGTGGATTGGCTTTTACTGCCTGCAGCGCTGGTGGACGTCTCTGAAGCTGGTATGTGTTGAGAGGGAATGTAGGATCTAGGTCATGTGTCCAGATGTTCGGTAAACTGACTGCCTGTGAAGTCTGCTTGAACGCACAGCTTAGCCCAAGCAGCAAAGCAATGTCCACTTTCACGAAAATCTAAATAAACACTTGTTTCCATGGACTCATACCAGCTAAACTAACGGGACTAATTTGGGCCTCCACAGCACTGGCCTAGATATCCACTGTGGTTAGCAATTCAGGACTCTAACCTTTTTTGTCTGGGGTTCGTAAGGCTGTGAATCAAGCCAGTGAAATTTTGACTCTGAAGGGATATTTCCTATACAAACAACAAAACCATGTGTCTTGATCAACAAAATCGGACAGACTGAACTGTGAAGAAATTTTAAAGCGTGTGGCATATCTGATTACTTCATACAGCTGTATGTTGTTATGTGAAATGACAGCATTACAGCCATCACAGTTAGGGGACCAAGTACCAACACATTAATGTTCATAACTTCAAAAGGGGGTCCAACTAGAACATCTTGATCACCAGTGCTGCAGGGCCAGTGTCCAGCAAAGTTCCAGCTCTAACACACCTGATTGAACTCAACAGTTAATTACCAGATTTAGTTGGGGTGATATAAGGTGGCTTAGTAGCGCTAAAGAATAGTACCTACAGATTCAGTCATTTGAATTCACAAATCTTGGCTAAGCAACAAGCCTAAAGGAACCCTGTGTTACTCTGATTTATAGCAAGGGGTGTTCTTAGGCATGATTCAGTGCAGAGAGCACAGATCCCCTTGGCTTGTGGTAAACACCCAGCCTCAGGTGGCTAGTTGTTTTTATAAAATGATGACAACATATAATGTTTTTTCCTTGAATAATCACTGCAGCAAAGGTATGATGCCAATTTCTGCAAACATCTCTACATGATTTTCTTGTGTTGTGTTAGCATCAAGCCAAGAGTGCTTTTCCCACATTGGGTAGATAATAGATTTATCGGTTAATCTAAACAAAAACAAAGCATAACAGTGAATTTTAATAGAGAGTTAGTTTACTTTGTGTTATTGAACTTTATATCAGCACTTTTTGTACATTCCTGACATCACAGAGCGAGCCGCATGACACCAGCCAATCAGCACTCTTTAGTAGTAATACTAACCAATCAGCGCTCAATAGCAGTAACGTTGACGCTGGCGCACTATCGCTCAAAACCCGTTGGCTGTAGGTAAATATAAAGGTAAGATTCTTTGCTTCTTTGTAAATTACACCCTTATATTTGCTTAAATTTAAGGTCTTGTACTTGTAAGGTCTTGTACAAGTGGCCAGAACCTAAATAAACTTTTCCTTTTTATTCGTTGTGCTTTATTTACCCCAAATTTATTTATGACTCGCTCGCGGGCGCCCTCTGCCGCTTGCAGTCATGTTTCGGATATAACGGTAAAATAAAGTGGCCAGTCTCCCATTAAACCAGTTCTAGTAACACTCGTAATGTAGTAATATTGTGTTCTAGTAATGTTAAACTGAGTAAGTTTAATAGACGTAAAGGGAATTACGATAAAAACACAATAAACGTTAGAAAAACGAAGCTGAAAAAAGAATGACAAGCGCATGCGCAGAAAGACAGCGAATTGTTATTAGACAGGTATGTGCCCTGCTGCAGATTAACAGGAGACAGAAACTGAACAGTACAGTAACCCCGAAACTTGACTAACAACTATCCTACCTTGACTGTTTTCACACGGCCCCTTGTGCGCGTTGGTGATGCTGGGTAGGCCCTGCTGCAGCGCCCTCCTGCTGGCCGCCTTCAGCTGGCACACGTTGCTGTAGGTCTGTCCGTCGCTGCCGCAAACCTCGCCGCTGTACTTGCACTCACACACGCCCTTAGCGAGCCGCTTGCCGCCCGGGTGCCTGCACTCCAGTCCGTCTCCGCAGGGCAGCAGCGGCTCCTTGCGGCCGCACGGCTCTCCCTCTGCCCGGGCACACACCAAACAGCAGCCGCAGCGGTCAGGCACGTAACCGGCCGGACAGCTCGGGCTCGGACACTGGCTCACATCACAGCGCGCGGGACACTTGGGCTTGGGGTCCGCGACCACCAACGAGTAACGGAGACGAAGTAGAAGAAGCGCAGCGATCAGAGACACGTGCATGGTGTGTTTAATATGGAAGAGTAGCAAAACAAGTAGAAAAATAGAAAAGAAGGTGTTTACATGGAGTTCGTGTTCTTGAGAGCAGCAGTCACAGGCTGGTGGAGATGCGCTAGATTTCTGTCTCACAGGAGATGCGTGTGGTCTAGCAGCCGTAGTTTTTGAAGCGTGAGGTCAGAAGATGTGTTCAGGTCGTATCATGATCAGAGGCTTCTTTACCGACCCTTCTATCACACAGTGTTCACTTAGGCTCTGAAGGAAAGTGAGAAGGTCTTTGTGTCCAGCAGGCAGACGCTTACTCAGTCCCGGCCAGTGCGCGCTCTGAAACCAGCATCAGCGCTGAAGACTTTTTGTAAAGGAGGCGGAGATACAGCTCCTCAGCCCTTAACCCAGCCTGCAATAACATGATCCACACAGGAGTTTAATACTACACACAGAACTAGATTAGCATAGTGTGAAGTAGATGGAGCTTATAAAATGTATTCTGTCAGTTAGAGGAGAAACAGGTGTCTGTTTTTCCCCCCTGTGGCAGATTGGACTTATTATCTCCAAATAATGACTTATTTTCTCAGCATCTTGACTTACTATCTCAAAATAATCATTTATTTTCTCAGCATTTTAAGTTAGTATCTGGTGAGTTATTTTCTCAGACTTTTGTTTTAGTATCATAAACTGACTTATTTTGTCAGTACAGTTATTTAATATTTTGATATGATTTTCTCAAATATTTACTTAGTATCTTTTTACAACATAAATGACCAAATAACAATTTACTATGTTAAAACTGTCATAATAACCGCTACACTGAAATGGCCTATTTCTTGAGATTTTGCTCTCAAACCAATGACTTATGTCAGAATCGTGACATACTGTACTACAGCAATGATTTAAGTTTAATGGAAGTTAAGAACGAAGTCAATATTTTTAGAAAAATAAATAATTATTTGCAGCTACTAAGTCAAGATTTTGTAAAAATATTTAGTTATTTTGAGAGTCTATGCCAAAATGTTGAAAAATGTGTTGCCAGTGAGGATTTAACAGCATACAGCAACCAGAGACTAGTTCTGGCTCACAGATGACCCTCCAGATCATTCCAAAGGTACAGGATGAAGCACCATCAGTCCTGAGAACACAGTTAGCCCAGTGCTTTATACCCCTCCTGCCTCCTCCAGGTACAGAGTGTAGTGACCTCATGTGCAGCTGCTCCAGAGAGTCCCATTCTGTTGCAGTGCTGTTTACAGACTTACAGACATACAGTATATGGCATAACCATTCTGGATGTTTTAGATTTCACATTCTCTTAAAGTTAAAGTTTCAGTTAAAAAAAGGCTCACGTTAACGCCCACTGTTATGTCTTTCTTTTTTTTTCATAGAAAAAAAAGTCCTATATGTTAACAATAACATCCGGAAGTCTCTTTTCCTTAAACCAGTGCTGGGTCTGTTGTCTTTGGCAGTTCAGCACCATGTGCAGGTTTCAGCTGTTAAGTAATTCGTTTCTGAACAGTCACAAGCCTTTTCATGGTCCATTTGCAAAGTTCAAGCCACTACAACAAATGTTGCTCTCTGTTTAACATGTGTGAAAACCTGAAGACTACACGCTTGGAATAATCAAGCTGTTTGTTTTGGGAGAGAAGAGCAGTTCAGGTCAAGCTGTGGGATTTCAGCAGCCATGGATATATTTATTTTAAAATGTAACATCCATCACTTGCATCACTTTGTGAAAACAGAGCATCCCTTGTTAGACTGAAAACGTGTCCACTTGATTTGGGGATTTAAATTGAGCTTGGAGCCTGAGCTTACAGTCAACTCATTTCATAGCATAGGTTCCCAATTCTGGTCCTCGAGTACCTCCTGTCCTGCAGATATGTGTATTTATTTTCCTGCTCTAACACTCACTTCAGCTCAGGAAAGACTTGCTACTAAGATGTGAGTTGGATCAGTTTTGTTGGGCGCAGACAAAACACGACAATGTGCAGGGGAGCAGGTCCTCCAGCAACAGAGTTGGAAACCACTGTTATACAGCACAATAGAATGTAGGACTGGGTATCGCCACTGATTTCCCGGATCGATTCGATCCCGATTCACAAGGTCCCAATTCAATATCAATTTATTTAGGGATATTTCAGTTACAATAATATGTTTTGTTTAAATATGAAAATAGATTTGCAGAGACCTAATGTGGTCAATGTACAAGGAACACTCAACCTACCATTACTAAAAACATTACTGTTTATATGTTTATATTCACCGTATTTCTCCAAACCCACTTTCAAGCGTGTGTTTGTTCCGCCTTTGTGTTAGAACTTCAGCTCAGCTCACCAAAATTAATACAGTTACATGGGTCTTAGCTACAGCCCAGATAGCCTAATGCGGTGGACACAAAAACAGTTACTTAACTCACAAGCGCCCAATGTGTCTAATTTTAAAGATCGATCTCGGGTTTATACGAATCGATATCGGATTATTCAAATGAAGATCGATTTGAATCGAAAAAATGATTTTTAAAACACACCCCTAATAGAATGTAGAGGCTAAACCAGTATTGGGCACTGTATTGTACATCATTTGAAAAGCAATCCGAGACAAAACACTCCTTATAACTTCAGCCTGAATGAGCAGAGCTAAACATGTTGTGAATTTGTTGTTTTTCCCAACTTTGCAAAAACACACTGAATTCAAAATTTTCTGTTATTGTGGCTAGTACATTTCAATGTTCACACATATGTTCAAGATCAATGCACATTTTAGTCATATTTTATTATAACATGGTAATACATGACGTGGAAAAAATACGTAATCAGTTACAGATATTCAGATTCTGCCACTGCATTCTTTAACTGCAGTGCTCAGCAATGCACTGGCAGTAGTGTACTTTCTCACTGGTTTTATCAATTACAGCATCCAAAGCCAGAGCATCCACTCAGAACTTGTCAGAAGAAGGTAAACATAAATCCTCACATACAAGTGCAGGAGGGTTCAGCACAGTTCAGGTCTTTATCTGGTGGACTGTGAGGCTGTGATTTTGTACTGGGCCGTGGTGCGGAAGCTCTGATCCGGAGCAAGGTTGATGCGACGAATGTTCAGATCAGCGGCAAAGGTCCGAGCACGCTGGTAGAAGTGCAAGGACAGTTCGCGGTCCATCAGGAAGTTGTGGTAGATAGTGGCCAGGCGGGTGCACAGCTGTAGCTGAGACTTCTTATTACCCAGATCCATGGCAGCGGCCAGGGCTAGGTGGTAGTAACCTGCTGCATCATAAGGATCCTGAGACAAAGAAAAAGCGTACAGGATGTTCTAGATCAAGATCATACATTATTGCTTTACTGAGTCCCAACACATTTAAACCAAGCCAACACCAGCACTGCACCTCTAGTACAGGTGATTCAGTTTAAAAAACATACTTTTAGCACCTACGCAGTATGTGTTCAACAATTTTGCCATTAAAGCGTCCAAATAATTGTTTTTTACACTTTTAAGGGAAGAAACAAGTTTGATACAATATATAAACCTTCTGAAAGTTTTACTTACCAGAACTCACTAGACCATAAACCATATATGGAGTAGCAAAAACCTTTTTTTAAGTTAATTGTTTTTGTAATGTCACAAAACATGTGTCTGCCAATTCAATCTATAGCTGTTTAGCCGTGTCGATTCACACTGATGGTATAAGGAGTATTTCAGCCTGAGCTGCTTTTTGAATGATGCATGATACAGGGCGGTCAATCAGAACACAGGGAATTTTACATTCTACCAATTTTAAAGGCACAGTGACAAAAACATCCCATCTAAAGAACTAAAGAAGTGTAAAAATGCATTTTGATACAAACAAACTACCCTTTACTAATAATTAAACTAGGTCATAGATTCCCAGCCACTAATTTACACACACAGCTATACTGCCCTCTTCTGGCTAGCCTTTATATACTTCATAGCATACCTTCCTAATATCCCTTTCTTACCTTCAGATCATAGAAGATTATGTCCCCCAGTGTCTGGTACACCCTGACGTAATATAGGGCTTCCTCATCAAACTGCAAGGGGGAGGGACACAGGGAGAGTGCCTTCAGGTAGTGGTGCTCTGCCATCTCAAACTGACTCAGGCAGTGGTACAGTGTAGCCAGCCGATGAAACGCTACTCGCTCATTTAAACGATCAGCTGTAAGTAACAATATGAAAGGTGAGATTAAGCAGTAATGATATCTGGTACATATAAACCTACATCTGTACAGCATCTGTGTCTGCAATTCCACCAGTATCAGTACACATACAGCGTACAGATGCCCATATGTACTCAAACATATGTATCCAATTAATAAGAGAGTCCTCATGCCCTTTAGTTTCATAATGAAACACAGTTGGGTCTTATATTCAGATTGTCTTTGATTAGCTTTATCAGGTGTATAAGAAATGATCAAGCTAGAACTTTAGAAAGTTATTGATGACCTAGAAATGTTAAATAAAAACACATATGTTCTCCTTGTAGAGTAAAATATCTGGTTGTGTTTTGTCTTGATATATTTTACTCTACTTTGCTGTTAATGTTTAACAGGTTCAGATACTGATTAAGGACCCTATTTACACCTGGCCATTTCATATGCCATCTAACTGGATTGTAAATAAGATTTTTACCACATGCATTTATACTTGATAATGAAATGTATATCCAGTTGATAAGATTAAAATCAGATATAATATGCAGATTAGCTCATATGCAATAACTAATTATCTGTGCAGTTCCTCTTTCCTGTTCTATTAAAAACATCACTGTCACCTAGAAACAAACAATTTTGCACATTGTTATTTATTTCTGGCTTTACTCCAGTCTGTACAAGACAAGAGCTGTTTACAGTATTTAGCCTCCTGTGTCACAGTCATGTTGCTGTTGAATGTGGCTTGGATAAACCAATGCATTTAAACATTCAAATATGGCTTAAATGCATGCAGAGCACCTCTTGCAGTGCTTAACAATCAGATTTAAATATGTGTGATGTATGTGCATTAACACATGCGTGTTTCGTAAAACTGACACTGATATGCATGAAACCCGGTGTAAAAGGGTCTAGTGTTTAAAATCAGCAGAGCCATACTGAGCAAGAAACTGTTTAATGTAAATGACTAGCACAGTAGATTCCAACAGAAATGCTACGTTGTGACCACTGCTGGAGACCACATGTGTGAGAAGGTTAGTCTGTCAGTGGGACAGTAATAATTAGGCAGTGATTACTGAAAACAAACATTTTTTTTCATCTAGTGACATCTGGTGGATAAGGAAGGTAAGTACAGGCATGTCACAACTATCGACTAATTGCAATTCTGTAAGTTGATCGTATTACTGTGTGCTTTATTGTGTGCATGTTAATCAGTTGGTGTGAGACAAATGCATATATAAATAAAAGAAACTATTACTGGTCTTCTAAAAACATCAAAAGTAAGTAGTTGTGAGTGTTGTTGTTTGTGTCTGTTGTCAGTTGAGAGTTACCAATTATCAACAGCTACAAAGTAGAACAGCAAATCAACTAATTCAGGCCTGTATTTTAAAGAAACAATGTGTAAGAAGATGAACCTGTCATGTTCATACTCCAAACAATGAGGGGCAACATATCATTAGTTAATTAATTAATTTGGCAGTCTAGAAGCAACATTGAGAGTTTGGCATCTAACTTCATTCTAACTTAAAAGAGCGTCTCCAGCGATGGAAAATAACGGCAATGTTAACTCTTGGTTTGCTTTTTTTAATATGCCTTCTTTTGTCTGCTGCCGATAGCTGGCAGTGCTGGCAGGGTTAATACATGTGGCAGTGCTGATAAAGGTCGCTTGCCAAGAGCTTCAGCCATCGTTGCCTTTTATTGGCTACCTGTCCTTAAATGATCTTACTGGGAGCGGGACCTTTAATATGATTGAGAAGAGGTTACAAAGGGCTGTCGGGGGAGTGCTACTTCTTTACCCTCTCGTGTCCTATTGCCTTCTTATTGCGAGACCCAATGGGTAGGGGCTATCTGATTAGCATGCTAACTTTATAGATATATCTGCAACATGATATAAAGGCGTTGTTGACATTTATTTACATTCTTGATAATGTTAGCTAGAAATCTTACATATTGCTCCTTTAATACTTGCATACAGTGAACAATAAGACCATTCAATTGTTAAATATAACTATTGATATGGAAATAATCTGCAAACATTTCATGATTAGGACCCACCCAGAGTGATGCTGATGTCTAATGCAGTTTGTGCGTACTCTAGAGCGTCCCCATACTGTCCCAGCTGTAGCAGCAACTCGGTCAGCTTATTACACAGCCTGAGCTGAGAGCGCACACTGCTCGACTTCACCGCAATAGGGAGGGCTCGGTCCTGTTACACACACACACACACACACACACACACACACACACACAGTCAAACATGTTTTACATCACAAAGCACTGTTGTTTAATCCAGGTCCTGGAGTACTACGGAAGTTAGACTTTCTCCTGCCCAACAACTGGATTGAACTAAATTAATTGACAAACAAATTGTGAGGTGGACAGGCTGAAGGTGTTTGAAGGTTTATCCAATATTAGCTGTACAAAGGTCAGAAAATGCTTATGTAAAAGTTTGTTATAATCATACGCAAATAAATGTCAACAAGTGAAAAAAGTAAAGTAAAAGAAAAAAGTGTATGGACCCTTACAAGGTTATTGCAGTAAGCCACAGGTTTACAGCCACACCTACACTGCCCTCTTCAGGCCATATTTTGAGCCGTAAAACATTGACTTGAACAGAGCTCACAACAAAGTAGCCTCATTCTTTTACCTTCAGATCATAAAAGATAATGTTCCCTAGTGTCTGGTACACCCTATCACTGTGACATAGTAGTATATGCAGGACAGTTTCCCATTCAAATTGTTCCCTAGATCCCTGCCGCCACAGCCATGATAAAAGTTCATGTTTAAAGATTTCTTATGAGCCGTCACTGTTAAATAAAACATCCTGCCAGTTTGTGATGAAAAGTAATGCAATGCACGATTTTCTTTGATTATATCACTAATTATTACGCGTGACATATCATAAAAAAAAAATCATTTTTTTAATGATTTACATTTGAAGCACTGAGTGTAGAAATGAATGTAAGGCAGAAGTCAGTCTATCTCACTCTGAACATACTTTTTGTACCAGTGGTTCCCAACCCCGGTCCCTGGTCCCAACCATGGCGTCCCTGTTTGGCACATTTTACTGTTAACCTGCTCTCAACACACCTGATCCAGCTAATCCATCATGTCTTCCTGAGTTTAAGTGGGTGTGTTTTGGCAGAACAGCACAAAAATGTGCAGGGCAGGGGGTGAGAATCCAATACAATCCAATACGTTCTGCATGGTTATTGGATAAGCTGAATCAGATAACATAAGAATGGTATAGTAAACTAACACTGCAACACTACAGCCCTCCAGGAGTTTGACACCAATGATTTAAACAATATGTTCAATACCTTATATGACACAGAAGAAACTGATGAATTTCCATGAAGTGCAATTAGAATTAAATAAACTGTATGTACAAGGTGCATAGGTATTAAGGTATACCCTGTAGAAGCAGATAGCTTTTTCTCTGTCATGGTTGCTGTTGAAGAACACGTCCCCTGACGCCTCTAGCAGCTCCAAGATGAAGAGTGTATCTCCTGTGCTCATAGCTATGTCCTGTCCCACCTGTAACCAACACCGAAGTTTACTGAAGATCAGTGGATTTATCAGTAACAGTGATCACATGATCTATTCTGAAGATGGTAATGGTCTCTGGCAGTCCAGCAAGGCATGGATATTAATTTGGAATCTTCAGGAATATATCAGAGTCAGGTTTTATGAAATGGACTAAGATATACATATAGGGCTTGCAAAAAGTAAGTCTGACCAGTTTTTCTATGATCATAGGAGCAAATCAATAGGGATCAATTATAAGTAGCCCTGCAGAGATCTGGTTTACTACTGTTGTGCAAGGCAATATTGTGATTCTAGTGAATAACCTTGGTTTAATAGTGACACACATTTTCCAGTTTGATGTTACCTGCACATAGAGCTCCACCAGCTCACTCTGTTTAAGGATGTGGTAGATTTTTCCAGCTTGTAGCCAACCATAAGCCTCCTTTCTCTTCTTACCCAAGTCAATAAAGATCCCCAAACTTCTTTTGGTGTAGTCCAATGCTGTTCTATTTGCTCTGACAAAAATAAGACCAAACACAGATATGGAGAGCTTATCTAAATTCTTTCATTAAAGGGGCTCTGTAATGATAAATATTGCAAATATTGACTTTATGAACTAATTTTTAAATTAATCATTCACAGTGGATTCACCTTTCTGTGCCCAGACTCAGGTACAGCTGGCTGATCTTCTCTAGTATCTCTCCCTCGACGGTTACATCTCCAGTCTGATGCAGCAGGTTCAGCTGGTGCTCGTTATAGATGATACACTGTGCTTCGTCAGGGCAAACTTCACCATACAGATGACACAGGCGACGGGTGGCTTGCATCTGGCCTGGCAGTTATATATAAGTATGAGTGCAAACCGCGATTCTGTTCTATTCCGATTCATGAGGATTTTTTTTTTTTGCCAATGTGACTGAAGTAGTTATTGATGCAGTTGGACAATACAAAATACAGAAATATTTATATTTTATAAACAGCCAAAGAACTGTATATTGTTATTGTATATTATTTAGTGCAACCTTTTTCATTCCTTTTTACAGGGCTCTATAATTGTTCATTCTGTGCAGTCCGACTTTGGTCAGGTGTGGCTTGCACTTGTGCTCTTGTTAGTGAGAATGGCCATTTTCTCAATAATTCCTTCAGCATGCTCATGTTATTTACAGTCCTGCACATCCGAGTGTTTTCCCTGCTCCCATCACAACTGATCCAACTAATTATTTAATAAATAAGCCTGTCCTGAGCTGAAATTAACATATTGAGGCAACGGAAACACAAATGTGTAAGACAGTAGGCCACCAGGACCAGGACTGAGAAACAATGGCATACACTGTATAGTAAGCACTGGGATGTCAGCTTGTTTTCCTGTCCTTCTTTATTTGTTTTACCAATTTTTTTCTCCTGTTCTTTCTTAAATAGCTTACACATGATTTAGGCATATTTGGTGAAAAAAGTTATTTCTGCATAAATAAAACATTCAAAGTGTTTAATGTGACATGGTTAATCACAGTGAAATCACAACCATTTTATGCAATATCCAAAAGTACACCTACATGTTGATGATGGTAAAATGTTGGTAAATCTGAAAAAACGTGTTTTCTTGGAGACTATTTTGCCTCATAAACCCTGTAACACACCTCTCTGCTGTGAATCCTTTATAGAAATATGTTTTAGCCCAGAATCTTTTTTATCAGAGATTGGGAGGTAGTGTAGAGTAGGAGGTTCATTGTACAGTGCAACTCCTTGTTTCTCTGTGCATATGACAACAAAAACTTAAATCTTGAAAACAATGACATCAGGCAGAATATTCATCACACATCAAACTACGCTTTATGACTTTATAATTGTTGGAATTCCCCTTTTAAGTGCCACCCATGTTGCTCATCCTTAACTGCAGCACTGTTCACACTACCAGACAGACCTGATACTTACTCTCCGAGTTATCGTAGAGGATGGCGATCAGCAGGGCCCACTCGTAACAGATTTTCCCCTTCTCACAGAAACCCTGCGATACATATAGCTTGCCCAGCTCCAGAAGCACGGCTACAAAGCTCAGCTCATGGCCTTCACTCTCCAGCTCAGAGAACAGCTCCACTGCCTGGGTTAGGTGCTCTTCAGCTAGCCTCCTGGCTTTGACCTGCAGGCACAAAAAGCCGAAGTTGGCCAGGGCTACAGCCCAGTTGTGGCTGTCTTCAAACTCCTCGCAGACTTCAGCTGCAGCCCGGAAACTCTCAGCTGCTTGCTTTATATTGCCGGCATGCCTCAATGCAATGGCACGCATGTTGTAGACCACCCCCTCCAGCTGTGTGGTGCAGTGCTCAGGGAGAGTGGATAGCACAGCGTCCAACACATCCAGTGCAGCATCGTGTTGCAGGCCACAGATAAGCAGCCAGGCCAGCCATATGAGAGCAGAGCTGGTGTCATGCTGGCTGAGACTGAAGGCAGATGCATGCTCGAGTAGGCCACACATGTAGTGAACCGCGCTGTTAGGCATGCCATGCTTCTGGAAAAGCCATGACAGGCAAAGGGCATGGGCATGAGCCAGGCCGGACTCCATGCCAGCAGGCGCTAAAGCAGCAGCTCGTGTCAAACACGGAGCCACTTGTGTCGGGATGTCGACTCCATACAACTCTTGAGCATTCTCCAACAGCAGAGAGACACTACAAAGGCAGTCAGCAACTGAAAATGCCTGGGAGAATGAAAGAATGAATTATTTAGTGTATTAATGAATGGCCCACAAAAGTGTAGCAAAATGGCTTCTTTTAAAATGTTCTCATTTTTCACTGTTTCTCAAGTTGGAATATTCTCACTGTACACTTTTTAGTGATCAAAAGACACCATTAAAAAGATAACAAAACATTAAAAACGTCAATATAAAAAAACTGTGACACTTATTGGCTTTGGCCGCTGTGTGTTGCAATTTTATGATTTTATCTTTTCACCATAAGCACGGTTAAATACTGCTGCTACACCTCAAAGATGGTTTAAACACCTTAAAAGTTGGAGTGCTGGTGACCGCTGACAACTAAGGAGATAAAATATATGGGCTTTGGAATTACTCCTGAGGTAGCATTGCCACAGACGCCTACACATGAGGTTGTTTTCCTCATCCTCATTAGCAATCACAAACTTATTTGTGTGAATTCTGATTCCCTTAAAGCCAATTTTTGTGACCCTACTTATTACCACATTTTCAGTCATTTCTTTCATACAGTCACAATTTAATTACATTATTTACTCTCTTTAATTTGCTCTTAATATGTCTTAATTCATAAACAAAAATAAATAAATAATGCGCTACTAATAAAGTAAGAGGCAACTTGCTATATTAATTAAACTATGATATTTTGGAACAGATGTGGCATATTGTTGCTGTCCAATGAAAAACATGTATGTACATTTTTGTCGATTTTAAGTTTTTTACATTACTTGAACACACCAGGCCGTTTACATAGTGTGACAATTTCATGATGACACAGACCAATCTAAGTGCTCCAAAACAGCTTGAAAATAATTCTGGTTCCATTGACTTACATTGAAAGTAAAGTACGTTTTTGATCTCTCATGTGAAGTTGCAATTTTGAAGATACTTGTTTTTCATTGGGCAGTGACGATATATAGCAGTCATAAAACTGAAACTCAGACCACCTGAAATCTAAAAATGAAACTGGCTAACTGCTACTTCCCATCTTGTCCAATACTGACTGTACATCTCTAATGCCCATGTGTATTAAGAACATGTTGAAAAGATAGCTGTCCCCAAACATTTGCTTGCACTGTTTCTCTAAACACACAGTGTGCGCAACGATAACAGGCTATTCCAGCATTGTGGTTCCCAGCGATCATTAAATCTTGTCCTGGAGTCTGGGGTCCAACACAGTTTGGTGTTCTAAGCAGACCTGATTCCCTTAATTGTCAGGTTTAGTTGGTGTTTTATGAGCTGGAAAATGGGCAATCTGTGCAGGACTTTTGGCTCTCCAGGACCAGAAGTGATGGTGCAGAACCTACCTGAAGACATGCCTGCCTTGCTGAGCTCTCAGCCAGGTGAAGAAAATGATGGTCATTATAAAGCCTGGCTAACAGTAAGAAACCATGGCTCTGTATCATGTAGCAGGTTCCTGACAGTTCATCAGCCAGGATCTGCAGTCGTTCAATGAAAGGCACTGCACTTATGCCCTCTCCAAGCTTCAGGTGGAGCTTGGCTAAGAGGAAGCAGAACCGGGCCTCTGCAGGCTTGTTCCGAGACAGAATTGCCTTTTTCAATGCAAACTTTAACACCTCAGGGTCTTCTGAGCCAAACAAACAGTCACAGACTGCCATCAATAAAGCAGCAAAGCGCTCAGACACAGCAAAATACTTCTCTGTGTTTTTCTGCGTGAGATAGATGAGGGCCAGGTTGGAATAGAGGGCAGATAGAAGGAGCATGTCTGTAAAATAGTCTCTGGGTACACTCAAGGCTTCTTCATAATAGACTCGAGCCTGAGAGAATTTTGATCTGCCTGCACACAGCTGTCCCAGGAGGAAGCAGATTCTGCTCTGTGCCCATGTCATGCGCTTCTTTCTTGCTGTCTCTCGAGCGGCACCTAGATAGGCTACCAGCTCCTCTTCATCAGAATGGCCCTCGAAGTGCAACAGGAGGAATTCTGGGTAGGCGCTGTAGAGCAGCTGGTACTCTGGTCGGTGGTCCCGGGCGCCTAGGAAGGAGAGGAGGGAGTGGTGTCCATCTGGGCTGGTACCACCCTGGTCTGAGCACACCATGAAGTGTGGGATTTCCTGCAGCAACTCTGTCCCACTGATCTCTAAATCAGTCTGAGGCTCAGAACTATTCTGGGCAATCTCTACTCTTTTTGGCTTCGTCATCTCGCTCAAGGCATGGGTGATTTTCCTTTTCAGGTCTGTATGAACTTCAGTGTGATCTGCTCTGTCTGCAGTGGGACCGTCTATAGAAAAAACAAAGGGGGGGGGGGGGATTAAAATTTAAATATTACAACACATTGACAATTATTATACGTATTTTGTAATTGTAATTTATTAATAATGACAAAAAAGTGACCCACTTTGAACTGATTCCGGCTTTACTAAATCTGCAAAACAAATTAAACAAATTAAAACAAACAAATACAAACAAATCAGTGCCTTGGAAGTATCTTGACTTTAATAAATCTCTCAAAATAGAACATATTTGACTGAAAAGGCTAATACTGCATTTTTATTCCTACAAACTGTCGTAGAGTGTAGATGGATATTGTCACTGTCCAAAGAAAAACATGTAACTCCAGCCATATTTTTGTCTATTTTTATTGTTCCACATCATTTGAACAACAGTTACAGTTTACATTGTGTGAAAAAGTTATGATGAATGTACCAATAGAAATGCTACAAAATAGGCTGGAAAAATTCTAGTTACATTGACTTACACTGAAAGTCTCCTCTCCTGTAAAAGTCGCCATTTTGGAGATACCTGTTTCTCTTTAGACAGTGACAATAAATAATTGACTGATGTAAATAATTTCGTGGTTGTGACATCACAAAATCAATCATTTTTTTTCTGGCTTATTTTCAATGTATGGGCTGTCTTGACTGGAGAGTTAACTATATGATTTGAAGCCTGCATCATATATGTTTGTGTGTAATAAACAAATATATATCAGTAAGTTAGTGTATCTCAAACTAACCCCAAAACAGAGCTACTCAAATCTGGTAGCTGAAGTTAGTTAACTCTTTTCAGAATTTTTCCTCGATTTATGCCTCGACTCCACGAAACACCACCACAAGCAATGGATATAGCAAAAAATAAAACACCTCAACTTAGTTTACCCACTTATTTAATAAAGTTCATAGACATACGACAAAAATAGCTACAACACCAAGTTAAGGTGAAAAAATCAAGTTAACAGCCGTTATGCGCCATGAAGCTAGCACTAGCACAAGCTAACACTATTCAAAACTCACTCCAGAGTCAACTCCAAGCATCTGGTGTCTCATGCTACGTCCAAAACCATGTACTACTGTACTACACCTACTACATCAACGAGTGGATCCTGTACAAGCAAAAATGCCCCCCAAACCAATATGACCAATATCGACCACAGGAGTGTTTTATAGTGATGTGAGAGAATATGTTAGGAGATTTTAACAGAGAAAGATGCATTGCAAATTAGATAAATAAGCAGTTACTGTAGTGCTTTACATTAACACGCGTTTAAACAATGTTTGGGCACGGCAACACCCAAGACTCTTTACTAGTTGCTTCACCGTAGATAACACGTGGTTGTGTTGTGCACCTGTGAGCACTAGTGCTACCTACTGTTCCAGAAACTATATAACACATACATCACAGTTACTTTGTTTTAGTATTTAACAATTCTACAATTCTACAAAGGTAACATGAAATCACCAAATCGAATATTAACCGACTCTGGAAGGACTGGAAAATGTTAGTTATGACGCTTATGACTAACTTTGGAAATAAAACGGAACTAAAACATAAATCAACACTACAGTTTTTTTTGTAAACGATGACTGAGTGATATGGGCAAATGAATAAATACGGCTTAGTGACAAATTCTTTAGTACAATACTGTTTGAATATTTGCAAACTTGAATGTAGAGGGCAAACAGAACCAGAAAACAGAACCAGTGAAAACAAGGAACGGATCCAATGAGGAAGAGGGGTGGTTCTGTGTTCAAGCGAAAGAAAAGGCGAGGACGTTCATGTTTTAGCCAATGAAAAGTCAAGTCGAGTTTATTTGTATAGCGCTTTTTACAACAATGTTGTCACAAAGCAGCTTTACAGGTGTTTAAAAGCATGAAAACATGAAATCACAACCCTGTAAGCAAGCCAGAGGCAACGGTGGCAAGGAGAAACTCCCTCAACGGGAGGAAGAAACCTTGGGAGGAACCAGACTCACAAGGGGAGACCTATCCTCCTCTGGTCGAACAGTATTTACAGTTTATTAACTAAAGCGGAGTCTGAAGGTAAGAGCTAGGGGGCGTTCCTGAAAAAAGTAACGCCCTAAGATCAGGAACGCCCCCGGCTGCCAACCGACGACATTGTGGAGGGTAGGGGGCCCCAGTGGAGGTACGCGACGCACAGTGGCTATATAAGCTAAGTAAGCTAAGTCGACACAGTCTTCATTGGAGACGCCAAGAAGTTGTGTGAGTTTTGATTTTGTATCGCGTGTCACGCTACATAAACAATATTAACAAATAAATAAAAATTAAAAACTAAAATCTAGAGCCGATAAAGCAGTGTTTTTAACGCCTATCCTGCTAACACCTGCTAACAACCCTGCTAGAGTGCCTCAGAACTTTTTTGTGATAAAACAGTGGCAACAGTGTCAATACGTTGTCACAACCTCCTAAAAGTCTTCATACGTTCATTATATCTGCATACAATAGTAACAACGTTATTTAGTAGATACGTTGGGACAATGTTGGTCAGACAACGTAAAAAACACCACCTTTTTACAACGTCAGGTGTTTGCTGGGTAATGCTAGAAGCTCAGTCTACATTTCACTGATCAGTTAACACGTATTGACTGAGTTTTGTGTATCGGAAGTTTTAAACATGTTGTGTGTATTAAACAGAGGAAACAGAAGGATAATGGCTTCTAAAAAGAAAAAGTCTTCCAAGGCCACAGCACCGCAGCCGGCAGTCCCACTTCGCCGTTGGGAAGAGGCTCACGGTAAACGTTTAACAGTTCCTAACAGCAGCACATAGGAAAAGCAGGCTAGGCTGACTTAAAGGGGCAGTCCGGCCAAAAACGAGACATCTAAAAATCACTGTATCTGTTGTAAACATGCCCACTCGCGTCCTTCTGCGGGACTAATAAGTAGTGGGTTTTAGTTTCTGTCCTGATGAGCCATTTTTAACTATTTTAAAGGTGTGAGAAACTTCTGACTTCAGAAAAACTGTCACTACTTTGAGGGGGGATTTGTTTCTGGTCTGGTTTGCTGGTAAATACATGAAGATAAAACAGTAACGGAAGACACATGATCGTACTGAAGCCATATAGTAGGAAACGTCTTCGCACCATAAACACATTCATGAGAATCAACTACTGAAATTACAAAATAGTTTGTCAGATAAGAAGACACGTGAAAAGTGAAAATTACATGTATAGAATCACAAATTACATATTAAGCTCTAGTTTTAGGGCCCGATTGCCTCTATAAGTTTGGAGAAGGATGTAGAATAGCTCAAAGACCTAATGCCAGTCTGCACTGATTAACCTGCTGAATTTCATTTGAAATGTTTGGGTCATAGATGAGGATTACTGTGACCCTGACAAACTGCTTGTGTGCCCGTATGACTCGCACCATCAAATCCGGGCGTGCCGCTTTCCATACCATCTCATCAAGTGCAAGAAGGTTTGTATCAGTCATGTCGCAGAGAACGTAGAACAGGGGTATTTAATTAGAATTCAGGAAGGTCCAGTTAAAGGGAATTTCTTCAGGCCAAGGTCCGGACCTTGTTTGTGTGTCATAATTCAGGGCCATATCCTGTATGATTAAGTAGCCTAGTAGTTCTATTAGCATTTTATGTCATCAGCAACTGAAAGATAAACCAAATTACAAATACCATTCAATATATTTTAACTATATTTAGTGTTTTAAATTAGAGATGGAAGGAACGATCGTTATATATCGGTATTAGTCGATTTTTTTTCAAAATATGTGATCATGATCGGCTGATATTTCTCCAATTTAGCCGATCCTGAAAGCGGATCGATGGCGTTAAACAAATGAGCCTAATTTCTGTATTTATAGCTAGCGTTTCATCTAGGAAGAGGAGCCTTCCGGCCAGCTCTCTGCAATTCCTATCTGAACCGCTAGGTGCAAATACATACCCTTTCATTTTTGACAGACTGACTAAAGCAGCGGCCTCGCGAAAAAAGCATGTGCTTATAAAAAAGACCGTCGGCCGTCTGGCAGTGTTTTACCGTATGTTAGCAGACTCATCCAGGACTTTTTTAAAATGTGTAAAATCAGCGTGTCTCGTGGGAGAACCAAAGACATTTAACACGACTAATCTGATACGGCACTGCACGCGGCTGAATACAGTGAGTATCAGCAAACAGCAGAGCTAGCACGTGCAGCTAGCACAACACAAACAACCCAGAATACCGTGCAGACCAGATCTGACCGGTACGACCAGTACAGCAGCAACAACTCAAGGTCTACATTTAATGATTACAGATTGTCGCTTAAAATAACCAGAGTCTGCATTTAATGACAGTTTTTACTGCATTTATTTAATTAGCTTTTTTAGTTTTAAATTAAGGGTCTAAATGTAATGATTGCAGTATTGGGGATATTTATTTGATTTACTTTGTTTATTTACTGTTAATTTTGTTTAAAATATTGTGCTGTTTCATATGAGCTCGTTAAACATGGTAATAGTTTCGACCATGTTTCATGACTTGCTTGCACTAATTCCTACATGTAGCCCTGCCGTGGCGTATACCCCTTCCTGTATCGCTATTGGAATCAGCCTTAAAAACGCTGATCGGTCCATCTATTTTAAATGAGGAACGCTTTTGAAAAAAGTTAATCATAAAGTGTTTATTTATAGAAAAAGTAAATAAAATGCGCAGCTTCTTGTTAACTCTGTTTCATATCTTGACCTGTTGGTTTGGAGCTGCCTGTGGGAGGAATCAACACGTCTCTTCATTACTGGTTGAAAAGTGGTTTTCGCCATCGACTTTTCTTTTTTCTCGCTTTATTCTCTAACTGATTAGATCTGATTGGCTGAGGAGCCTTACAACACACGTGATTGGTCTGAGAGTTTACTGCACCGCAAACCCGTATACCGTAAGGACAAGAAAACTTTGGCTGCTTAAAACAAGCACTGTCAAAATTAAGCCCCAATTAAGTAGTTCTCAATAATTTATCGGTTTGGGTCCGCACTGTAAGACGTCTGGGTCCGGATCGCTGTCCGCCTATTAGTAACCTCTGATGAAAAATATTAAAAGAGTCTGTAATGATACTAAAATTGTCTGTTATGTTAAACTTGAAGCTCAGATAAAAAAGCAATACAAGCACTGCTTAAAATCTTATCAGAGAGTTGTCCAGAACTGTTTACTATCCTGAAGAGCACGTGTGATTGCCTGTTCTTCTACATAAAGAGCTTTTCCCCTGGCTCATGCTACTTCTAAATATGTATTATTACTCCTAGAGGTGATCAATATGGCAAAAAATATAACATCCATGCTTCAAGACATTTTCACGATACTTTGATGAGCTGGATCAGATGATAAATAGTTAGTAGTGCCACAATTAAAAACACTATCAAACCCTATCACACTGTCAGTGTAAATATTGAAATACATGGTCCAGGAAATACATGCTGGGATGTAATGTGTCACAATAATGATAAATAGTGTACACGTGGTCTCTTTCGGTGTTGTTCTTCTTTAATAATTTAATGTAATGTTACCAATAAAACGTGTGAAAGATGCTAATGGAAGTAATCTTGTTGTCAGAACCATCCTGAGCTGGCCAGTCAACTGTGGACATGCCCGTATAATGCCCGCCACATCATGCCCAGGCATGAGCTACCCCATCACATGTCTAATTGTGTGAACAGGTGCTCTCTAAATACTGACATCGGTAAGAACGTGCAGAATTCTGACAGAAAGCTGACACACATAATCACTGCAAGAAACATAGCTGATATTGTTATGTGTTGTAGTGCTGAGTGCTGAGACCCAGCGCAAGTTTCAGGTTCCTGTCCACAACTGGACAATTCCTGTGTGTGATGAAGACTGGGACCAAGGTCAGCTTTTGTTTTTACAGTACTGGCATTTCCTTTCTTTTCCTCCTCATTTCTTTGGTTTTGACCCTGAGGTGAACTCTGTGGAGAACTGCTTCATTCTTCGTTTTCATATACATGTTTTAGTTTTAAGCTTTATTCATTGCGCTGCAGATAATCTTTAGAGATAATATTGCCAGCAGTGAGGCTTTATCTTACTTCCGCTGCTTTTTCAGGGCAATGAAGCTACACTATGTAATATATAGGGATCACGTTGGTGGAAATGTGTACCTACATGTACCATGTTCAAAAACATTTAAAAAGATAAATCTGATGATTGTGAGCATGCTAACGGAGCATTTAAAGAGAAAACCCTCAAAACTTGAAGGGCATGTCTTATGAGGATGTAAGTAAATGATCTATTCTCAGCACTTCATCACTGTTATGTTGAGTTTTGAATTTGAGAACTAAACATTAAGCCAGACCTTCTTTTTTCAGTCTTAGTGTGCAGACTTTTGACATGGTCCAGACGCCTCAGACTATTCAGTTATTTAAATGATTATTCAAGGCTTCGCAGGCTGACTGCATCACATGTGCATTTCATTGATGATCTTACATAGTGTAGCTTTAAGCTATTATAAAATGTCATGAAAAATAGAACATAATTTGTTCGGCTCACAGATGCAGTGTCTTAATTGTGAGTATTGAGTAATAAACATCTCTGTGTACTACAGAGGAAGAGGAGGAAGCAGCGCCAGCAGCTCCTTTTGTCTGGGGACTGTCAATCTCACAATTCGGCCAAGACCGGTTAGTCATTTTGTGCCCTGATGTTAGTGGGCAAAGTTAAAACCTTCACTTCACTTACATGCATTTGATAATCTGATAACTGCAGAAAATCAGGTTTTGTCAGTAATCCATTCTCCACGTGAACAACACCAGGCCTACATAAATCACTTACAGAAGACAATGTGATGTCAGCGAAACATAAAAATTCATATTGCAGCTTTTTGTTTACGCAAAAATGTTAATATACATCTAAATACACAGTTAGAAGGTTTTATACATATTTATTTGGTCAACATAGAGTTGGTTTTTAAAAGTCTTTTGTTACCATCTTGTTGTTGTGTTAGACGATCAGACTAAGAAATCTGAAGTAAATCAGAGTAATTGTTGAGTAATTTCTTAATCAAGTCTAAGAAATCAAATAACATGCTGTTTAAATGACTTGAATATTTAGATAACTGCATAGTGGTCCAGTTATTAAGTGCATGTAAACACTCACTGACTACTGTGTTCTGTTTGTTTTTAATAATTGTCTACCTCTGAAATGTTTTTTCCAGTGCTGGTGACTTTTTTTTTTTAAATCAGGACTCAACAAGCTGAAACGAAGAGTTTGACCCCCTGTCTCAGAGCACCACGAGTTCTTCCCTGGAAAGTGGAAATGTGAAGGATGAATTGTTTGTTCTAAAGCACCGTTTTGAGCTGTTTTGATTTCAGTGGTTCGCGTTAACAGCACTGTGTACATACTAAAGGTCAGGTCAGCCATTAAGTTTTTGAATTAAGAACTACAGTCTGAATGTTTAAAGGTGTGTCAGTTAACTACGTTTGAGTTTGGTTTGTGCTTGTGTCACACAAAAGACAAGGATGCAAGCAGGATATAAGGCAAGATAACTGAAGTTTAGTGCATTGTTATGGGCTACTTTGGTATTTGCAAACACCAGGATGTTTTCCTAATTCTTGTTTTCAGTGTTTTCAGTTTCTAAGGTTTACAAAATAAAAGCTGGTAGTTAATCCCTTCTGCTCTCACCTGGAGTTTTGCTGTTGGTTTTAAGTGCTTTTGCAGGCACTAGCTGGTGAAGTGACAATGTTTTTTCAATGCATAATGATCTTGGTGGTCCAAACTTTCATGCAGCTTGAGCTTTAACAATCACATTTTAGGGAGTAAAGCACACCAAGACAGCTTACCAAGTTTGTAGACTGTAGCAACATCACTTTGGCATGTTTTCGTCAATAAGGTAATGGTCTCCTCCTTGATCTTTTCTTGTTCCAAGTTAAAGATTTTTCTATCCTCCTCTTTCAGAAAGATTTCTTCGGATCTGTTGGGGAAAAAATAGAGCACGCTGAGGCCCCAGTTAAACTGCAAAATAAATCTAGAACATAAAAGTGCTTTATGGTTGTTCACTGTCATGGATGACAAATTAACGGAAAACCCTAAATAAATATTTGTAAAAGCTTAATGAGTACAGAGGCTTCCAGACAGTTGTACTCCTTGATACACTGAAACAAAGCTTCATTCCCAAAGACTGCCCAACTGGCTAGAGTTTAAATAACAACAGTGACTGAAGTGACACCTGCATTTATCGATCTGTGAGAAAGACAACAGGAAATAAGGCTGGATATTGTGTTTGAAGGCACAAATTCTATGGCTGCGATGTTTGTTTATTAGTGAGGTATGTAAGGTAAAGCAGCCGAGTAACTGTAACATCAGTGCATGCATGATGGGACATTGTCCACAAGAAAAGTCCATCCATAACTGTTTAGAAAGGAATGTTATAGTAGTTGCAGTGCATAAACCTTTAATTTTTGTAGCAAACCTAAAACAAAATATAAGCTCTGGTCTACGCAAATATATATCCTTCACTATATTCTCCACAAGTGTTTGAGTGAATGTGTGACATGCACAGAGAGAACAGGACAGGACACTGTGTGCTTGACCTCCACAGTGGGGTCTACAGTGTTATGCTATGTTATTTAAATGTGTTAATAAGTATGAAAATCTTGACCCAGTTGAACACATACAGGAGATGATTGTATCTTCAAAATACCAATTTAGGGAATATCTTTTGGAACAGTAGGGTTTCAGCCCTGCAGTAAGGTTCCAGAGACTTGTGCTGTAGTTGTGCTCTATGCTGATCTGGTGGATTGTAGTGGCTCTACACCGATCAACTTTGACAAATAAATAAAACACAGAGTAGCAATTCATGTTCACAAGCTCAGTGATGATAATATAACATCATTTTGCCTTGCTACAGACATTTGAACATCTGAGTCCTGTGAATGTTCTCAGTTTAACCACACAGTGGATAGAATTAAGGCCACCACACTGAACTGTGCTTGGAGTCGCTGAGTGCCTGTGCACAGCTCAATTAAAGCTGGGTAGATGTCCAGTGTGCTGACACAGAATATTGGATATCAGCATAAGCCCAGCTTACTCAATATTACAGTATTCTGGTTTAATTTTTCAGCCTTCACCATATAGTTGACTGATCATAATGCTTATGATAACGCATAACGACTCCCCACAGTAGTCTCCTTTAACACAACGTCACTTACTCACAAAGAGAATCAGTTGCTTTCACTAGGCTGGTCTTGATAAGTCCTGTATCACCAGTCTTCTCCAATTTGCCCATGAACCATTCAAAGCAGGTCACTAATAGGCCCAGGACGACTATGCGATCCCCAGCCTCAAAACTCAGCTCGTCTGGTCCATTGCCATCATACGTTTCTGTTGCCTCACAGATGCCTACAGCTGGATATATATCACATATTTCAGACGATTAAAAGACAACTCTGACATTTAAATTTTTATTCTGTCTCAGCGTATTACAGTATGGTGTGGGTGATCTTCTCTTACCAGTTTGGAATAGGTGATCACAACATGCCTTTCCACTGCCTACCAAAACACTCTCAGGACAGGACTTCAGAAACCACCTGTATTGCAAAGAAGATCAGAGGTATAAATCAGTGTGCCCTGTGTCAATGTTTACAATGTTAAATCCACTCACTCATGAAAAGGAATGACTGGTTCCAGGGCAGGCTTTGGTTTTGTTCCTCTTGATCCATCAGCCAAGGACAACACAGTCCACCCTGAGCCCAAGAATGGAGGCTCAAAAAGAGCAATGTCCCCTTTCTCCAGGTAAAGGTCACTGCCTGAGGTGGAGCTATCAAACATCTGATTGACCGTACAGCTCCCAAAAAATGAACCTGAAATATATAATCCACAGCGCGTTTTCTCATACGTTCTGAATGAATACGTTCATTTAGTCATTCAGGCCTATGTTCCATATTACCTTCTTGCATTAGAAAGCCTTTGTAGATTGAGTTAAGGGTCTCTTCTTTAATTGACACCTCAATCCCAGAGTCATCGTGGTCCAGAGTGTTCATCCAGAACTTTTGGTCCAAAAGAAAACTCTCCAAAGACTGAGCCAGGAAACCTGCAGAGCATTCCAGAAAAAAATCACAATGATATAATGGATTGAGGATATACACAGCAGTTTCATTTTAGCAGTTATGCAGTTCGGTTGTTTTGTCCTATAAAGTTTTATTGTGTGTGTAGTCGTTTTATGTTTATTGACAGAATGAGAAAGTACAAACCCATTTTGTGGTAGGTCGTAAACTTCCAGATTTCTTCAAATGTTTTAAAAGTGATAAATATAGTTCTCTCCTCACTGCTGATGGACACCAAATGAGCTGAAAACTCCTTCAACACAGGAAAGAGGCTGTAAATTGGCAGTATTTATTTTTCTTACAGTAAGGTTTCAGTTTGAGAGCAAATTAACCCCCTAATATTATCCTCTGCTCATTATTTATATGTAGAGAAACTTACTGAGCTAACTATGAGTTATAGGAGTGAGGAATGAAAGTCTGAACCCACCTGTGGGATCTGGATGTTTAATCTGGCTAGTCTTAATTAAGCTTTTAATGAATTCCTTTTGTAAGTCTGAGTCAGGGATTCAATTCAATTATAATGTATGTACTCTATACTATCAAACATACAGATATCAGGGTCGTGATTTTCGCGAGGTCAGCCTCCAGCACACGCAGCTTCCCGCAGAGAACTTCCTGTGTGTTCTTGTCGGCAGGAAGCCGGTCCGGTCCTTCTGCCACAGCCAGCTGGACGGCCAACACTGCAACAGGAAACGCCTGAAAGTTAACGCTACATGTTTTCTCTATCTCCTCTCCAGCAACAACAAACCTGCATTCATGTGGACAACAAATCAGCACAACTATGTGTGGGCAGCATAGAAAACTCTATTTATACCATTACAGTCATGGCATAAAGTACACCGCTGAACCTGTGACACTACTTGCATGTATTAAAGCACAAAGAGTGAGGAATTACTGGTCTATTAAACATGCCAGCTCATATGGGCCACATAAACTCTTAATTCATGACCCATTATGAACAAGACATCACTCTGATCATGTGATGTTGCAGTACTATGAGGGGTTAATAAGTGACAGCTGACAAGATGTGTAAAGTTCAAGCTTTTTCATATGCTCCCCTTCTGGCCTTTTCTTTCTTTCCTAAGCCTGACACGTACTGTTTTGGTCTGAGACAACTTCGTACCAGGGGTTGTTTGTAGTGTCAACAAATCACAAAGTCAAAAACTGCCACTTTGGTTTGTTGCACTGGATTTCTTCCCGTGTCCTCACATGTAGTTTGACTTGCAAACTTGAAACATAAATAAAACTATATCACCATCAAAATAAAACCCCATTACCATCAGTTATTTATTTATTTTTTTTCTTTATATACTTTATATGCTACCACAAGATCCTTCGCAGCAGCACCAGAACCATCGACTGGAAGCTTTTTTTTATGAGAACCAAAAGTAGTTCTATGGTATCATGCACACTCGTAAAAATGGGAGGCTTATGGACTGTCCTTGATTTTAAGTTTGCTGAGCAGGTGCAGGAAGCCGGTGAGGAACTGCAATGGTGAGATGACCTGAGGGGTTGTGAGAGTGCCGTTCATTACCTGTGGGAACGCTGTCTTCAGAAGCCGCTGAGCTCCCTCTAAAATTCTCTCGTCCTCTAGATGGCTTATTTTCTGAAAGAAAAACGCATGTCCTTGCAATTTGTACGGTCTGTGTATTTACTGCTGCTATGTGAGCACATCTGGTTGGCAATACTTTCCTTTAAATACACATCTGCCAACCGTGAGGCAGAAAGAAACAGGCGATATATGAATTAAACTGATGATTAAAGACTTACCATAACGATTACAGTACTGTGCTAAAGTCTTACACACCCAAGAAAAAGCAAGTAGTGTTTTTTTCCTCAGTAAATAACTGTATGACGCTAGAATTAATCATGTAAAACTAAATATAGCGGAACAAGATCATTAGGATCAGCAGTAGATCTGATTTAAGGACTAAAAGCTAAAGCAGTTATTCAGTTATAGACTTCTGGAAATTAAGCCTACACATAAAAAAGACACAGAATCATAATGTACTAGCATTTTTTGTATTGGTCCTAATGTTTTAAACGATTTAACGCTTACTGCTCTGCTCAACAGCTTAACACAGTTTTTTAGAAGTCTAAGACAGGACTGTATAACCAGGTCACTTCTCCTGTACTTTCAGGTCGCCTGTGTTATAAGACTCTATAATCGACCCTGATGTTTTAAACACTGTACCTCGTCATTACAGCGCTGTAGCCTACAATAAAGCTCCGTACCGTGATTCCCCTGCCAGCACTACGGTGTCAGTGTGACTTACCCGTCTTCATGATTGTAGAGCTCTCTTTATTCACCTCCGAATCATTGCTTGAGCTCTCTGTCGAAAGCTCGGAGTCCACTGAGCCCACCGTGGTGCTTTCATCAGCAGTTGACATCTTGTCAAAAGTTGCTTGGCTTCCCGCGAGCGTTAGTTTTTTTTCTCCCACCCGTATTCCGAAAAGCCCCACCTCCTTCACTGGGATTGGCTAGTAGTTCATACCAACTACAGGATCTGTTGGGGCAGGTGCCGTTTTCTAACATATCAGTGTTACTAACAGCGAGTTTGTTCCCCCAGTGCTGCAGTAACAGTGGAGGACAAAAATACACAAGTATAAATAACTAAATGTACAAATGAATAATTATTTATTTATTTCTACACTTTTTCATTTATATATTTATTTTTAATTTCCGATGTATTCCTCTATTTCCTCATTTATTTATTTCTGTCTCGCATCTACACTAAAGATTCAAGTGCGCGTTTTACGGCAGCAGTTTTCAGTGCAGATATTTGAACTGGAAAAAAAACCCGTCTTACAACCTAATAAACATCACTAAACACAGTCTAATACACACAAGTACCAGAAATACAACATATGTTAAAGCTTCATGTGGAGCAGTCAAACACGATAGAAAGGAAGACATTCTGGAACAGTCTGTACAGACCACAAGTAGCAAGTAACATAACAGCACCTTCTCTTCTGGGAAGGCGTTATACTAGATGTTGGTCCATTGCTGTGAGGATTTGATTGCTGGAGGTTCGAGAGGTGAGGTACTGAAGCTGAATGACAATTAGCTCTTGATCACTCTAACTCGTCCTCAAGGTACTGAATGGAGCTCCATCAATCCAGGGAATGCGCTGCTCCACACTCCAGTGCTGCCGGGGTTGGGGGTTAGGGGGTTAGGGGGGATAGCCCTGTAGTGGAGTAACGGCATTGGGTATGATCATCTCATGCTCATGTGTGCATTGTTGTCACTGTCACCTGTCCAGGATTTACATGGATTGTCTGGGGTTTTGGAAAAAGTACTGGACACAAAGTATCCACAAAGATTTTCACTATTTAGTGTTTTATAAAGTTTATACTGCTTCGTTTTATCCAGAAAAAAAACATCTGTACTTATAGAACAGGCTTGATTAGCCCAGATCACGCTGAGTGTGGAGACACTTAAGTGCAGGTGCAGTGCAGGTGACACGTTTAGGTAACAAGCAGCACTTCAACATAATAACTAAGAAGACTAGACTCTGTGGCTGGACATCAGCATACCTTTTAGACCGCATCTTGAGCTATCTAGTCATGTAGATAGACAGAAAGTATCTGCTGTGTTGGTGAACTAGCCAATCATAGCCCAGGAGGCGGGGCTTGGTCGGAAAACGGGTGGGAGACAATGACGCCACACGCGTCTGCATGTCACGAGTTGCACGAGCTGCTAGTCTAATAAAAGTGTTCAGGTAGCAGGATTAAATCGAGGATGATCTCCTCCAGAGCTCATTTCATTTCCAGATTAAGGACTTACTGTTTGTATGTTTTCATCTGGGTACAAACGTAACGACCAATCAGTAAAAGACGTGCAAGCCACGAAGACAGAGTCCATTCAGAAAGTGAAGCCCACTTTTTAAGAACCCAACTGTAACTCGAGCTGCTTGGCAGAAATCTCTGGCACTAGTAAACGTGGCCATTTGAAAAGATCTGACCTTGACTCGGTGTATTGGCAAGTTAATAATCAGTAAAGTGAGCAAACAGCAGATTTAAAGACACAAAAGCACTGATGACCTGGTGGTTTTAAACATAAGAGCAGTCTGTCATGCCCACACCAGTTTTCCCCAAGGAAGAGTGTCAGCATTTCCTTTTCCTTTTCTGCTTGTTCTTCAGACTTTCGCCAGTAGAATTTACGGATGTTCAAAAAACATCACCACAACTCAAAGTCATTACCTTATTATCAGCATAATTTTGTGAGTATGACCTTGTCTGGGACAGTCCATCACTGTAAACTGACTATACAGCATGTACGCTGAGTGGTCGTTTAACACACGTTTAAAGATTGTAACCCAGAGCAGTTCTGCCAAAGGTGGAGCCTGCTGGCCAAAGCTGGGCAGAGAGAACACACACCATCCACACAAGTTACCCTAATGCTTTTTACAACAAACAATAATAAAGACCTCAAATACATAATATCAAACATCCAGTTCAGAATTACATAAGCAGTCTATCAACTTACACACTTACAAAATACAACTAGTTTAAAATGCAATTATTAAGCTACACTATTTGGACAAAAGTATTGGGACACACCTCAGATGTATGAAATCAAGCACCTAACCATACAGTCTGACTTTACAAACATTTGTGAAAGAATACGTCGTTCTAAAGAGTTCACTAAATTTAAGGCCTGACATCAAAACCCATCTAATAAATGCTCCAAAGTTATTTATTACGTAGAATTTTTTCATATGAACGTTTTGACACCTGAGATAATGCCTGTCCTGCTGAGCGCTGTTGGAAGACAGACTATCAGGGCCTCCTCCTTATCAATCACCAACCAGCTCTCCTGTTCATTTGTGCTAACTGCAACACCCTCAACACATCACTGTGCCATCCAGGTGTACCAGCATTGAGATAGAATGGGAATGTTTCAGCTCACACCCACTTTACTTAAAGACTCAGTCAGAGACTGCCTCAGTCAGAGACTGCCTCTACCTGTGCAGTTTCTAAAGCTTAGCCATCCAGACTTCAAACAGAGTTTCTCATAGCTTTTATTCTGTAAATACTGTTTAACCAGGGCAGGATTAGTCTTGGTTCCTTCCAAAGTTTTTTCTTGCCACTGTCGCCTCTGGCTTGCTCACTGGGGGATATATATGTTGTAACTGTCTGTTTTCAAACTTCTGTAAAGCTGCTCTGTGACAACACTGTTGTAAAAAGCACTATATAAATAGACTTGAATTAATATGTGTACAGCAATGATATATGTTTTTCGTCACTGGAAAGCCTTTTTCATATCACTGTTCTGTTAAATCTATTTTGTTTATAGATTTGATTACACCATTTGAGCCCTTGCAATGGAAAGCAATATCTCACTGCTTTTAGAACTAAATCTTGCATCTCCAAAATGATCATTTTACAGGAGAAAACTTTACTTTAAATGTAAATCAATAGAAACAGGAAATTTTCCTAATTATTTTTGGGGTATGTCTCCAAGCAATTTTGGCCCATTCATCATGAAGTTAACACACAATGTAAAGGACAACACAAGGTTGTTTTAAAACAAAATGATGTGGGATTTTTGTAAAAATCATATAAGCCTAGCATGACATTGTTTGATGGCTTTTAATTAAAATAATGGTGTCAAAAATACAAAATTAAATAAAAAATAAAAAATAACTTCTAATCAAAAAAGGTGAAATTGTTTACATTGGTTTATTTTTTTCATGAATGGGGCTTAATTGTTAGTTTATAATTGCTCGATTAGGTGAATGCAAATTTTATCATCTTCATACTTTGGGTAAGAACAAAAGAGCATTTCTGAGGAAACAAGTAATCTCTTCACAGGAGAGCACTGAAAACAGACATCTTGAACCCTACAGCCTCTGTTTAGGTTGTCCGCATCGATGTTTGAACTTAAAGTAATGGAGTACGAATCTGTCTAAGCTTGATCTGTTGCCCTGTAGTGAGTGCCAGTTACCAGAGGAGGCAGTGAAGTACTGCTCAGACGTGTTGTCAAACCCTTACATTTCTTACTATTTGTTCTTCATAACTTATTGGAACCTCTTTGGAAGCTCACATTAATGTTCAGGCCATGCTGGCACCAACCTGATATAAAATTAATTCATTTTTTATCTTGTCATGTACAATTCTTCACATAATATAGTTTGAAAGACTGCATTCTTGTTCCTGTGCTGTGCAAGCTTCCATCAAGCTTTCTGATTTTTTATTACATCAGTGCGGACCAACAGGCAGGGAAAATACCACTAAAGAGGATTTCCATTTCAATGCTCTACTTAATTCAGTCACTGAGATGTAAACAGGTTCATTGTACCAAGTCAAAATTGTACCCAAGCACTGAAAGATGTCACTAAAACATCTCCCTCAGAGTTATTACATGACACGGATATGAATACACTGTAGTAATTAATACACAGTTTTTCAAATTTACCAGTATTTTATTATTATCACCATAAAATATGAACATTCAGATGGCACATGTCGGTTTGCTGCTGGTTTTAAATAGAAAATTGAATGGCTATGTAATTGTATTCATGATATTCTATATCGTTTAATTGCAATGCAGAGACATAAAGTAACTTAACCGCCACATTTACAAAAGAAACGTAACGTAACGCATTCATCAAATCCTGTTGGCTTCTATTGGGTATTTTGGTGAGGTTGCAGTCTTGTGATGTCAGATTAATAAGCAACAGTGGTAACAAGCATGTAGCAAAATTAACATTTACATTTTTACTACTATTACTTTGTTATTCAGAAGATCAGGTAGGACATATTGTGCAGACATTGGTATGATTTTCCCACATAAAAGTTAAACCTAATTTTTTTTCACATTAAAGCCTTCTTCTATTGCTTTAATGCAACAGGTCTGTAAACAAAGCAAAGAAGCCCTGAACATTATATAAAATGCAAATAATACTGCATGTTCCTTTTTTTCCTTTTCCTTTTGCTGGATGAATAGGGTCACTTTATATATTCTCCCCAACTTTTAATATTTCAGTTTATTCTGAATACTGTTTTGTTCTAGACAGTCTGTAAAGACAGCTCATCTTATTTGCTGATCTTTTGTTGATTTTGTTCATTACTAATTTCTATTTCTATCACAAAGGTAAAATGTGATAAAAATTATCAAAGGTATTTTTCTGTTTGTGCTAATGTTGAAACTTATTCATGAGTAGCTGTGGTGGTTAAATTAAGTAGTTAAAATTGTAAGCAGTGTTGCTTAGCTAAATTATAAAGTTATTGTAGTAAAATATTTTTTCACCACAATAACAACATGGTAGAATTATTCTTAACCAATAAGACTATGTGGTTAAGATATAAGATTTTGATTTTGAACAAGATTCATGTTGACTTTTAGTACAGAACAGTACACAAATGATGAAAAATGGGTAAAAGGTGTTTCACCTGTTTGGAAAACAGTCATTAGTTAATCAGGTTAGTTAATTGTTCACAAATGTTTTGCTACAGTAGACTAAAATGTAAGTTCCTTTAAGTTCCTATAGTAGGGTACGGGTTAAGTAAAACTAAGCTTCCTAAGTATTCTATATTCTACAAATATAAATGCAACACTTTTAATGAAAATATTTGACCAAAACCCTGCAAAAACTGGGTGAGTCATGAAAACGCATTTCAACATTACCTGTTGGTTATTTCAAACATGTCACAGTGCTATGTCACTTGTTGTTTGAATGAGACACATTTAAATAAATGAAAAAGAATAAAGTTTGGTGCCACTGGGCCCTAACGTTATGTAATTTTATTGGGGGCTTTTGTCATAGACACAAACCTTTGTGTTTCTTTTGTCAGGCTTATCTGTCAGACAAGGGCTGGCAAAGAAAGCTATAGCTACCTCTTCGCTTTAGCTGGGCAGCACAGAAAAAGGGCTAACAACTAAAATACAAAGATGTGGGTTCATAACAAGAGATGCACTGTTGTCTATATCAAAGTTATATCAAGAACAACTCCTAGCTTTTATCAAGATAAAGTATGTATCACAGCTTATCACAAGTTGATTGCTTTTGAGATCTGGAGGAGTGTTTGGACCCGGAAGTGGTTATTGTATCACGTGAGCGTACAATAAGGTAATAAATGCATTACTAACAAAGTTTCATTCTTGAGACTTATCTTCTCAGCATTAGTGAAAGTGTTTGTCAAAATGATGTCAACGCACACAAATCCTTCCTGATAATTATAAGAATAACGAATTAAATACATTTATAAGAATAAGAGTGTCTGGCTCTAAGTCATTTGTTAATAAATAAATAAATAAATAAATAAATAAAACCAGTAAACAGAGTTAGTGTCCTGCTGTGCTAGCACTGCGCATGCGCTGTCGTGGTTCATTAGCAGGCGATGGTGCCGCGCTGGCCAATGCCAAGTCTCCGTTCGGCGAGAGCAGCTGAGCGGCGGAGCGGCGGCGCAGCGGCGGAGAGAGGGAAGCGGAGCGGCGAGGAGAGACACAGTACAGAGAGCCGCTGAGAGCCACACAGCGCGGTAAGAAAGAAATACAGAAGAGCCACACTGGAGACTTTGGTGACTGAATGAATTCGGTTGTGGTTTTGTGGTTTCTATGAGCGCCGCTCTGACTGTCTCACTCCAAACACTCGATAAGGCTTCGAAGCGGTGTGACAGGATAAGTGACAAGTGTCGGGCGCTCGGTTTGGTGAAGCTGGCGGTTCAGGACAGTATGTAGTTAGTTTCTTGCAGCCTCTCTGTCGGGGTGAAGTGGCTTTTACCGGGTAATAAAACCAGCTTACGCTCGGTTCTCCATGGCAACGACAGCGAATGTGTCCGAAGCTCCGAGCTGTGGACTCGCCGGCTTACGTCACCACTTCTACACAAATTCCTCAAGTCAAACAAAACGCGCGAGCAGTGTTTTATAAAGAGAAAATACGTGGTTCGTAAAGCTCAGAGCCTAATTCAACACACGGACCAAATAATAAACGAAAACACTTCAGCTGCTGATGTTTCGTGTAAATCTGTGGGAGAGTCGCGCGAACTTTGGCTGCTGTGCGAGCTGCACGGTTTTCAGGGTGTGTCTTCTGTCATCTGTGCTCGATATGCTGCTACTTAATGTCCGACTGATCACTGTATCTTACGCTTTCCTGTATCGCCGCTCACACTTTCACTTTCCGTTCACTGCTAGACGTGTATTCTTCCCTTACAAGGTGTAACGCATCGAAGTAAGTCTGTGTTTCATGACAGAACCAAACTGCTAGCACAGAAGGTCCAGCAGAGGCAGACTGTGCTGTTGTGGTAGAGCTCTATCTTGTGTTGTCCTTTTGTGTGTTGTGAACACCATTACACCCCTTAAGAGTAACTTTTGTCATCTCTTGGGTAAAACTTTTTTCCACCATAATATTTCTTAGATGTTCCTCAGTTTTGCTGGAGGTTTGGTTGATGTTTCCTTTGATGTTTCTTGAATGTTTGGCCTTGTCTACCTGCATCTGACCTGATCAATCATATCAACATTTTTAGATAATCAGAACAATAGAAGCCGTTAAAGTCTTTGTAAATCATTGACTCTGTCAGGCTTGTAAGATTAACAGTAGGGGCCTCATTGACTGTGTTGCTGATCAGCAGTTTGAATGACTTTATTTCAACACAGTGGACCCATTTAGCCCATAGGACTAATAGGATTCCTAGGTTTATCTACTGTTTTGATGAATAGCAAAAATAAAAGTCTACATTTCTTGTATGGCGTGTAAGTGATCATGCTTTGTGTTTTTATAAGATGGCGGATGAAGAGCTAATGAAGAAGATGCTGCTGGCAGTCCTGCAGTCCACCAAGAGTGGGCTGTCTCTGTCTCGCCTACAGGCTGAATATAAGGAGCTGACGGGTGAAGCCATACCTCACAAACAGCTGGGTCACGCCACACTGGACGCTCTGCTGCACAGCATGCCCTCTGTGGTGCGTCTGGACAGGGGCCGCTCCGGGGAGGTGAGCAGCAACTGCTCTCAGCAGCATTTGATCCGCCAGAACACCTAAACAGATTAGCGGTTCAGAGGGGAAGATAAAATGAAATTCCTGTTTACATTTGACTGGGAATAGTCAGGAGCAGCTGGAGGAAGATGAATGAAAATCAGCACATATGAAGTAGCATGCTGTTTTTATTATAATACGTAGGACATTTTCTCTTGTAGAATCATTCCGTTTCTGTAAATGCCATAAATGAGATCTTTGTTGATAACTTCTGACTCTCTGCCTGTTCTATAGGTGATTTGTTATGCTACAGTGGGGAACGAGATGGCTCACACTACAAAGCTGGTGGCTCGTCAGCATATGGCTAAGAAGACTGGTCGGCCACAGGTGGTCAACTGCCAGATGAGAGTCAAACCCTCTGCCCCTCTAGTGTTGAATGGTAGGGCTGATAAAATGTTTTTTTTCTTTTTTGCAGTAATTGCAAGTTAGAAGAACACAGTCCATATGTACTGGAGATTTTATTCCATAGCCAGAAGTAAAGAACTCTTTAGATCAGGGGTATTTAGAGTTCAGTACGGTCCAGTCAGAGGAAATTTCTTCCGGCCAAGGTCCGGACCGTCATCATTTCTAACTTTGTTATGACTCAGTACCACATCCTGTATACTGCAACACTAGTATCTATCAGCATTGTATGTCATCAACAACTGAAATACAAACAAATTGCACATATCGTTCAGTATATTTCAACAATATTTACTGTTTAAATGCTGAACTGAATGATTATTTATAAAATGCCAAAAAATGTTGTTTTTTCTCACTGCAAGTAAAAACAAGTGCTACATAAAAAAAAGAATGCTTTTGAAAAAAATAGCATCTTAAAGTGCTTATTTATAGAAAAATTCAATCAAATGTGCGTCTTCCCGTTAACTCAATTCCACATGTTCACATGCTGGTTTGGAGCTGCGTGTGGGAAGAATAAACATATATGTCTCCATTAGGGCTGCAGCTGTCGATTATTTTAGTAATCAAGTATTCTGTTGACTATTCCATCAATTAATCGGATAAAAAATATTTTGCTATATTAACGAGCAATAGTAAATAGATATAATAAAACAGGCTTCTTTTAATTCATTTTAATTCTTAAATTGCATATAGTAAGGTTTTAAAGAAAACCTTTGAATAATTGCTATTGTTAAAATGTATTACCAGCCCTATACCTCATATTGTAAGTTCACAAGACTGGCTACTGTATGCTCATTTATTCTGCTGAATCTTGTCCTGCACTTGCTGATCCACTTACTGCAAACAAACTAAACTGAATATTTTTGCTGTACTGGACTGATGCATTTTAAGCTACAAATTGCTACAAACACCACCTGATATTTAATTTACTGTGTATTTTATGCATCTCTGTGAGGGAAAAGGGTGTGTGAGGGGTGTATGTTCTTGTGAGTGTGTGTTTGTGACTATGATCAAAACAATAATGTGAAGAAAGCTTAGGCTTTTATTTTTTGTGGTTATGTTCTTAAGCAAAGTTTAGATCATTTACAGACATAACTCACCTTCACACTGACTTAATTTCTTAACTAGCCATTACATATAACCATAACTAACGTACATACTTTACTAGCCTTCATCTCAACTCCCAATCTCAATGATTTAAGCTAAATGTTACGGTTACTGTGTGTCGCTCCGCTCTGTGGACTGTAGACTGACTGTGGTGCTCGGCTAAGGCTGAGGCTGAGTTGCTTGCTTTCTGCAGTTAGTTTTTTATTGGAATTTTTTTGTTCCACCTTAAATGGTGCAGAAGTGACATTCTGGCGCCTTTAACTGCTGCGTCATTTAAGGTGGAAAGGTGGAATTTACATAAGAAGCTAACTTCAGCCACGTCTTTCTTCAGGTTTATGCTCAGTAACGGCTCCCTCGGCTAGTTCGGTTTTACAGTAGACTTTGGACACTGTGTATGGTTTCCTCTGGCCCGTCTTTTCTGTTCTCCCCTCCTTATTCTCTCTCTCTTTTTCTAGAAGACCACGTCTTTTTTGCGTCACCTGGCAACACAGAAATGTGCCCTGTGCAACAGTAAATGTCATCCGTGTGAAACAGTGCGCTGCATATGGTTGTATAAACTAAACAAATCCTCGAAGCAAAGAATTTGCATTCATGATTTTTGTCATCGAGTTACCCGAGTTTCTCGAGGAACCATTTCAGTCGCAGTCTCCATTCCTGGTTAAAAAACTCTAAAAAAACCTTCTTTTTTTAGAGTTATTCTTTCTCCGACTCCGGCTTTATTCTCTTACTCGCTTTATTCTCTGACTGCTGCTTCTCACTTCGTACCTTGCCTGTGTGCTCGCCGCACTTCTGAATCTGTACAGATCTGATTGGCTGAGGAGCACCTTTAGTGATCTTACAACGCACGTGATTGGTCTGTAAGTTTACTGCGCGGAAAAGCTTGAAACCATAAAGACAAAAAAAGTTCCTCCGCTTAAAATAAACACTGTCAAAATCAAATAATTCTCAGTAGTTTATCAGTCTCGGTATGCTTTCGACAACATCTGGAAAACACCCCGCAGTCCACCTGTTAGTGACCTCTGCTTTAGATGCTTACGTATTAGAAACATAGGCTTTTGTCCAGTTTAGAAGAAGGCAGATGTAGCATTAATAATGAGAAATACTATAAGATTCTCAAAGATGTTTCATAGAGTTATTATTTACTCTCTGATTCCTAATTTAAAAGTTGTTTTGTATTATAACAGCCCTTGTGTAGCCACACTGTCCTAGTTACATAATTGACTGATTGAGGAATAAAAACGGGGCTGGGTTGAGGAATTCTGCTGGGAAGCCATTTGTCTGAAGGCCTATCTAAATATCTACTATTAAACAAACTTCAAGGGCCTGTATGTGGGCTCACACTACAATTCTGTGCACTTATAACTAAATCACCCACATTTCATAGTAGGTATAGAACAATTTATAGTAGTTACTGAGCAGTACGTTTTAAGATTAATAACAGAAACATAATCAGAGCAAGAAAGTGTTGCATAAAGCAACATTTAACGTCAAATCTGATTGTGTTCCTCCAAAATCACAATGTTCACGTTTGTTACAAGCAAAAGAATTACTGCAACGTTCTTCTTACTGTAATGTTCTTTCCTAAGAAAAAGATCCATCTCCTAAAACACGTACAGAATGCAGCAGCTCGGAGGAAAGAGCCCAAATCACTTATGTTTCAGAGGAACTGCACTGGTTGCCTGTATCTTTTAGAATAGACTTTAAAGTTCTGCTACTAGTCTGTAAAGCTCTGCATAATCCAGCACCTGCTTACATTACAGAACATCTCTCTGTTTGTGTTCCAACTCGAGATCTTAGATCTGCAGATACTGACCTGCACATCCTGTCAGTAAAATACAGAAAATATGGAGAGACTCATCAGTTATTCTGCTTCTAAACTATGGAACTCAATTCCAACTATTATTAGACAGTCAAGCTCAGTGCTTACTTTTAAGAAACAATTAAAAACGCATCTCTTTAACTTGCCGTTTAATTATAACTCTAATATCTAAGTCCTTATAAATCTGAATAAATAATAATATATATAATATTATTATATTATATATAAATAATAAATATAACTCAGTTTCTACTGTTACTGATGACAACTGTCTATAAAGCACTTTGAGCTGCCACTGTTATAAAAAGGTTATCGTTATTATTTATTTATTTTATTATCTGCAAAGAAAGTAAATGTGTTACTGTACGATACTACGTTACAAATATATTACATGAAAAGATGCCATGTGCACACAAATGTAAGTGTAGGATGCAAATTGCTTGATTCCCAAATTATGAATTAATACTAAAGGTGGTTATAAGTCAGTTGAGAGACTGACTACAGTTTCCTTTGTTTTCTTAGAGATCATAATGAGGGAATTCTGGTCGTACCCTTTGACAAAACCTAGATGTTGGAGACATTTTGTACTGTGGACAGGAATAATGAGGTGGCATTAGAGAACTTGAAAATGGACGCTAGGTGTGTGGCTGTAATCAGTGCACAGTGTAAACAGGCACAGTTAACTGAAGCAGCCTTAATTGACTCTCAGGTCAGTAATAATTGGGACAACATTGTAGTTTACAGTCACCAACTGCTCCATACTATTATATTATATTATATTATATTATATTATATTATATTATATTATATTATATTATATTATATTATATTATATTAAAAAATTTCTAATAACAGTGACTTGCATGAGGACTAATGTGTAAAATCCGTTTAGACTGTTAAATGGCAAATAGGGTGAATAGTTTAATAGTTTAATTTGCTATTATACAAATATATTGTATTGATAGATTTCATATCTAAGAACAGTGGTGCTCTAGTGTGTTTGAAATGTTGTGATTAAGTGTGATTACCGCATCAACAGTGCTACAATTGTGTCAGTAAGAAATCATACACAGATCTAGATTACCACATGTTGCCATAACAGGATGCTTTAATGAATCAGAAATTTCTGTAGAGACATTAAAAATATGCTGATACGCACACGACTGTTCTTGTGGTATAAGACTGTGGTCTGATCTCGAAGGATTTTTGTTTTATTGTGCACTCTGATTATTTTGGGGTCCGGTTCTGCTGTGAATGTGTCCTAGTTAAACTCCTCTGAGGATGTTAGGAGAGTTCTGGAGACGCTAAGAATAAAACTTGATATGAGGCCATCTGGAAACCTGTGCCCAGTACTGCTGGCCTCCTGCCTCCTTCAGCATATTCAGCTTTCACACTGACTCCGGATCAGCATCTCAGAGCAGCGCTTGAAGCTGTACGATGATACAGCAGAAACACTGCAGTCGTATTCTTGCTCACTACAGAGATACAAGAAGGGATACAGAGAGGGAGGAGAGACTAAGGGAGAGACAGAGAGAAAGAGATGGAGCAGAGGACAGAGAGCTGAATGAATTGGTTCTTCCCTTGGCTGGCACTGTCTTGGTGTCTCGTCAGAGACATCGTCTTTTTTTCCTTCTATTACTCAGCGGCTCTGCTGCCTGCACTCATCTTTCTTCAGCTTCTCTCTCTCGCTCCCTCTCTCTCTCTCTCCTCTCGTTCGCTTTTGGTGAGGCTGCCAGCCTGCAGAGCATTTACTGTAGACACACACCAGCCGGTGATATATATACCTCTGCTCCTTCAGTGAAGATTGGAAAGAAGGCTTCTAAACATTATCACTGCGCTGATTCTATTGAACCTGTCTGCATAGCGGAAGACGCTAATCTGTACCAGGTTGGAAGGTAGGATGTCATCGCCTTACAGTGGAGCGGAGAGGTATGAAGTCATGTTATGATGATTGTAACCAAGAGAATATGCATGCCGTTGCAGGGGATTGCTAAAATTTATGCTTCAGCCACGGGTTGGAAGAGAGGATTGATGACGTAGTGCAATGTTTGAATCAGATGCTGCGTGTCAAAAGTATCAGTTGTTTGACTGTTTTGGCTTCTACTGGTTTGAGTAAGATAGAGTTGGAGTTTTGGCTTCCTCCGTTGGGGTGTACACAAACCTGTATAAAGGTTTGTGCTCTGAACTTTGACTACACACGCTAATTAAAGGGACAGTCTTTGAACAAGTCTAATATGATTTGTATTATGTATTCCGAGAGTTTGTGTTGTCCTTTTTGCTTTTTTGGCACTTTGATTATGTTTTTATTCATAACCCTAATATTTTACCCAACCACATGCTTGCAGAAATTTACATTAACCCCCTGCCCACACGCTCACACACATACTGGTTTTTAACCTTATACTAAGTCTCTAATTGAAGATTATCCCGTCTGTAGCCAAGCCCAGGACATCTCTGAGGCAGCCTGAGCACCGGGGTCGTCAAGGACGTGGTGGGGGTCGCCTCGGAGGTCATGGTGACTCTCGCCTGGGAAGCATGAGAGAGCCACAGCCTGATGGGAGAGGCAGCAAATCCCACAGCACCCAGCACACACCACCCAACACGCCCACCAGAAGACCCACGCTGCCCTCTGACAGGTAGGATAGAAAATAGAGTATAGAAAAGCAGACTGTAGGAAACGTGTTAGAGTTGGACCTCTTAAACTCTTATTATTCAGTAGTTACTGTATATTATTCAGCAACTACTGTAAAAGTAACATGAAAGCTATGTTGATAAGAGTGTAAGGAATTGCCATATATGGTCCGTAGGGTTTTATTACAGGGTTATAACTGCAAAGAATATATGTTGTATGAAAGACACAAAAATTTGAGAATAAGACAGTGAGCGAATAAGAGAAAAAAAGAGTTGATGAGGAATACAGTTCTTTTTCTTCTCCTTTTTTCTCTCTTAGAGGCCTCTCTGTTTCCTCTGTTTTTCCCTTTTCCTCCCTGCTGCTGCCCCCCCCTCACTTTGGACATTCCCTGACTTGAATCAGAATCGAAGAGTATGGCTCAGCTGAGTGTTGAGTGAGCCTGGTGCTTATTCAGCAGTGGAATGAACACTGCTGTATGTGTGTGTGTCTGTGTGTGTGTGTGTGTGTGTGTGTGTGTGAGAGTATCGCTCTAGCCAGCAGCCAGTGCTTTTCAGACCAAACAACTGACCTCACCCTTTCAGGTGTTTTGTGTATCACTTGTTGTGGCACATACACAATGCTGTGTGGGGAGCCGGGGGTGGCATCGCTGAGCTTGTGGGCCGGGGTCGCTAATCCTCCTGCCATTCTCCCCCAGATTAGCCACTCTAAAAGAGTCTGCAATGAATCAGCATTTTTCCTTTGGTACAGCGTTTGGTGGAAGCTCAGCCCATCTGACACCTAGAATTAAATGAAATAAGACTCTCTTTGCTTTATCTAACCAGTTTGCTGTAATGGGCATGAATGGAATGGGATGAATGGGCCAGAGGCACATAAGTTTAGAACAAGTGTGTAATAAGTGCTTATGAACATGCTTAGAAGAATATTATGATCTATTGAGTAAGACTATATAGCATATATTTTTTGTGCGTAACAAAGAATGGGCATTTATTTGCCTAGCAACTTAATTTCCAAACAACACGTATTGTGTTATATGTGTCTTTGTTTAAATTCAGTAGGGTGTAGTAAGAAAAGACCAAGTAGGAAAGGATGGATTCCAAGCTCTTGTGTGCTTTACTCCTGTAGGAATATAATTAGTCTGAAACACTAGGGTATGGAGGAAGTGAAGCCACTTATAATAACACAGTGATTTTGCCTCTGGCATTTTGGCGTGCCTCCAGCTGAGAAGTAATGATGCCCCAGTGTCCCAAATCCGAAGCTCAGAGTCATTGCTTTACCTTTTTTCAGATCAGACAAAAGGATGACCCTGCCATCCAGATTTCAAAAAGAAGTACATGCCCACCTGTCTAGAAATCCTCAACAGAGCAATGGTGAGTGAGTCACTGCCTTGACTTTGGCTTCGGGTAGAAATATATATGTACAGTTCTCTTTTCATCTCTTCAAATAAAAGCTGAGATGTGTTTTCCCCCCTAAAAGAGTTTTTTTTGTAGAAAGTTAATAACCTTCTGCAACTATTTAGACGGTTTAAAACAGACCTCCATCTCCACAAGAAGCCCCTTTAAAAGCTGCAGCAAGGCTTCAGGCGTTTGCCAATTAACATCCTGTCTTGGGAAAAATGCTGTGCATGGGATCCTCATTGGGGGCACGAAAATAAGCCTGCAGGCAATAATGCCTGAGGCAAGCTTAGCATCCAAACTTGTGGAAGCTGTTAGCCAGCTATGTTCGCACTGACTGTGAACAGTGGATTCATCTAAGAATGATTTTCAATTGTTTATGCCTTTAGTGTTGACTAGATCCACCTTTCGATTTGAATTCTTACATTTATTAATATTATTTATATGTAACTGCACATACCAACATCATTTACTTTGTTTTCAGTTGTCGTGTATAAAGTGGTCCTTCAAAGCTTAATAGCTTGTGTTTCTCCTTTCAGCTCCTTCCAACCTGAATGAAAACACCACTCGGCCAAAACCCAGGACACCTCATTCAAGTCCCTACAGTCCCAAACTGGTGCAGTCACGCCTGAAAGAGGTTCTGAGCAAGCACAGCAATGGCTTCTGGGTGTCTAAACTTCCTCAACTGTACCGAGAGCTATACAAGCAAGACCTGCCCAGCGAAGCCTTAAAAGATCTGGAGCTGTGGACGCATATTTGCACAGTGAGTTCAGAAACTCTTGATAGGTTTACTGTAAGTGTCTTTCTTCCACAAATGTTTTTACTTGTTGATTCTGTTATGTTTTATGACTTGCTCTCTGTAATTACAATATTTACATAAGCTCTACATGTTGTCTGTGCTTATCATAGTTTTTCTGTTTCTCTACAATGTACAGGTTGAGAAACCATGCAGTAGCAAACCTCAAGAGCTACTGTTGTACCCTGCTAAAGACATTACCACTACCCCCAGCCCTGCCCTTACCACTCCAGCAGACAGGCAATCTCCATCTCACCAGAAGTCCCCCAGCCAGACACAGCAAACATCCAGAACACCCCCGACTTCCACATCCAGCCCTCCAGCATCCCCCACAGCTCTGCCTCCGGACCTCAAGCAAAAGCTGGGAGAGCTCCTTCTGAAGTACAGCAGCGGTCTATGGGCTCATGCCCTCCCTAAACTTTACCAGGATACCTACAAAACGAAGCTGCCAGAGTATGTTCTTGACAACCTGCCCCTGCTGTCAGATATATGCACTATTGACTACCCCATGCCAGACAACCCGAAACGGGCCATTCTGTATGTGAAAGCAGCAATAGATGAGAACTGCAACCGGGAAGATTTGGCTGACCTGAAGGCCAGGGAAGAAGCAGGAAGACGTCTCAGTTCTCAAGCTGTGCCCCCACTACTTATTCCCAGGGAGGAGTACCCCTCTGTGCTGGTGGTGGAAGCAAACAGCACCAGCAGTGTTGTTCTCAGGTGAAAGGAAGATCACTACAGATCTGTACATTACAGTGAGCACAGCCTGAACTCGTCCTCATCTGGCAAGCAGAGTGCTTTTATTTGGTATCAATATTTGGTATTGTCTGTATTAGCCTTTGATCTCAGAGTATTATCAAACATTGCATTTGGAATGTTTGTGCCAGGTGTCTTTCAGACATTTATTCATTCAGCCTATTATACCACACAATCAAATCAGTTAACGCTGTTATGGTTACATAGGCTAACTTGGCTTTTTCTAGCAACCCTAAAACTATAAAACTCTCATATCTCACATAAAAGGGCTTAATCACACATAAAAGTTTTAATCCATAATTAGTTTTTATTTAAAATAATAATATATGTTAATTTGACATGGGCAGGACAAAACATGCATGCAGATACTTTATGACCACAGATCTAGATAAACATGCTTCCTTCATAAACACAGTAAAATCTGTTGGCTCTGTAAACATTTGTTAACAGATACATTGGTGAGGGATATTCAAAGGCGCAGGAGAAGCTGGAGGATGAAATGAAGGAATATTACGGACAAGATAACACCAAGAAACCCCTGGTCTCACCTTCATCAGGCCAACTCATTGCAGTTCTGGCTGAGGAAGAGGAAGAGATTCTCCGAGCACAAGTCTGTGAGGTCATGTCAGACAAAGTCAAGGTGAGTTGAGGAATCTGTAGTTCATAAAGCTCATTGTTTACTCTGATCCTGGATAGTATACGACAGGTCATATAATCTGTCACAGCATGTACAGTTGTAAATATGCCACTAACTACTTCGCGATGTTGCAGGTTTATTATGTGGATCATGGCTTTTCTGAGGTCATTAGTAAAAGCAAGCTGCTGGAGTTACATGAGAAGTTTTTCAGACTGCCTTTCCAAGCCACCAAATGTAAATTGGCTGGTGAGTTCACTTTCAGGATTGAGTTAATGAATTTATGTCCACACATTCGTCTCAGCCTTGCCTTTCTAGGATTTGGATATAACTGGATGCTTGTTTGTTCGTGCTAGGCCTTGAGCCCTTTTCTCAGGAACCAGCTGTGCTGAAAAAGTTTGACTCCATGGCAAGTGGTAAAATCTTACTGGCAGAGATCCTGGAGCGGAATGACAGTCCTTTGATGGTGCTGTATGACACGTCGCAGGATGATGATGTTAATATCAATGCTGCCTGCCTAAAAGCCCTGCAAGACAAGTCCTTAGAAAGCCCTTTACAGGTACCGTGCATAGCCTCCAAAATGATATCACGTTGGCTAGGCCTGTCTAACTCCTGTTCTGGTCTCATTTTAATCTCTTCATCTACATCTCTACATTCGTTTTGTCTCCACTACATTTCATGATGTGTGATAAAGTCTGTATTTAGTGGCATGTATTAAGCAGAGTTCTTACTATTCACTACTTAAATTAAATTTTTATAAAAACAGAATAGAATGTAGAATTTGTAAAAAAAAAATAGAATGAATTATCTTTGTTTAATTTTGTATCAACAGGTTTGAGTCTGCACTTCTGACTTTTTTCTATTTGTTTTCATGTCAAAAATGACAAGAAATGATAGGTTGAAAAAACAAGAAAGTGTGCTCAACCAACAAATAAAAAATATTAGCAAATTAAGATCCTTTTCTATTCACTCCTACTTTAAATGTTGCATCATTCTAAAAATTTAGAACGGGCACTTTTGAAAGCATGTCAGCGGTTCTGAGAAAATGTCTTACTTCTTAGCCTTGAGGGTTAAATAATGCTTTCAGCTAAATTATGCTTTAATCATCAAACTGACTCTTAAAGCTTAATGCATTTTATTGTTTTAGGTGAACAGTGCCTACATGAATGTAAATGTGACCAGCGTGTGTTCAGATGGGACATTCTGCTGCCAGCTGCCGTCTCGCGGCCTGTCCAAACTCAATGAGATCCTGGAGAAGACAGAGACCTATTTTTACTCCCAGGTACAAAGGCTCTAGCCACCGTGTGCGTGTGTATTATTACTAGACTGTTCCTTTGTAGAGGTGTGTGAGCAGGGTCAGACAGATTGTGATTAAAGGGTGTAATCAGATTAGAAGCCGTGAGCTAGGTAATCGCTAGTAAACGGCGAGCTGCTGGCATTTATTCTGCATGGTGTACTTCAAATAGCCCACACTATTACTGTCATGTGTATGAAAATAAATGCATTTCATATTGCATACATTTCCCTAGTGCAAACATTTCAATGTGAAAGGCTGTAGTGAGGTTTTTTAGACTGTGTCGCTGTAATGCAGATTCAAACATTTCTGAAACTTCACAACTAGCAAAATACTGACTGTTGTTTTCTTCTGTGAAAGGTTACATCAGAGTCACTAGTTTCTAGACCTTTCTGTGGAAAAAGCTGTCTGGCTCGCTACAAAGGCAAATGGTCTCGGGTTGAGGTAAGAGAGTGTCAGCTTGTCCGCACGGGAATATAGTTGTTTGAACAAAAGCTTCTCTTTCAAAGGCCAAAAGTTTGAATAGAGGAACGAGAGAGCAAAAGCAAAATGAGAATGAATAAATAAAACTCTTGGTGTGTAGTACTGTATTTTTTAAAACTCTGTATGTTTTTAAATCATATTTAAAATGTTATTTATATATAGTAATTTAATTGGCTTATGTATTTTGAATTGTCTTGCATTGTTGCATTGAGATGACTTTTACCTTTATGTTTTCCTTGTAATGCTCTGTTATCTCAGAAGGTCAGAAGATTTCTAGAAAGTAATCAGCCATCTTGGTGATGATATTTTACTTGTGTGAGGCTTTATACACTGTATATACACAATAACTGTGAATCTGCTAAGACAGTGTCTCTGCATGCTGAATTCAGATAACTAACTTGCACGGCAGCCGGGTGCTGGACATTCTGTTTGTGGATCTGGGGGTCCAGGCATCTGTTGAGGTCATTGAGCTGAGGGAAATCCCCCCTCCATTCTTACGGGACCTTGTCTCAATTCCACCTCAGGTCAGAGAAAAACAAATGGCTAAAAATTTATGAAGTTTTAATGAATTCACGTAAAAACCGGCACTTTATTTGTGTTTGTGTGTAGAGAGTTATACATGGCATGTCTGAAGCACTCTTAGTGTTTATGTGTGTCCCGCTGCATCTAAATGAAAACTGTGGGTACTAATTCAAAACTGTGGGTGTTGGGATTCCGGGGCCTTACTGTAAAGACTGGAATTATGTGTATTTCTCTCTCTCTCTCTCTCTCTCTCTCTCTCTCTCTCTCTCTCTCTCTCTCTCTCTCTCTCTCTCTCTCTCTCTCTCTCTCTCTCTCTCTCTCTCTCTCTCTCTCTCTCTCTTTCCCACTCTCTCTCTCTCTCTCTCTCTCTCTCTCTCTCTGTCTCTCCACAGGCAGTTAAGTGCTGTCTGGCAGACTTGTCTGTCAGTGTGGGCTCATGGACCCCAGATGCAGTACAATGGTTAAGAGACACAGCACTACACTGTAATGACTGCAGCTTGAAGGTCAGTCCTTTATTAATGCTAAATCTCATTATAAGCGCTACGTGTGATTAATGGAAGGTTAGATTTTGTACGATAGACTGTCAGCACCTTCCACTGGTACATAATTGCTTTATGTGGCACATTACATACCCCATACTCTGTTAGCTCTGTTAACCATTAGAAGTCCAGAACGATTACTGTCACTTTGTTATATATTTAATTATATAATTTGTTTTATTTAATTATTTACTAAGTGGGACAGGAACAATATTCATGTCTTTAAACTTGTTGGTAAGGACAGTACCTTGAATGGCAAAAAAATGAATGCCTAAAAAACTAAAAAAAAATTACTCTTAGAACGATATCCTAACAGATGAACGAGATGACCAGCAATAAGATCAGAGGAATTATAAACATATCCTAATAAAGCTTGAAGACCCAGAGAGAAACGCTACTTATATGCTCACTAGGAATCAGAATCTGCAGCACTTAGTAGTAATAGTTGTTATTGTTACTGTAATAGTAATTCTTACTATTATTATTGCAAGTAATTGATTACTTAGTTATATTATAATTAGCTATATTGATCTTTGAAGTACATTATTATCTTCCATTTGTGTTACAAACGAATGTGCCATCCATAGAAAAGGACCTTAACAGTAGAGTACTTATCAGTAGATGTTTTCACTTGTTAGAGTGAGCTATGAGTGCTATGAGTGTGCTTATGTCATAGCTGGTGATTAAAGCAAATTCACATGTTTTCATAATTTGTATTTTTTGATCACATCATGTTAAATGGTACCATATATTAAATGAGTTTTACGTCTTTATAAGTGATTATTAACTTATTCATTCATTGAGATTTAGTGTAAATAAGTTAGCATGACTGTGACTACCACTGAAAGCTTGAAACTTACATCCACTCTAATCACTTCCTTTTCCAGATTGCTACAGTGGAGGAGAGCAAGCGCTTGGCTCATGTCTACCTGTTTACCAGTAAGAACTTCCATGATCCTAGCCGCAGTCTCAACCGCCAGCTTGCTGACTCTGATCTGTGGAAGCACCAGAAGGACGTCTTCTTGAGCAGTCAGGGGCCTCTGAAGACCGCCACTCCCCCTACAACTCCACCCTCAACCCCAACCACCACAGCCAACACTGGTAGCTCCAGCCCAAGCACCACTGGAGGAGTCAAGGCGCCACAAATGTTCAAACAGGTGTCACCACAGACAAGCGCCTATTCCACACCTCCAAGCACCCCGCCTGGGAGCCTGGCTCTCCCACCTGTTCTAGAGCTGCCTCCAATGGGGCAGAATATGGATATTTATGTGTCTGTAGCATGCCACCCAGGGCATTTTGTGCTACAGCCGTGGCATGATATGTACAAGCTGGTGGTCTTGATGGGAGAGATGATTCTCTACTATAACAAGACAGAAGAGAAACGACTCAAAGTGGAGAAGAACCAGGTCTATGCAGCCAAAGTGGAGAACAAGTGAGTGAACTCAGCTGGAAGTGTACTTATACTTTACATATCGTCACTGTCCAATGAAAAACCTGTATCTCTATTTTTTTTCGATTTTGAGTTTTCTACATCATTTGAGGGCAGCACGGTGGTGTACTGGTTAGCACTGTCGCCTCGCAGCAAGACGATCCGGGTTGGATTCCCAGTCTGGGCCATTCTGTGTGGAGTTTGCATGTTCTCCCCATGCTTGGGTGGGTTTCCTCCCACAGTCCAAATGCATGATAGGTTGATTGGTCACTCTAAATTGCCCATAGGTGTGAGTGAGCGTCGGACTGCCGAACTGTCCACCCCGCATTTGCCCGATGCCGCTGAGATTGGCTTCAGCCCTCCGTGACCCCGACTAGCAGGATTAAGTGGCAGATAATAGATGGATACATCATTTGAACACACCAATGGTTATATACATTATGTAAAAATTTCATGATGAATGAATCAATAGAAGTGCTCCAAAATAGCTTGGAAACAATTCTGGTTCCATTGACTTACATTGAAAGTAAAGTATGTTTTTGGTCTCTCCTGTAACGTTTCAATTTTGGAGATACTTGTTTTTCATTGGACAGCGACGATATACCATTTCGGAGAAAGTCTCACCACTTATGACGGTTGTTGTGAGGCCATTACTTATTTGATAAAAATGATCTTAACTCCTTTAATTATTTAGGGACTGTTAAAAGGTCCAAAGACCAGAGTTGATATTTAACAGTGCAACAGCTGAATATATGCAGTTTGGAAGGAAAACTCTGAGTTTAAAGCATTTACAGGAGAATCACACATTTGGATAACTGCCTGTTACACATGATAATACATGAACATTGACGTTATGTATATCTGTCCACAGTTGGCATCGAGTGCTCGTGAAAGGAGTTTTGACAAATGGTCTGGTGTCTGTGTATGAGCTGGACTACGGCAAGCATGAGCTTGTCAGTTGCACTATGCTGAGACCTCTCATCCAGGAATTCCGCCAACTCCCATTTCAGGGCATCACTGCTCAGCTAGCAGGTAAAGTGTTGTATTACTGAGTGAAGGCTTGTTTTCTGTGCAGTCAAACGTATTAGATTACAGATGAACTCACAAACTTGAGACGTGTAAAATGGAGACGTGATTTAAAGCTTACAATTTATATTAAGATACAAATCATCTAAAAATCATCTTTTAGTTCATGATGTACATTTTTTAAATGATCTGGCTGAATTAAACTCCATATTTAAATCCTATTAAGAAGCCATGTTACACTGAAACAGTGTATAACTACTCAAAAAGGTTTTCTTTTCAATCAGTCATGAAACTAAAGTCTATACACTTTGATGCATGCTCTAAGAAATGAATGAATATATAAACCTACAAAGCAGTTTGTTGTCACTGTCCACATAGTTAGGAGACCAAAGAGCCATCTGGTGGCAGCTATGAACATTATTTCCATCAAGCCAAAATCTCTGGCTGCCAAATTGCTTACACTTGTTCGTTTTAATTTCTGAGTTGGCTCTTACTCGACTCATGATTTTACAAACAAATGTTTTTTGTGGATTAGCAGCTCAGCTTGCAGGGACCAGCATTCCTGAGGCTTTTTGCGCATACTCTGGCATATTTGTCACAAATATGAAGTGTTTCAGAATGAAAAACAGACATTAATACAACATTTTAGATCATGATTAGAAAATATCTTGATAGATTTTTTAATTATGTAATCATAAGTAATCAAACTGCTTCTTTAGGATTCTTCTAGTTCTGAAAAGAAAAGCCTTAGTAAGCAAACCTTTCATTGCTGAGGAATATAGAATTGGCCTGCAGGGTCTAATAATGCAAACAAACCTGTTATGTAAGCTGTGCCAAGCGTTTTAGCAAGGGGAGCTTCAAGATTAAACTACGTTTAGGCTTTCGTTTTAAAGGTGACACAGAAAGCATTTATTCTGCATTTAACTTGTTCCCTGAATATATATGACTTTGGTTGGAGTGAGCAATGCCCAGATGCTGTTTTTACATGCCCATTGCTTTGGCCCTAGACTGAAACCATCTGTTTGTTGAGCTCATGAATAGATAGATGATGTAATAAGATCATGTACAAAATCCATGTAATAAACCAGGACATCATATTATTTACTCAATGCTGGTTACTCCACAATAATAAGTCGATTAAAGTTGTTACTCACTACGAAACTTTCAGTTTAAAATAATCAAATTCTGCCATCAAAAAGTGGCCAAAATCACACAGCATTGCTGCTGCTTACAGGTAGTGGTTGAGGTTGTGATGCTAATGCAGTTACAACTGCTCCTCTCTTCGGTGTCAAACCTAGTGCAGCTGTGTGATGTTAAACATTTTAAACTATTTAAATTGATGTTGAATTAAAGTTAACTTTCAGTTAAAGTTGCAGCTAGAGTTGGTTTTAGTTTTGTGGAACGAAACATTTAGATTCAAAACTGGCGAATAGGAAGCCGATTTCAGCCTTGTTTAAAGATGAAAGTCAACCATGTTCGATAGCAGTTTAGTTTTAAAAGTTTTAGTACACTACCAATCAAACATTTTAGAAAACTAACAGTCGAAAGTTTTAGTACACTACCAAACAAACATTTTAGAAAACTTAACAGTCGAAAGTTTTAGTACACTACCAATCAAACATTTTAGAAAACTTAACAGTCGAAAGTTTTAGTACACTACCAATCAAACATTTTAGAAAACTTAACAGTCGAAAGTTTTAGTACACTACCAATCAAACATTTTAGAAAACTAACAGTCAAAAGTTTTAGTATACTACCAATCAAACATTTTAGAAAACTTAACAGTCGAAAGTTTTAGTACACTACCAATCAAACATTTTAGAAAACTAACAGTCAAAAGTTTTAGTATACTACCAATCAAACATTTTAGAAAACTTAACAGTCGAAAGTTTTAGTATACTACCAATCAAACATTTTAGAAAACTTAACAGTCAAAAGTTTTAGTACACTACCAATCAAACATTTTAGAAAACTAAGTCAAAAGTTTTAGTATACTACCAATCAAACATTTTAGAAAACTTAACAGTCGAAAGTTTTAGTACACTACCAATCAAACATTTTAGAAAACTAACAGTCAAAAGTTTTAGTATACTACCAATCAAACATTTTAGAAAACTAACAGTCGAAAGTTTTAGTATACTACCAATCAACCATTTTAGAAAACTAACAGTCAAAAGTTTTAGTATACTACCAATCAAACATTTTAGAAAACTAACAGTCAAAAGTTTTAGTACACTACCAATCAAACATTTTAGAAAACTACCAGTTAAAAGTTTTAGTATACTACCAATCAAACATTTTAGAAAACTAACAGTCGAAAGTTTTAGTACACTACCAATCAAACATTTTAGAAAACTACCAGTTGAAAGTTTTAGTATACTATCAATCACACATTTTAGATAACTACCAGTTGAAAGTTTTAGTACACTATCAATCACACATTTTAGATAACTACCAGTTGAAAGTTTTAGTACACTATCAAACATTTTAGAAAACTACCAGTTGAAAGTTTAAGTACACTATCAATCACACATTTTAGAAAACTACCAGTTGAAAGTTTAAGTACACTATCAATCACACATTTTAGATAACTACCAGTTGAAAGTTTTAGTACACTATCAATCACACATTTTAGAAAACTACCAGTTGAAAGTTTTAGTACACTATCAATCACACATTTTAGATCACTACCAGTTGAAAGTTTTAGTTCATTACCAATCAAACATTTTAGAAAACTACCAGTTGAAAGTTTTAGTACACTATCAATTAAACATTTTAGATAACTACCAGTCGAAAGTTTTAGTACACTACCAATCAAATATTTTAGATAACTAACAGTCGAAAGTTTTAGTATACTATCAATCGAAAGTTTTAGTACACTACCAATCAAATATTTTAGATAACTACCAGTCGAAAGTTTTAGTACACTACCAATCAAACATTTTAGATAAAACTTTTTACTGGTGGTGTATATTCAGCTGTTTTCAAATGCTAAAATTCCCATGAATTTTGGTGTATTGTTTTTATTGTGTATTGAAGTGTATTAAGAAAAATCTGCATTGCACCAAAATAACGAACATTATTCAAATTAATGTAAGATGAAATTTAAAGTTTGCTTCAGATTAACCCCACTAATACATAAAAAATCCACAATGTTAAAGCTTACAATGCATTCTTAATATTATATGGTTATAGGTGTGAAACCCAGGCAGTGGTCTGAAGAGGCTTCCATCGTGTTCAGAAACCACGTGGAGAAGAAGCCGCTAGTAGCCCAGCTGGACTCGGTGCAGGAAGCAGTGCAGCCCTGGGACCGGAAGGTCACAGTCTTCCTTGTGGACACATCTCAGGAGGACAGGGACATCTGGGTCCATGACATCATGGCAGAATTCGCAGATGAGCTCACCAAAGCAGCGTAACAGGCTCGGTTATCTGTTGGCGTGCATACTTCGGAGATCTTTGTGAGCCTCATGAGTTGTTCTGCACAAACTGCTGTTATATAGTTCCTGTTTACATTCGGCATTAACACTCAAATACGATCCGATCGTCACTCAACAATGTGCTCGCACACGACTTGTTTCAAATCTAGCTTCTGCATCCAGACTGTGATCAGATACTATTTCCCTGCTCATTGCTGAAATGTTTAAATCAGGCTAGTATGAAGCAGCCTTAACAGGCTAGTATGCTGCGTTTGCTTTGTAGAACATTTTGTAAGGACAATACAGAACATTCCAGACATCTAAAGTTACGCAGAAACGCAGTGAACTGTGTTCGTGAGTTTGGCAACCACAGCCCAAGCACAGTCGAAAGAAAGAAAGAGGTTGAAATTTTGAGCTTTTGCGTTTGTAAGCCTGCTCTTTATATACAATTGCAAATGGCTAAAAAAAAACCTCCTTAATGAAAGAGATGATGGCGCATGTGAGGTTAAGCCATGAACTGTAGTCAAGTTGGTTGCACAGTGTTCACACACAGTTTTAGTCACAGCATGAGCTTGACTACCTTGGGAGCAGGACAGCCAGATCCAAACACACTGCGATCAGAAACACAGTTGCACGTCTTTCAAATGCATACATACATCCAAAGACAGGCCGCGTTCGAATGCCAAGTGTAAACAGGGCTCATTTGACTTGGACATATGTACGCAGAGATGTGTCTTAAGGTATGAAAGGCTAGATTTTATTTCTTTGTAAAGAGTAGCTTCACTTAAATTAGTAGCAGCACAGCTGCAAGGATCCTAGGATACTGGCAGGTAGCATTACAATACTTGTAGAGTCTGTTCTCTTTCAGTGCAGGCAGCAACTTTAAGCTTTGCTCTTGCCTTCTAATATGTTAAAACACATTGTGATGATGTATTAAATCAAAGCAAGCATCGTTCAACAAGCCTGGTAAATGATCCAACAAGGAATAATGCACCTGCACCAAGCTTGGGTGTTATGTTACAGGCATATTGTATTGAAGAAAGTAAGAAGTAATTTGAATTTGACTAGTTGGTGAAAAGGCATGTTTAAAACTAGCAAACTAGTTTTGTGTTGGAAGCCTGCTACTCAGAAAGCATAAGCTTCTGGTTTGCCATTAGTTATCATGTATATGAATATTTCTAAATCCTTTTCCATCGGAATGATGTTTACATGATTAAGCTCAAAGCTCAGTTGAGTCTGACAGACTGACAAGTTGTTTACAAAGCTAGTGAAACATTCCCTTTCTTCCATGAATGTGATGAAACTCCACATATTTTAATGAAGGCTTTGGATTTTGTCACTATTTATTTAGTATTTCCTCGTGCTTCTATTTAGAATAAATAGGTTGCATGAAATCTGTGGGGTTTTGAGAAAAAAAAAACAAATGTGACAGTGGTAGCATACCTGACAACCTAAGGCTACTTCTTTAGCATTGGCGTGGTTAAACGGCTGAGTTTTATTTAGCTAAATATTACATGTAGGTTCTTCATGAACATGAACACTTAACATTTGTTGACAATTATGACTTAACCTGGGGTTAACTGCATACGCAAAGTGTTTGAGAAATAAAGTTTAAGGAGAAAAATCTGAGGGCTACGTTCTCGTTTATGATTGAGTACATACCTACTCCCGCCAGCCACTTCTTTAAACACACCTCCTTGAATCTACACTCATTTTCCATGTTATCAGCTGCATTTTCCATATGGGTGCACTTTGTAGTTCTCCAATGCACCCATATCTACAGTTCATCATGCTGATCAGTGGTCAGGACCACCACAGAGAAGGTTCAGGGTGGATCATTCTCAGTACTGCAGTGACACTGATATGCTAGTGTGTGTTGAAGTGGTACCTGTGCTTTAGACACAGCAAGGCTGCTGGAGTTTTTAAAACACTGTGTCCACTCACTGTTCACTCTATTAGACACTCCTACTTTGCTGGTCCACCTCATCTGTTGCAGCAATTTGTGTTGGACATTCTCTAGTCCTTTGTCAGTGATCACAGCACACTGTCCACAAGACACTGATTGCTAGGTAGTTGGTGGACTATTCTCAGTTCAGCTGTGACACTTGAGGTGTTTAAAAACTCCAGCACCACTGCTTTGTTTGATCTACTCAAACCAGCACACCACCACCTCGTCAGCTATCTTAATGCTAAGAACAGCTGATTAAATGGACGAGTGTAGATACAAGGTGTACCTACTTGAGTGGCAGGTGGGTGTGTTTTGGCCCGTGTAGAAATGTGGTAAGAACCATGTGACTCTGCTTTATGAAGGATTTCTATACATCAGTGTTTTATTCACATCATGCACATCCACATTCAAACTCCTTCATCACCAGAAAGCAGACTGAGTTAAATAGAAATTATTGATTCGGAGAGGTTGAACAATGGAAATAGGGGACAATCAAGGAAGGGGAATTGTATGAGGATTCGTGTGGTCTTTGACAGCACCCAGTTCTTATAAGTAATCACTGCAGTTCGTCCAACACCAGCCGACAGCACTCGCCAACTTTAGCTGGATCCGACACGCTAGCATACTTTGTGATCTGTGAGTTGACGCCCAGCGAACGTGCCAGGTCTTTGGCTGTACTGTCCCCAGCCACTGTAGTTCCAAGGGCAACCAACAGCCTGAAGATAGCCTCCTTGTCCTGCACTACCTCTAGGGCACTGCTAGCAACCGACAAGCACTGGGCCTTGGCTTCAATCTCGGATGGTCGTCCGTGCAGAAGGCCTGCATAGTTAAGCACCAAAGTGGCTAGTGCAACGTGGATGTTCTTGTTGCAGACAGAGCGGAGGTCTGCAGCCCGGGACAGCACGGCTTCACGCTGGCCCAGCAGGAGAGACCGACCGTGGGACCCGGAGAAACAGTTGCAGAAGGTGCGGAGGGCCAGCATCTGATTGGCTGGCCGGCCCTGAGGTGACATGAGGCCCAGTAAGTGGTTACATAGACTAGCTCCCTCTGTACCTCCGCAGAGCTGCGCATTAACTTCAGGGTGCCGCACAGCCAAGCGCAGGATGTCCAGCACAGGAAAGACAATGTCTGTGGAGAGTTACAACATAATTCCATATGACGCAGCCCCAACATGGCAATCATTTGGTGCCACTGTACAAAGTAAAATATGTTATTTGGGTGAGTGCCTTACCTTCGGGCCAGTGGCTGGTCCTCCAGAGGATGCTAATTTGGGCAGCTGTGGGTAGATCCTGGCTCTTCAAATCAGAGACGGTGAGAAGCAGTTTCTCCATGTTCTCCAGGACGTCATCATTTAGCCTGTGGTCCTCCGGAGCATTAGCATTCAACTCCCGCAGCTTAGCTAAAACACACACAATCAAGATGTTTGGGAACAAGGGAAAATTTTCTAAAATCTAAAATTTCTTTTAGATATGCAAAAATAATTTAAATCAAAGCTAATGATTGATTAGCTACCTAATAGTGTTATATATTGATACTGTTAATTCACTACTTCTGTGATCAGCTATTTTGGGGCAGCTGCCTTACCGAGAATCTGGGTAGGATTGGCCTGCTCAAACATAACTCCGTCCGTTTTGGGGAAGTAAATATTTGTAAGAGTTTTCTGGAGAGCAGCAGAAGAGTAGGCACCACTTCCTGAGGAGACACAAGAGGCGTCAGTGTCCATACAATTAGTATGAGGACGTGTGAATCTTTATGCATAGACTGTGCCATGATGCCCTACCTGTAAAGGGATCAGCTACGCCTGTAGATATCGTGCCTGTGGATCCTGATCCAGGTATATATCGGCCAGCACCTACCAAAATACAGAAAATATAGAAATTTAACACATTTATTCTATTTCAAACTGCATAAGAGAGCTTAATCATTATGAACAGGGTTACCTGTGAAAGGGTCCATGCCTAAGCCCTCTCTTCCATCTGCTGACCCTGGGATGTAGCGCCCTGAACCTGAAAAAGGGCATGAGACCGCTGTAGCATGACCAAATCCAAGCTAAACATAATAACAGATACTAAATTTTTTTTTTTCTAGATGCACCAGTAGTTTGCATGAACTCCACATATAAGCCAGACTTGGCAGTAAGAGAAAAACAAAGCTTCTGGACTGCTTGCCTGTAAATGGGTCTACAGCAGAGGCTGGAGCTGGCCCAAGGGTGTGGCCTTTAGTGTTCTCAATGATGAAGTTAGCCACCTGGTCCAGAAACATGGGGTTCAGATCGTTCCTCTGCAGGAAGTTATGCGCTACCAACCAGGGATCTTCTATCACATTATAGGGCAGCTTCATAGAGGGCCCACCCTCATTCACGTCAATGGTAAATACAAAATCGTACTCCTGAAGGAATGAAAAAGCGTTACTCATTAGTTTGTTACACGGTTCGGTTGTTATTTCTGCACACTAAAGTGAACTGGACTGGAAGCAGGATTATATGAGAAAAAAATTATATGAGAAATATGGATGAGCATAAATCCTCTGTAGCGCCTGGACAGATGTTTCAATATGTTTTGAGTGTCACCACAACAACCCTATCCTGTCAGCGGGCATTAAATCAGTCATCGCTAATTGAACAAACTAAGTATTACAAACAGAGTACTAAGTGATGTCAAAGATACCTTGTTTAAATCCTTAAAATCGTTCAGATGGAATTTAAATTTAAATTCCTGTTTGTTTGTCCTACAGTATATGCAGCTATGTTGAAGACATGCACGGCTTCTTACCTTGCCCTCATACATTACTTTCTTGGAACTCTCCTTGGACGACCCTCCCACCACGTCTCCGATCTTCACCCAGCGCCCATCACTCATGCTCCACTGGTATGCCTCTACATTAGTGCCTTCCTTAATAAGTCGCGTCTGCCCGTCTCGATTCCCTGCACACAAATGCATGAAATGCTGACTAGTCCATTATAGGCAGATCAGCTGGACAATCTCTCTACTGCAGGAGTAACTGGCATTTCCCAGCTGATAGTAATACCAACATGACAGGTTGGAAGTTTATAGGAGAGGTTCTACCTGGCTCATTCAAATGCTCTCTGCCAGGTAAATCCTCTATCTTGATGTCTCCCAGGTCTCCAGTCTTGGGGTCAATAGTAGCTTTAGAAAGCTCGTCTTCAAACGCCTGCAGGTCCTGAGCACTCGCTACACGCTCCTCACTTTCAGTAAACACACGGATAATTCCATCACTGTGGACAAAATCAAGACAATTCAAATGCGTGAGACATCGAGTTTCAATCGAGTTGGATTAATAAGTTAGTGAGACAGTAAGGAGGATGTGTGTACCTAGCCCCTACAGCTATGTCTCCATTTGGCAAAACACAGCAGCACCAGACAGACTGGGCAGGTAGACGGATGGTCTGAGTGCATTCACCCTTTTTCCAGATCCTTACTGCCCTATCCTCTCCTGTGCTTACAAAGTCTAGAAGAGAGAGAAAGAAAAACAATTTGTTGTGAATCCGTGTAAACTATTGCAATTAACATAAACATGAACATCATCATGAACAACAATCGTTACATTCATTTCAAATGGGTGTCTGTTCATTAGTAGTAGACTAGTTTTGCATTGTCAGATTCTCAAGGGAGACTATGGTACCTTTTTGGTACTCTTGGCCACTTAACATGGGCAAAACCTCGACTGGCACGCAAAGCGATCTATTACAAGACTGCAATTTCACACAACATATGAAGAGGCAATCTTGAAACTGGTGTGATGACCTAAGCAACCCTTCAGGAAATGTATATGATTGGCGAAGCATCAGTGGCTAGGAGTACTGTTTGCTAGGATAACCTTAGCTGTAACAAAAACTCTGACTCAGACCTCTGAAAAACTCTGACCTGCGCATGAACATATGAACACACACACACACACACACACACACACACACACACACACACACACACACACACACATATATATATATATATGAGAGAGAGAGAGAGAGAGAGATCAGCCATAACATTAATTACATTACATAACAGTGTCCACTGTCTCAATGTTTAGAACCCTCACAGGACCACCACAGAACAGCCAGTATTTAGATGTTGGATCATTCTTAGCACAGCAGTGACTCTGAGGTAGTGGTGGTGTGTTGTGCTGGTATGAGTGGACACAGCTGTAGTTTTTAAAACATCTTATTGTCACTGCTGGACTGAGAATAGTTCACCAACCAGCAACATCCAGCCAACAGTGTCCTGTGGGCAGCGTCCTGGGACCTCAATATGTGTTCATATTTGTAATAAAAAAATAAACAGCCTTTATTAAGTTTAACTTGAACGTAAATTGTTGCAAGCAGATTTAAAATTCTAACTGCATTAAGAACTGAAATCCAATAAAACACAAACACAGCCAAATTAATTAATACATATCATAATCATATTTTATTCTTTCACTGCATGAGATGCTATTTAAGGTGGTAAAAGATTTTTTCTTTACCCACCCCGTCTCTCTCTCTCTCTCTCTCTCTCTCTCATTAAGTTTTTAAACATACACTTTTATCCAGAGCAGCTTAACATTGTAGGAGAATGCAGTGAAGAGACTCCTGCACCCTTACCTTGCCCGTTGGGAAATACAGCCACACTGTAGATGTAATTAGTGTGACTGTAATACACTTGTACACACTCTCCTGTAACCATCCATCGCCTGATTGTGGTGTCATTGCTACAGGAGAAAAACTCCACATCGTTCACCACAGCCAGTCCTCGGACACAGTCCTCATGCCCTGCAAAACAAAACAGAGATGCATCAACGGTGACCTCTAGTGGTTAAAATACAAACAAAAACAGTGAAACGTCAAAATGAAGAGTAGTGAGTGACAGAAGGAAAACAAAAGTAGCGATCTGTAAAATATATGCATGCTTGCTCCTTGTGAGACAACAAACGAGCACATTATATAAAGAGGAAACAAATGAGAAAGGAATTTAAAAGGAAGTAAACGAAGAAAAAAAAAGAAAAAAAGTCACTGTTACTTACCAGAATATGTTCTTTCACAGCGGCCAGCTTTCCAGAGTTTAATAGTCTTGTCAGCCGATCCTGTGAGCATAAGACCCTGCTCGGGTAGAATAACCACAGCCCACACTGCTGCTGTGTGCCCCTAACATGCAGGAACAGCAAAAAAACATGTTTGTTCATACATACAATCTTTACATTCATCACACATTTATTAAACCCAGTACAGTAAAAGCATCACACCATGTAACTGATTTATAAGAACAGGATTTTGTTTCAGCTGTAAAGGCAAGAGTACCTGTAAGGTCATCATACACTTGTCACTGAGCCAGACTTTGGCTGTGGTGTCCCACGATCCACTCAGTAATGTTCCAAACTTCCCAGCTGAGAGCGAGCACACTGCAGACAGCAAAAGCAGGTCTGTAAGATTTTAGCTGTTATGACAAATATTTAGTCTGCCTAAGTATCCACTGCCTGAGCCACTGCCGGAGGAGTCTAATCAAAGCAAGCTTGAACACAAAGCCTCAACAGACAAGCGGACATGGCACATGTAAAGTTCATGTAAAGCAATAGCACCTGTATTTTTGTGTCCCTTCAGCGTGAACAGAGGATCTGGTCGGTCCAGAGAAAAAACGCAGATGATGTTGTCGTTTCCTCCGGTCGCTATAAGGCCCCTGGGGTAGGTTTCGTTGGGGGCGATGACGCAGACACAAGAAACAAAGTTCGTGTGGCCGTTCATACAGTGCATCTCCTTGTAACCGCTACTTTCAGTGCAGAACGAGAGACCACAAAGAAACCGAAAGACAAGTTATCAGATGCACACCTGCACCGCTTCAATAACATCATTGCTTTTCCTATTCAAAGCTTTAAGACTAAATCATGTTACTAATATCAGAAGTCTGATCACCAAATAACATCACACTAGTAACCTAATAGTAACAACACAAATATTAGCTCAGCTGGAACTCAAACTTCTGGAACACACTGAAAAAAGGTCAGTTTTACGTACTAAAACCAAACACTTATTATACACCATGTATACAGTCTATACATGTACATAGTACTGCTTGTTACTGCTGACCGCACAACTACCTGCACTACCGAAGTGTTCTACATTGTTTACACTGGTTTACTGCACTACTGTCATCATTCATCAAACTGCGAGATTTCTATTTCTATTTATTTTATATTCTATATTTTATTTCTGTTTCAACTGTCCTGTTCTGTTTTGCCTTACCTAGTGCACTAGTTACTGGATTCCTTGAATTTCAATCTGGTATCAGTTATGTATGTATGTATGTATGTATGTATGTATGTATGTATGTATGTATGTATAATGTGTTGAACCTTAATGTTTTTTGTTTTTTTTTACATCATAGCTGGCAAGTTTACAGTAAAGGCAAAAAGCTTCTTTACTTTTAATGTAAGACAATGGAACCAGAAAATATATTATATTTTGGAGCATTTCTATTAGTCTATTTATCAGGAACTTTTCACACTATATAAACTATATAAATGTTCGAATGATGTTATAAAAAAAATGGACATACATGTTTTTTTCTTTGGACAGCGACGATACTTAAAAAAAGGTATCGAGACATATCGTTCAGGTATCCGTACCGAAGTTACGGTGTCGATATTAGTTCTTGTATATGAAACACCCAGTCTTAAGAACAACTCTCTCATCATCAACGCTCTTTTAAACGTAAAGTCATAATTAAAGCAGGTAACAATATTAGGTTCTGCTTCAGTAAATCTCGCTTACAAAAAAATGGACTGTCCATAATATAGTTACAGCTACCACTAGCTAGCTTACTGTGCTAATCAGCGGTATTTCAGTGTAATACAAGCACTGAATATCACTCAACAACGAACTAAAACCTGTAACGTTTAAAGCAGGTACTCCGCTGGCTGGACACGGACTGTGGTCACTCTGGTCACTCTGGTTGCTATAAACACTGCTCTGTTGTTAGCTGTTCGCTAGCCAGCCGGCTACCTGCTATCCGGTACCCAGACTCTGGCGGTTCTGTCCCTCGACGCCGAAACAAAAGATCCTTCGGGGAAAAACGTGCTCGCAAGACCCCTCACGTCCATCTCATGGCCGGGAATGGAGCAGCTGAGTCTGTAAATGTTGCTGGAGGCCATTATGAAAAGTCAGAGATCCGCCAAATGATCAGAGTGAAAAAGAAAAATCATTCAGCCCCGGAACTGAGAGAGCAGCAGGAGCGGCCCGGGCGAGCCTGCAGCCCAGAGAGCACAGCTACACAATAAAAGTCCTCCGCAGAACAACACGAGCTCTCAGTCCAGCCCGAGGAGTCGGGAAAGAAAATATCAGCCTTTATCCATAATTATTATTAAAAAAAATCAACTTTAAAAAACACATTCCTTTAACATTTTTTAATTTTTTTTAGTCCTTATATTTTTTGGCGCTTGACCCGGAAAGAAAAGCCGACTTCTCCTGGTCTGTCCTTCTCTGGCAGTAAACATGTCCACTAACAGGAGAATAACGCTTATATTTGGTGGCTTCGTAGCCGCGGTAGCAGCAGCGTTTTATCCTATATTCTTCCATCCTATGGCTCACAAAGATGAATACAGTAAGTTGTTTGCACTTCATGACTTATATGTCATACTGTAATCTCCTATCAGTGCTCTTACTGTTAGCCTGTAATCAGTGTGAACTTAACATGCTAAATCATCTTCAGCCTTTAATCAACTACTTTTATTAGTTTACTACGTTTAAATACAAGTAATACTAGTGTGGTGGCTGATTTTTTTTTTCTATTTTACTGAGTTTCAGTTAAAACAGCTCAAGTCCCAGAATACATTTTACTTTAATTTTACACCTAATGTCCTCTTATAACTAGCTTCTATGTTCGAGAAACAACAGTTATTAATTTTTACACGAGTATTATCTCTTACAATTAAACAAGCTGTCAGATTTGTTATTACAGTGCCTTTGATGGGGAATTCAACCCGTTTTTCTAAAGTGGTTTGCTGTGAAATTGTATTGACAGATTTTTCTACAGTGGTGATGAAGAGAAACAGTGGCTACTATGACTTTACCTTGTATTAGGGGTGTAGAGAAAAAAACAACCTGAATTGATCAATCCATCCAACGGTCTCCAATACATCTGCATGGATTTATAAGTCTGGAACTGAATTATATAAAAAGGAAAAGGTCATTACTTGAGTTGGGTTTTGTAAAACACACACTTGTCTTGTTTCGGGATGGGAGATTTGGGAGATAATTAATGTACCGGTTGACAGACAAATGGATCATACTGGATCAAGCCTGAATCAAATCATAATAATGCTGAACCAACTCACATCAGCTTAGTAATAAATTAAAGTGTAACATATAGCACACCGTGTATCAGGATCATGTATCATACTGTCTGCAGGGAGAGATACACACCTCTGCATTTTATGCATTCTGTACTAATGTGAACATTTTATTTACTGTCTAAATGAGCAGTGAACCTGGACACCTCTTATGTGTTTAAGAAACAAAGACCTTGGGTCAAATTATACCAAAACTGTCTCATCAGGCAACACAGCTGTAGCCATTTGAGGTAATAACGTCCTGTGAGATATCTATTACTGGCATTAAACCCTTTAGATGTCTGGTTCCTGTCACCCCTACCACCACTGTGAACTGCTGAGGTTGAGGGGTATGTTTCTTTAGAATTAAGCACTTCTCCATCAAAGCACTCTGAATCTTAACATTTTAATTGTGATCAGTCCATACAGACTGATTGGCCCTGCCAAAGAAGAAAGGATCATATAAGCCCTTTGACATGGTAGAACTCAGTCAACCATCTATTGTGTATCTAATGTTAAGCCTTCAACTTCTACAGGAGAGATCCAGAAAGTGAATCGAGCTGGAATCAATCAAGCAGATGTTCAGCCTGTTGGTAAGTTGAGTACCTCTTACAGTAATTTAATAGCCATGTTGAGTATTCACTTGGATCAGAAGCTAACAGCTCAGGAAACGTTATAATTTCTAAGCTGTGCTGATCTGCAGTGAGCCAATAGAGATCATGAATAGTATTAAATTATTATATATTTGAATGTTTTACATGGTTGCTTAATACTCTTGCATTAGGAGTGAAGATCTGGTCGGACCCATTCACACCAAAGTCATGATGTTACTGAAGTGGTGAAAGCGGACAGGAGAGGAGAGTTGTGAGAGTGCGGGCACCATTGTAGATGTGTGGGACTTCATACACTCCTCTCCTGAGTGAGTGAATCATTGGACATGTGAGCGAGTGAAAGATGCGTCCTCCAGTAAAACACACCCAGCACTTCACTGTTTAGTGTTCTCCTGACTGTAGCACCAATGTTTCAGCTCACGCAGGTCTTAATAACTGGCCTGTGGGTTTGAGTTGGTGTATTACAGGGAAAATTGTACAATATGTATGACATTGTGAACCGTTGTTGTAAAGACTGTCAATCTTATGAATAAAGTTGAATTAAAAATCTGCCTGAAAATAGAAACTAAACAGCAGAATACTTATTTGCCTTAAAGAAAGAAAACACTGAACTATAACCCAGAGTTGAATAGATGTGACATTTAACATTCAAGTTTGCAATTACAGTTTACGGTTGTTAGTGTTATAAAACCAGTTTGGCTGCTGAAAAATGTATTAAATGATGCTAATGTGGTTTCATCAGTAGTACACTTGAAAGCTAAAAATTAAAAAGCTGTATTACAGATTATATCAAGAACAGAATTATAGTAGAATTTATTCATTTCAAAAGTGGTCAGCTAACTTGACAAAAAATAATTTCACTAAATAATTGCAATAGATTATTGAGCATTTAATAAATGCATATTTATATTATTCCAAATATTGAAACATATGAAAATATTAAAACAAGTAATAGTAAGTAATAGAAAATTGTATTGGCTGTTCAATTGCAAACCTTCGAATGTGCACAATATAATTCTGTTTAAAACTGTTCATATACTATTGGAATATTTAGTTCCAGCAGTAATATGATGCCATTTCTAATACATATTGAGGAATGTTGTGTTAAACTTGGTCAGTAAATTGTATGTTGATTTTGGGAACTATCATAGTGTCCTTTGTTTTGCTGCAAGTTAGACTCTAGAGGGCGCACAAAGCCTTGTACATGCTGTTATCAGATCCTGTTAAGGCCACATCAGAGCTGGAGGAAGCTGTTTTGGTTTGCAGCCATGTATCGTTGGTGTCCAAGGAAAACATGTATATTTAAAATAGTAAATTTACAGGAGAAAATAAAAACATTCTTAACATTCAACTGAAGTTAATGTGAAAAGGAATTTGTTGTGAGTGATTTTGGAGCATTTCTATTAATCCAATCATTATAAAACACAATAAAAAAAATAGCTGCCATGTGTCAATAATATAGAAAAAAATGAAAATTCACTAAAATGGAAATACTTGTTCTTTTATTGGACAGCAACTATATATATATATATATATATATATATATATATATATATATATATATATATATAATGTACATGAACATAAAAATAGCGTGTTTGTGTGAACATTTAAGAAATAATGCCTTAAGCTTCTAATGATGTCGCTGGCTATTGTTTCAGAAACTTATTCCAGCCTCCCTAATTGGAAGGAGCAGGAAGCCAGAATGTGAGATTAATACCGCTGTTCAAGGTTTGACGCTGCTCTGCCTTGAATAGCAACACAACACGAGCCCGTTTGGCACAGAGGGTTCACTTCTTACTAGCTGAGCTACCAGTTGATTGTGTTACACCATAAAAAGCGTGTTTGCATGGTATGTGATTGAAATGTAAACTCCACACAGGTCCTGCTAAGGTTTTTCTTTCTTTGTGTGTACCTCTGCTGCTCGTGATTAGATTTCTACTATTATTTTGGCAGCGAGGCTTGGAAGTGTCCTTTGGCAGAAGAAAGTTGCGAAACAAAATCTGTAACCTGAGAAAAGCACACGAGGGCTGAAGCGCCGCTCCAGGCAAGTCCTGTTGTCATGGCAACCGGTTTGAGCCCACACCTGGGTGGCGGTGCAGCCGAGGGCCCGGCCCAACATAGTAACGTGTAGTAGTATAAAGTGTAGTGTTGTATGTGTGTGTGTGCGTGTGTGTGTGCGTGAGTGTGTGCATGTATCCATGAACGCCACCTGTCAAAAGTTTGGAGATGCCTAGCTTCACAAAATGTTACTACAAATAAGTTTTGTGTGTGTGTGTGTAGTGTGTGTGTGTGGGGTTCCTCTGTTGGTTAATAATAGGTTAACATACTTATATTGAGGAAACCAATACCATGTTTGTATCATATTTGTGACAGCTTGTGTCTTGGGGTTAACACTAATCCCACGTATTTTCTACCACCTAAAATGCTAAAGTCCTTAATGAGGTAAAGGAAGATGCTTTTATGAAACTGAAGCTGACTGTTGTGATTCCCTGGTGGTGATTCCATTTTTCCAAAAACTTTTGACCGGCATAGCATATACAATATTGTGCAAAAGTTTATTGTTTCATTTCTGTCATGTATGAATTCTGAGTTGGGTACATGAAGTAGTCCAGCTGCAAATAAGTGGGGGAAAAAAATTGAGAAAATGGGATTCTTAACAGCTGTGCAACATCCAGTAGACCACCGAAAACATCATCATCATCATCAGATAAACAGTAGTCTCAGCCACCAACACGTGCTCTGCCAACATTAGACAGAGTGTCTGATATCTTAGGTTTACCTGGTCACTGTAAGAATTCCACTGTTTGGTTATCTGCACTTCCGTGTATGCTCACTGACCTGTATCGTTTTGTGCTGCTGACATGAATCCAAGTTTTGTTGTCTCAGTTGAGTTAAGACTAGCAGATTTATGGATGCTCCATCCACTGTGCACTGTCTTTTCTGAGGAAGTGTTCATGTTGTATAGTTTTCAAGATTATCTCCTACTATATATCAAGCACATCACGTCTTCCACATCACGTATATTGAATTCCCTTTCCTGCAGTAGTGGGCCGTTCTTGGTCACGTAAATTGTCGAAGGGTGGCAGATTCTCCCTAGAGAGTCTGGCAGTGCACGACTAAGGAATGGTTCTACATAAAAATAGCTATACACAATTTACCACTTACTCCAGTTGTAGTCAATCAACCTAGACCTGTTTTCAATCCAACATTTGCTTCTTTAGTTTAGGAATGGAGGCTGACATTACTAACTACTAATTACTAACTCTAGAACTCAACAGCCACTTAAATCGGCCAACTCATTTCTGTAAAAATAAAAAAAAAGCATTACCAAAATCCCTTTCAGCAAACCGCATTCAGACCTTCATAAAGGTTGCTCATGCTTTTAAGTCTTGTTCAGGGCAGAGTATGATTTACCATAAACTACAAACATGAACAAAACCTCAGACAGCAGCCTCAGACAGCAGGGTCTGTATTACCAAACCACCTCTGAAGTAGTACCGCTCATCTAGAATCAGTATGTGTGACAATGACTGTCATAAATACAGAGGAATCTGACCCAAGATCAGCCCTGCTTTGTGAATACCAGCCCTGGTGCTGTCTGAATGTCTTTTTCCCCTTTAGTGGCATTTTGTTAATTTTTATAGCTCACACTAACTCATACTCTGCTCTGAAACATAACAGCACGTCTGTGTGACCTTAATAAAGAACTGGATGTGGTTTTGGAGGTTGGAGAGACGATTTGAGGATGTATTTTTACAGAAACAGTTTAGGCTTTTCGAAATACCTATTAGCCTCATGATTCCAGTTCTAAATTAAGGAAGTAACATTAATACTACAAACACGTCATGGTGAATTGACCGTATCTCACGTAAGTGGAAAATTTGGCTTTTGGATTGTTTTATGTTATTCCTTTAATTGAAGCGAAAGTCAAGCTCTGCTCTTGCTTCACATTTGAATAAAGGTGTCTACAGGTGTTTATATCCATCTTTCTCACTGTTGGAAGACAGCTCAACACCATGGGTCTGAAAGGATGTGTAGCTGTACTGAGAAAAGGAAACAGACAACAAGAATGTGCACTGAAAAGAAAAAACTACTGGTATTCTGAAACGAATGGAATATCCAGACCTCAACCTCATCAAATGTGTTTGGAAAATGTAACCAACTTCTAAGACTGAACTTTTGGAGGTCTATAAAATATCTCTGCAGATTTCTTTGGGAAACAACATTAAGAATGGAAGCTGTAACAAAGGCAGTGAAGGGTGATATTATATTGTTGAGGCTTCTGTACAATTCTCTGTTTAAATAGGTTTTCTGTTTTTTTCTGTTGCTAAGTATTTATGGTTTGAACGTATTGGCAGTTTGGACTGAAAGTTATAGAAGTAACAGGTGGTCTCTGACTTTTGTCACAGTACTGTAAATGTGAACATGTACATATCATCACTGTTCAATGATTTTGAGTTTTCTACATCATTTGAACACGCCAATGGCTGTTTACATTGTGTGAAAATTTTATGATGAATGGAATAGAAGTTGGAATAAGTTCCAATAAAAAAGAAAAAATTCTGGTTCTCTTGACTTACACTGAAAGTAAAGTATGTTTTCGGTCTTTCCTGTTGCAATTTTGGGGACACTTGTTTTTCACTGGACAGCAACGATATGTGGGGTGACTGCATTTAGATCTATGTAACTAGTTCTATAATACTTCTTTAATAGAGACAGACATGTTTTCCCAACTTATTAGTTTCCAAGGTTATTGAGGGCTATTGCATAACTTATGTGCATGTGCGCAACAGCAAGAAGAAACAAATGCTGTGCTACATTTGAAGTAGTAAGTGCTGCTGGGGAGCTGTTGGGGAGCTCTAACAATTAAAAGGAGATCCAGCTGTCTGCCTGTGTTGCTGAGCTCTGTTATATGTCCTTAAAGAGCAGTTTGCAGAAAGAGTGTGTGTTTTAAACGCCGCTCCAGTGTTTTTGGATATTCTTCCTGCGTTCCATTTGAAGTGCTTTGGGGGCTTTTTTGAACGGTATTGTGTCTGCTAAAAGGATCCGAGTGACGGAGAGCGAGGGGGGAAAGTGAGAGGGCTTATGAGGGGAAGCAGGGTCCTGTCTCCCGCGAGAGCCGTCGCATAGCCAAGAACTGACATAATATCTCCACACTACCACAAAGAGCACATCGCTAACCCTCAGTGGAGAGGCTGCCAGCGCAGCAGCTGCCAAACGCAATAACACCCCCCCCACCCCTCCTCCTCAACTCTCTCCCCTCACTGCCTCACCAATCAACAAACCCCATTGTTTATGGGATGCTGTTATTGTTGGTCACCGTTCAAAAAACAAAAGGGAAAAAAAAAAGAAACTCCAGGGGCCCCAGGGCCGCACGAAGCACTTCCAAAGCGGAGAGTGGAAAAAAGGGCAAGCGAGAAGAGTGCAAAAAATTCCTTTCATTCCTCGCACAGTGTTTTCCAGATTCCTGAAAGGACGACGGTCGAGGCCTTGGAAGTAGCCCGAGCCGTCAGGGGGATAGTGTCGTGGAGGAAAAACGAGCCGTAGCGCAGCCCAGGATTCTTCCACAGTTCTTATAGCTTGTAATAAGAACCTAAAACGGCCTCCGATTCCAAACAGTTTATCATTGAAATGAAGCCTTGCTTGGTAAAAAAATAGATCCCGTCAGCCGAGGTCTTTTTGGGCCGCTTCGCCAGAGATATCAATCTTCAGTGCGTGTCTTGTTATTGCTGACATATGCACAAATGGGGAGTTTTCTTCTTAGAGCTTTTCTAATTGTCAGAGGTTGTGTCAGCTAAGGGAGCAGGGGCTGGTGAGCGAAGCCAACACGATTGAGAAATAGCAGGAAAGATTTCCACGGAGGAAAAGAAGATGAATGCGCAAGCAGCCTCCAGACATGACCAGAGTTGTCAGATTAGAAAAGAACAGGAAGAGCAAATGAGGTTGATGTGTGCATTGGGACGTTTGCGAGAGAACAATAACAAAAGCAGCGAGAGCGCTGGCAAGACTGTGCTTTCAGAAAGCTAGCCTCTTTAATTAACAATGGACAGTGTGACGTGGCATGTGTTGTCTGTCGGAGTGCTCTTGTGGTGTTGATAAGGCGGCGGGAGCTGTTGTAGGCAGAGAGCTTTTGTTCAATGTCAAAGTTTCAGGAGGCAATAAGGGGCCGTTGTCGTCAGCCATCGTACTGCCTCCTTAACCCCCTGAATCCTAAGCTTAGTATTAAGCTATTAATCTTGACAATTTCTTGACTACTGCTAATTATTAAGTAACTGCTATCAAAATAATAGTCCAAATTATGTAGTTATAAGACAGCAGCATGGGCCCATATGCGAACCCTTTGAGAATAAAGTCTGGGGGACTGGGGTCTTGAAGTAACCTTGCCCTGCATATTTTGGTGTCGTTACTGCTTCAACACAGAGAAAACGGAATACTCCAGCGTTTTCTACTAAATTTCTCATCTGTAGCACACGACGACCGATTACCACAGAAACTAATGTTGTTGATTTAGACTATTGGGCAGTAGAACAAAAAAGTGGGTATGTTACTGTGAATAACATCATGGCTGTGGTTCTGTCGTAGGCCCAAGCTAAAGGCAAGTATGACAGCATAGCAATGATATTACGTGTATTAACACAAACAACTGCCCATTGGCTGCTGTTATAAATATGTTTCGAAGGGCGCCACACAATGAAAACATGTATTTTCATGGTCCTGAAACACTGATGCCTTCTTCAAATACAAATCTCATGTTTGTGAAAGGGGTCAGTAGAACAAACCAACTGTTATATAACAATCCAGGCTCATGAATATTTACAACCCCAAAATGTACACGCTCCCGTTCAAACAGCGACAGTGAAGCAACAGCGATGAAAATGGCAGACTGGAGATATCTACAGTTCCAGACTGTGAAAGCGATGTCGGCACTGTTCGTACCCTTTCCAAGAAACTATCAATGTTGTTTATTTGCCTGGCACATTTCACTCTGGGGAGTTTCCCAATCCTTGGACACTATCGAGCAGGCTTCAGTCAGCGTTTAACACTGAAGATACTGAAGAGAGGAGCAGTTCCACCTTAGCATCACAACCCCAACACCAACCTCAACAGCTCAACAGCGGCCATGATGTGTGATTTTATACACTTTTTAAAATCCATCTAGGAATTGGGGTTTCACAGTGAACGAAGGACTTTAATTCTCTTTGTGTTGATGACGAGATTGAAAGCAAGTAGCTTGTATAGGAAACATTAGCTTACTAGCAAGCTCAGAATTACTAGAATAACTAACTAAGTAATATAAGGACCTAGCTTATTTACATGGAGGTTTATTTTATTTTCCTGTCTGTGTCTGTTGTGATATGTTGCTTCTGTGTGAACCCTCACGCTGTCTTGCCCCAGCAAATCGAGGCTCATCAAATTATAGCAGTTCACCAATAAAGAGAAAACAGCTTGCATCATTGTGGGTTCTGAAAAAACACATCTAGGCATTTTTTACCCCAACCAGTCGCATACCTTCTATGCAGACATCAGAGAACAATCTAAACTGCTTAATAAATGCATTCTGTGGCACCTTTGAAGAGGCTATTGGGGTGGGGTAGGGGGCAGGTTTATCGAAACAACTGCCCGTTATCTGCAGTCCTGCTGTGCTGTGCTGTGCATACCTGGGAATGTACTCTCATTATCGTGTGTGGGTGGATTACAGATTTTACAAAGAAGAGCATCCATCTTTAATCATCTTCCTCAATCATCTGATTGTAGGCTCAGGTGTGTCAAAGAAGGGAAAACTAATGTAGGATAGAAGTTCTCCCGGACCATAGTTTACAACCCCTGAGCTCCGCAGACCTCCACGCATGCTTGTTGGTTCATGCATGAAACACATACGTGTGGTCTCTCACACACTTACACAGTCATTTATGGAGGCCTCAAATTCTTGTTCTCCACAGTGAATATTTCCTAGCCTCAGAACAATGTAAGTGCAGTGATGGCTGCATTCTTGGGTTACCAGGCTGAGGGAGCAGATAGCATAAGTATTTAGCAATGTCTGGAAAAATGAGCTCCAGGAGGTAGGCCTCTCTGTCCCTGATGGCGTGGCCATGGGCCAAAGAAAGAAAGAGAGAGGGAGAGCATCTTCAGAGACACAGAGTCATGCATAGAGAAGCACAACTACAGCTGCTTACTGGAAGGCTAATATTTCGTGTGTGTCTGTGTGTGTGTGTGTGTGTGTTTGTGTGTGTGTTCACGCTCACACCAAAAAAAAAAAGTCTACAAATTGAGCTTGGTGTAGAACCACAGGCCGGAGCTGTGGTTGGCAACGGGTTGCTTCTCTGCTTCTTCATTTATGCCTGGGTATTTCCCATTGTTTGCACATCTTTTATTTGTGTGTGTATTTTTTTTTCAGACGTCTAATCAGTGCAGTATGTTAAACCGCTCGGGAAATGAGTGATGTTGGATATATTAGGTCTTTTTACACTGGGCTGCCTTCTCATTTAAGTAAAAAAAGAAACTCGGCTGTGGTGTGGTACAACAACAGATCTAGTGAACTTTGTTGTTTCGTAGACGTGTAATGGCCATTGTAAGTATTGCAGTGGTGCAGAGATGTGACAACTGAAGGCCAGAAAATTTAACCCTTGGAAGATGTGGACAAATTTGTTTGGTAAGTGGTCCTGTATATTTTTTCCATGTGTTTGTAACAAAAACAAAGGTATTTTATAAAATTTTAATTGGATGGAAATTCTCTTGTTTTGCAGAAAGAAAAACATCCAACACATCAAACAAACTGATGAAAGTCTGTGGTGAACTCATAGATACAGAACAGGATTTAAGTCAAAACATTATGACCTTTTGCCAAATGTGCTGTTGGTCCTGCGCTTGCCACCAAAACAGCTCAGACCTGCAGAAGCATTAACCTACCATGTATTGGGCTTGTTATTCCAGCATATCTCACCAATGCTACACAGTCAAGTCACATTATAATGACCACTAGCTAATATCCAGAGTAACTGCTATATGCAGCACAGACAGCAGCTAGCTGGGCTGGGAGTGACTCAGTAATATCCTGGTAGGTAGTCACAGGTATCTGGAGCTATGCTGACTGCAGTTCATCCCACAGCTGCTGGAGGGCGCACGGGGGAGGATCCATATAGTGAACACGACGATCGAGGTGGTACTCCAGCTGCTCAACTAGTTCAAAGAGGATAGGTGAACCACCCACGGGCTGCTGCAGTTGAAAGTAGGAAGTGGTCATAATAATGTGACTCTGTAGAAATTGGCATCTACATGAAGCCAGACTTTGCCAATAGGACATTGGCCAGTGCATCACACTGTCTCCACTGGGTTGTTGTCATCCCACACTGCATCCTGGTGCCATCACTTTCCCATGTAAATGGCACATGTGCTATCAAATATAACGATATAACGACTCATAAGAGCAGACAGCCTTTGCTCTGATGATTGTGTGCCCTTTCAGCAGTTAGCATGGGCACTCTGACTAGTCTGCTCCATACACAGCTGGGTAATACATGTTACAGATAACAAAATCATGGTTGTTTGTTGAATTTCTGACCTGCTACTCCTATAACCATCCCTAAAAAAGTAGCCTTTCTGTCAGGTCAGACCAGACAGGATACCCTTGCCTGTACTTGATGCTTTGATGAGCTTTGGGCACTAAACACTCTATCACCGGTTCATAGTTTATCCCTCCTTAGGCCAATATTGGTTAGTACCAGCCACTGTGGATCAGCAGCACCTCATAAATAGGGCTGTGTATTGGCAAGAAGCTGGTAATACAATACGTATCATGATACAGCAGTCACGATTCAATATATCGTGATATATTGCGATATTGCAAGCAAAGTGATCAATTGTGATTTTTCAGATCCTACTATTAAAATACACCACTATATGAACAGGTTTATCAATGCTTACAATAGCATTGCGCCCTTGTGCTGCTTGTTAATGTTAAAGTGGAGCTGAAAATGAATTGCAATACTGCCAACTAGTGGTCAGAGGTTTAAACACAACACACTATGATTCACTGTCTGCCAGGAATCTGTGTATCAATACTGTGTTTTTGAGAATCGATACAGTATCACTAAACATAATATCTCGATATTTGATATATCGATATTTTCTTACACCCCTACTCACAAACCTTTAGAGATGCTCCAACCTTTCCTGGGCTTAATGGTTTGGATCTTGTCAGAGTCACTCAAATTTTCATGCCTGGTCATTTCTTTCATGTCCAATAAGCTGACTGCAAGAACCCATGGTTCTCTTATTATCTAATATATCGCAGACCTTGACAGGTGTGGTTGTTGTGAGATATGAGCCAATCAGTGTTATTTGCTTCTTTAGTGGTCGTAATGATTTTGCTCATCATCAACCATTTGAACAGTACAGCAGGACAGTAATAACTTGTGACTTCTAAGAGTTACAGTGAAGAATTACAGCCTGCTTTACAGTTCTGTACCAGTAATAATTATTTTTGCAGATGTGTTGCAACATTGAAATGTATGCTCTAATGGGATGATGGGCCTACCTTCAACCACTCAGCCTAGCTGTCTGTTATAATTGAATACATATATAATATGGGCCCTTGTAGTCTTTATATCTACCGCATCATAAAGCGTTGGGGGTTGTTGCCTTGGGCTGCAGTTCCTGTCAGACTAACCAGAGGTGGCCACAGCATAGCCATCCATCCACGCTGCACGAAGAGTGCTCTAGATGCCTGATTTACCACTCCCATTAAAAGCTGACAATTTCAGCCATGAAAATTGTTCCACTTCATATCAAAGCGATCTTCCACATTAAATTCCATGAAAACCTCTTTAACATAGTTATTTGTTGAGTTTCGCTGACTTTTATTCATATTTCCTGGCAACGACTCATAGCTTCAACCTCAAGAACAAAATAACAATAAACAGGGAAGCCTCCTGGCAAGAGTTGGGGTTGAGGAGGGAGGTTGGTCTTAGATGGCAGCGACGGACTCTTCACATCCAAGAGCATAATATATCTGTATAAATAAGCACTGGAGTTAATCAAGGGTTTATGAAACAAATTAAAACAATGAATGGTAGAATGGAAAAAGCTCTCTGTGAAATGCCATAGGGGCTTCAGAGATGTCCATTGGAATTGGTGTGCTTTGGACACCGCTGTGTTTTCATTGGTCATTTGTTGAAGCCCAGAGCACAATATCCGTATTTTCATTGGGGAACTGATCTTCCCACAAATAATGGTCAAAAGTAAGCAATTCAAACCATGCAGTGATTTCAGCAGCTCATGGAATGTACCGTACAGTACGCCTCGTAATAAAACATTCAGTGGGTTGTGCGTTTGTGGATTAATTGTGATTTGCTGTACGTTCTCTCACATGTGCACAAACACACTTACAACCGCTGTCTCCAATGGCTTTTCATTAGTGCACGAAGGTTGACAGCACAATATATGACCTGGCAGAGGTTGGAGGATTCTGGGGAAAGAAATGGAATTTTGGAACTATTGATGGAACACAGCGCTGTCCACTACTGGCTGGCCATGGAGGAACCCCTCATACAACGTGCTTGACTCTACTGAACCTACTCATAGAGCAGAATGAATTACTTTTTTTATCCCAACTTGAAGATACAGTGCAAAAAAGTCAGAGACCAGCCATCATTTATTTAATTTCCAATCAAAAGGCCATAAAATACTAGTAATTCAGTTGGCAGCGTCTGGAAAAGAGCATAAATATTTAACAGAAAACTTCCTCAAACCTTTCCACCTCACTGGAAGGTTATGTAATTGCTGCTGGAGACCCTTGAGCATTTTTCCGAGAGTATGTATTAATGGGTTTTTTCAAAAACTGAAATGACCTCTCAAGTCAGCGGCAAGAAATGCAGAAAATAGAGTCTTTCATGAAGTTGGAAGTCATCGTTAACCGTTTAAATCCTGAAAAAGTTGGAAACAGCAGCAGCACAAACTCATCCAGGACTTGAGAAGGCATGAACCATCCCTATGAAGGCAGAAGTACAATTCCTGTGTTGTCAGACTGCGGGGATCATAAAACCATACACCAACTATGCAGCGTTCTTGGTTGATGAATACAGTGTTTGCCATGGAATTATTGTAAAATGATTGAGAAGAGAAAAACCATCACAAATTCCACAGTGGATTACAGAGTATACTCACATTTCAGATGGTAAAGTTTACTCTTAAAAACAGTATTCCTGTCTTAAATAATTCAAAGATGATTATTTTTACGCAAGATGCAAAGAAAGGGGATTACACAATTGCCCATATTGAAGTATGCAAGCTATCCCTTCTCTGTGAATAAGTGACCTTGATTAACCGCTAAAAAGTAAGATGAAACAACCTGTCAAATACCTCTAACAAACGGGGGCAACATATCACCACTCCTGTAGCAGTTTAGAACATCACAAATATTAAACTTCATCGCTTTAGTTTCTAAGAGCGTCTCCATTTATGGAAATCAACACCATGTTAACTCTTTTTTGCTTCTATTTCTGTCACTTCTTTTGTTTGCAGCTGAATGTGGTTTCTTGTCAAGAACGAGCAGTGGTGGTCGTTATAATGGTTACTTGCCGAAAGGTTCAGCCATTATTATTTTTATTTTTCCTTTCATTGGCTACCTGTCCTTAAGCGATGTAACCATGAGCAACAATAGACACCAGCAGAGCAGTGCAACTTCTTCATCCTCGCATGTTGGGCTGATTTGACTTGACACTACAGTGACTCATGATCACCTCTTGAGGTACAAAGTAGCATCTTCATTAGATACCACTTCAGCACGACACATAGACGTCTGTGTTGTATCATCAAAATGGTATTTCTTCACATTATGTAAATACTTGTAGTTAATTTTGGAATGTTTTAAACAAACCATTTCACATATTTAAAGAACGTTAACATATATCACTTTAAATCTACGTTAAGACTAATAACATAAATCCCAGTTTAAAATAATACAATACTGAGCTGGGTTGTTAGGTTAAAGCAAATTAAAACTAGGTAGGTTGATGACTGAATTTGCCACCATGGTAATGTTTGCTTGGTTGTACATCAAAAGACTACACTCAAGTCAATCTTACACTCAAGTACGCCTACGTGTGCCTAAGCCCAATTTAAAAAAAAATAGTTTCAAAGTCTAACATAATTCTTAGCAGTTACTGAATATGAAGTCTCAAGCTTAATAACTGAATAATAAGCCTACAGCTTAAAGGGTTAACCCTAGTCGTCCTCTTCAGAAGCAACTGTAGACTGACCGTTCGCCGCTGAACTCCATGTCTGTGGCCTAAACTCGGAGCACATGTTTGCGAGGCTGGCGTAGGCCCAGACCAGAGCTCTATTCTGCCCCTGGCAGCGCACAGATTAGGCCTGTAATTACAGGCCTGGGTTTGGACCGGGCTTTGTTTGAGAAAATGGAGAGAGGTGGTGGTGGAGGGGGGAGTGATGTCATCTCTGGTTTGGAACAGCACAGCTTGCGATCGCAGTGCTGGTGTTGCCTTACTGAAGCACTGAGGAACGAAGAGAGAAAGAATGAGATGAAAAAAAAGAGTTGAAGAAAGTGTTTGAGGTGCAGTACGTGAGGAAGGTCCTTCAGGTGCTGCGTGTGCAGTGGACCAGGTGTTAATTATGTGTCAAAAACAACATGAAGTGGACATCAGCTTGTCCACTTTTAAAGCAACTAATGTATAATTCCATTAAAAGGCTAATAGCTGACTTGTGTGTGTTCTGCTTTGTTTTCCCCGAGATCCATTTTTTTTATGACCATTTTCAAACTTTCACCTTTAAGACTGATGATATGTAAATAGCCTTTGTTCTGATTGGCTGCCCTGAATTGTGCCTCATACAAAAAGCAGTCTAGGCTGAAACACTCCTTGTAAGTTCAGTGTGAATGGAGTTAAACCACTGTAGACTGAGTAGGTTGGTATATGTACATGTGTAAGTCTTTTATTTTACCCAAGAAACAATGGGCCTTCTTCTTAAAACCCACTCAAGCAGTTTTCCCAAATGTCCTGACACTCGTCATTGTTTTCGTGAGCACAAAATGCAAACAGCTCCACAGTTTAAGAACTTTTTCATGGGACTAACTTTAAAAAGGTATTGCTAAATGAAGCTCAACCACTTCAGTATGCAGCTTAGTACCTGTATATCATCACAGGTTCTAGAAAAATCTAAATTTTTGTTGGTTTTTCTACATTCAAACACAACAGATTCTCTTTCTATCTTATGGACCAATAGAAATCATCCAAAATAATTTTAAAAAATTCTGGTTCCATTGACTTACATTAAAAGTAAAGTTGGTTGTTTCCCTCTCCTGTAAAGTAGCCTTTTTGGAGATTCTTGTTTTTCTTTGGAGACAGACTTTAACACTGTTTACACACTAAAGCAAATGCAAGAACGTTCTCCATGTGTTCAAATAAGGAATTTATAAACAAAAACTAAAAGCGTGATAAAACAACAAAAAAGTGTTTTGTTCATTAAAACTTCATTTGGGAGAGTGCAGTTTCTTTGTGGGCGAATGTTTTGCTCGTAGTACAGCTGACTGAACTGTCAAAAGCCCGTGCAGAATGCAAAACGTTTCCACCCTCCATCCAAGGTCTGACCAGAATGAAAGTCCAGGAAAAGACTGTCTTGCGCTTTCTTTTTTTTTAATAGCCTGTTGCAGTCACTGTTTTATGAGACATTGTTAAAAAATGTGGGCACACAGAGAATTTATATAGCAATCCCACTTTATTTGTTATCCTTTCTTTCGACAATATTTGGACGAAAGGGGTCCCGATTCGGAGCGCTGTTAAAACAACAGAGATTAAGTGCACTTGGGTAATCTCTTCGCTTCTTGAGGGGGATTGAGCACTCTGCCCATGTAAACTTGTGGAGTGGGGCGGAAGGGGAGGCAGTTGGCTGAAAGAGGGGGTATTGTAACGTGAGCTGTGTTGGGGGAATAGTGCAGAGGAGCGTTCACGGCCCCGCTCTCCAATCTCTTTATCTGCTCTAATCCGCAGCCATGATTCGCTGAAGAAAGGCAATGGGTAGTGACAGGGTGAGGAAACGAACGATACAATGAGAAAGAGAAAGGCACGTCAGGAAACCTGCCACAGGAAGCAGTCTACTGTACCTGACAGGAGTTACAGCGATTCAGTTTTCAATGTTTTCTATCTCTCTCTCTCTCTTTCTCTGCTCTCTCTGAAGGGCTGCTCCACAGCGGCTCTTTTCAGCCTCATTTTCCTTTCCCCTCTCATTCTTCCTCCCTCTGTCTTCTTTTATCTGCCTTTACTTTTCTAAAGGGCTGAACTGATATATCACCTCACTGATAAAACCCACCAACAATAATGTTCCACAGCTTTGGATGTCCTGAGAAATAAAACGCTGACAATATCTCTTTAAATGTTACATAAGAAAACCACAGTCAGGAATGTGTTGCTGTGTTGACTGACAACCTAACACGCTGTTGGGTGCTGCGTTAGTCTGAGCCTTAGATGCTCCACCCAGTGTTATGCAGGCCATATTGATATGTACTGTTCGCTAATGGGAGCAACATTAGCACAATAACTGTGCCTCAGAAGTTTCATGAAATGGGTTTCTATGGCCAAGGAGGTGCACACAAGCCTAAGACCAGTATGCATAATGCCAAGCATCACTATTAGACTGTGAGAAAAGTGATATATCATGCTTAGCTTTGGTAGTTTGGTAGGAAAAGCGTTACCTATCAGAATGAGTAGTACCAATGATATTGTTTGGTGGAGGAGGGATAATGAGTTTGTGCTTGTTCCAGTTCCAGTAAAGGTTAATGCTAATGTTACAGCATACCAAGACGTATTAGAAGAAAATGTTGCTTTGTTGCAACCGTTTGGACAGTTCTTTCCTGTTCCAGCGTAACTGTGCCCATATAAACAAAACAAGGTTCTTTGAAACTTTGTTTGATGGTTTGGTGTTAAGAAGCTTCTGTGACCTACACAGAGCCCTGACCTCAATCCCACTGAAAACCTTTGGGACGAAGAGCCCATGGTTTAAGAATATGATGTCCTACACGCTTATATAGGTGTGCTGACAAGGTGTCCATGTATTTTTGGCCATATAGTGCAGTCCTGTTGTTTAATCAGTCTGATGTTAAACAGATTTTTATTAAGTCAAATTCTGTCTAGTCAAGTAGCAAGATGTTGCCTGTGATATAACAGCAACAAGTCTTTCAAGCCAAGCTCTATTTACTGACTATTCACAATATCCTGTCCAGGGATTGAATTGTGGCTGAGACCTTGGGGGTCCCTTGGTGGAAAGTCTATGAGGTGACCTATTTATTGATGCATACTATTTTCACAATATATTTTTGCACACAGGACATGCCACGTCATGCAGCGAGTCGACTCCCAGCACTGTTCAGTTTCACTGAGCACCGAGGCTCATTATTTTGTCATTATGGTGTCAAAAGAATTCTGGAAAGAGGCAACAAAAACCATAACAGACCATGTTGGGGTTAAATTTACACATAGAAACACAGAAAAGTCTGTTACCCTTACACCCTAGTTTTCAAGCTTAAGAACAGCCAATTCATAAAGAGTTAGTCAGCTGATCATGTGATATATTCATGAATTAGGTCTTATTGTATAAGGCCTAATTTATAAATATATATTGTATTATTATGTGTTGTATATTATATATATATAGGTTTGATTGCATTATTATTTATACGTGTACACACTGTGACACACCATTGTGGGGAGGTAGAGTGCACATTGATCTGAGTGAGAAAGAAGACAAAACAAGCTTTTAATCAGAAAGAAAAACTTTTATAGTATCCAAAAACATTTATTTGCAAACAGCAGGCAGTTTTAATGGGTCAGACAAATTGATACAATTCTGTTTATATGTCGGTTATTTCTCTATAATAATAGGCTATTATTTTCTCTGTGACTATGGTTGTAGCAGAGTTAATATTAAAAGAGTGTAAAACAGGAGTGTTGAACAGGATGAGTTAATCCAGGGGGAGGAGTCTAAAGTTAAACAGGATGAGTTAATCCAGGGGGAGGAGTCTGATGTTGGACAGAATGAGTTAATCCAGGGGGAGGAGTCTAAAGTTGGACAGGATATGTTAATCCAGAGGGAGGAGTCTAAAGTTGGACAGGATATGTTAATCCAGAGGGAGGAGTCTAATGTTGGACAGGATGAGTTAACCCAAAGGGAGAAGTCTAATGTTGGACAGGATGAGTTTAAACAGGGGGAGGAGTCTAATGCTGGACAGGATGAGTTTAAACAGGGGGAGGAATCTAATGTTAAACAAATCTGTTGCTGGTGACCAGTTTCAGGGTTATTCTGTCCACAATGATTCCAGACAGACTAGAAGAGCTCATGTCTACACAATCACCAATGTTAGTGACATTGTAACCATTTGTGCTATGATGTCAAAATGTCCTACCATAGCACATGAGTAGCTCCATACTTTAAAAAAAACTCTAGGGTGGATATTTTAATCACTTATCGCTTTAATTATGAAGTCCAAGTCAAAAACTACCTCCAGTATTTCAACTACTTATTATTTAATCTAAAGCTGTGTAAATTTGAGTTCACCAGCTTCTTGTTTAAATTTTACCATTCCACCTAAAATCGTGTGCCAGAGGAAAACAGTGGTGCTGAATTAACACTGCCTGCACGTTTCTGTACTTTCCTTGCTTTACACATCTGTTACAGATAGTCAGTGGTTGTTTTAGCTGTTGTTTTGTGTGGAACCAATTAAGAAAGTCTGTTGGTGACACAGGACCTAATGCCAGTGACAGTAAGGCTCGCAGGATTGCTGGAGAAGTGCTTTCATTGCCTTAGCGCACTCTTTAAAAAAGTGATCAGGGTTGAGAAACACTGTGCTAACCCACACTAGCCCTTTGCCTCCTTATCACTGACTGTCCAGCTCCTCCTGCAGTCCTGTGAGCCTCCACCTTAAGCCTGTTGCAATTTGGCTAACATTAGTGTTTGTGTAGACACAATCTGTATCGCTCAGGAATCACTTCCACATCTTTTTCCACAGAATTCTCCTCCGCCTGGTTAGTAAGTTTTAAAATGCCATTAGCAGCTGTTGCCAATGAGCTAGTACCACCAATGTTTATACTCGCCGCTTCCTCTTAGAACACTCCCTACACTGAAACATCCTTCTCGATGTCCACATGCAGGATTTGATTGACATGAAGCCTTGATGATCATAAAAATGCAAATGGAATTAGGATTGCAATTGCATTTTGACTTTGGCAGAGCTGGATCGTCACCATGAGGAGATTCAGTTGGAAATCAGGGATTGATTTTCCTCTTTTAATATATCCGAAACTGTTAGGACAATGAAAATGAAATGTCAAAAGCACTTTGCTTTGATGTAGGCATCATACGAAAATACATACTTTACCTTTAATCTGAATGATCTCTTAAATAACTCACATGCACAGAATATGCTGCCACAGCTTCATGTAAACAGTCTACAAATTATAAAGTCCAAGGTACACGCCAGAGAGAGAAACTTTTTTCACCTGCCTGACACGCCTTATTAGAATTTCAGCCTTTTTCTCTGTTACAAGGTGATGTCAGGTTGTGATGCTATTCTTATTGCCCGCCCACTGGAAGGCTTTGCACGCATTCACATAACACACAGAGAGCTAAAACAACATCCTGCTTCTGTCTAGCTTGTGAAGGTGAATCAGGCTACCAACTAGTTCTACCTGACTTTCAGGATCGGACTCAAACTGGTACGACAGAACTGACACCAGTAAAAGTAGCCACAGCAGTTTTGGGGTGGAACCATCTGACAGTTCACCAATAAGAACAGAGTGAGGCGTGGTTTAAAGGAACAGGAGCTCTAACAGAGAGGCTGAACACAGATAGACAATGCACAAATATTCTGTTTTCAGTGGAAAGTAGAAGCACGTAAATCTATTCTGGTAGAACCCAAAATACATGATGAGCACTGAAAATGAGTGTAATAGGTCCCCTTTAACGTCTGTTCCGAGCCTAGCCGTGTGTGTGTGTGTGTTAGACAGAAGGAAAAGAGAAGTGGGAGGGAGAGTGGAGAGCAGATGAATGGAACATTTGACCCTTATACTTTGTGCAGTGGAGGAAACAGTGGTGACCTTGAGAGGGGTCAGAAATCTCCTGTTCTGGACTGTCCCCTCACAATCACACTCTCTGTTTCTCTCCCACAATCTGTTGTTCGGGCCTGTCTGTATATCTGTGGCTATCTGTTGACTTTCCATGACCCCAGCTTCTCTCAGTTCTCACACAGCCTTTCAAAAGCTTATACCATGTTTTATTCAGTAATAACTTTTACAAGCCCAGTTTCTAAAAAGGTGGGACGCTGTGTTAAATGTGAATAAATGTAAATGAAAACAGAATGCAATAATATGCAAATACTATAGACCCATATTTTATTCACAAATTAACATAGAACACATAGCACATATTTTAATTTGACCATTTCATGAAAATGATTAATTTATCTAGAACTTGATGGCAGCAGCATTCCAAAAAAGTTTGGACGGGGTAACAAAAGGCATGAAAAGTATGGCACAATTTACAAATAAGTCACATGACTGGGTGTAAAAAGAGGATTCTAGAGAGTCTCATAGAAGCAAAGATGGGCAGATGTTCACCAATCTGTGGAAAACAGTGTCTAAACATTGTGGAGCAATTTCAGAAAAATGTTCCTTGGTGTCAAATCGATAAGGCTTCAGATATTCCACCATCCACAGTATATAATGTCATCAAAAGATTCAGAGAATCTGGAGAAATCCCTGTAAACAAGGAACAAGGCCGGTGGTCAATACTGGGTGCTTGTGATCTTCGAGCCCTGCATTAATACCAGGCATGATTCTGTACTGGAAATCAGGAACACTTCCAGAAATCACTGTCTCTGAAAATCCACTCTGTGCAATCCACAAATGCAGGTCAAAGCTGTACCATGCAGAGAAGAAGCCACATCACATCACATGTCAACACAATCCAGAAACACTGCCATCTTCAACAAAAGTTAATTTAACATGGAGAATGGTTCTGTGGTCAGATCAAAATATGAAATTCTTTTGGGAAACTATGGATGCCGTGTCCTGTGTTCTTGAGAGGAGAGGGACATCCAGCATGTTATCAGTCTCTATCAATGCTAAACAGTATACAGAGGCTATAGAACAACAGTTTAAGTAAAGATTAGAATTATTCTAATTTGACCACCGCATTTAACCCATCCGTGCAGTGAACCACCCACATATATACACACTAGGGGGCATCCCTGTCCATGGCACCTGAGGAGCAGTTGGGGGTTAGGTACCTTGCTTAAGCCAGGGACCAAACCGGCAACCTTCCAGTCACAAGACCAGACAGCTTCTATCCAGACAGCGTCTCTCTTCCAGAAAAATGCTAAACCACATACTGCACCCAGCACAGCGGCATGGCTTTGCAGAAGAAGAGTCTGGGTGCTGAACAGGCCTGCCTGCAGTCCAGACCTTCAGCAATAAAACATGTAGAGCATCATGAAACAACAAAGCCAGCAAAGAAGACCCAACACTGTTAAGCAGCTGGAATAGGATGACATTCCTCTCTTAAAACTCCAACAAGTGCTCTTCTTACTTTCCAGACATTTACAGACTGTTGTTAAAAGAAGAGCAGATGCTACACAACGGTAGGCGTGACCCTGTCCCAACTTTTTTGAGATACCATCAGGCTGTAAATTAGTTAATAACTTGAAATGTTAAAATGTTCAAATGTTTTACTTTCAACTTCTGATATGTGTTCTGTGTTCTGTTGTAAAAAATATAAATGTAAAAATAATATTTGCAAATCTTCACATCCTGTTTTTATTTACATTTATTTACACTTTTTTGGAATTGGGTTCTAATAATAACATTTATATATTATAAATTAAACACCAACCATGTTTGTTTTCTAGTGCGTAAATCTGATATAGATTAACACACATACCATCTTTTATCTTCGAACAAAAAAGCAAAAGTAGAAAATGATATATTTTTAAAAAATATAACTTTTGGGGGAAAACTGTTTTGGATGTCTTAGAGTTGGGGGCTCAGAAATGAGACCACATTCAAAATCTGGGTTTTTTTTTATTATTTAAACCTGAACAAAAAAAAAAAAACAGAAAATGATGTCATAATTTAAACAAGTAACTCCAAGTCGAATGATAAATATTCAAGGTTGTGCACTTTTTCTAGGTCACTATTTAAATTTAAGCACTCGACCATGTTAAAGCCTTTGTACAAAAAGAGTCTTATCTCTTCCATTGTAGCTCGTGTTTAGGCGACTCTTGGGTGAATTTGATCTACTCATCAGAGGCTTTTTAGTGTGTGTGTGAGAGAGAGAGCAAGAGGCAATGTAAGAATGACAGAGAGATGCACTTAATAGTGAGAAAGTGTGATGCGGTAGAGGACAGAGGGAGACGAACAGTGTTTGTCCGTCTCTGTTTATGTGCATATGGGTGACTGTGGGCTTTAAACAGTGCAGGTGTGCATTCTGGATCCAGGAGTCCAGGTTGGAGCAGTGAAACAGAGGAAGCTGTTTGTAGGGATCTTGTAATAAATATATTTATATATTTGTGCATAACCTCTAAACCTGATTACACTAAATGCTTTCCTTTAGAAACGCTGCTCCATTAGAACCAATGCGAGCCGGAGCAGGAACCCACTGTTAAACTGTATTAAGTGGAACCAGAGAGAGAAATCCCAATGAAAACAATGGAAAACACACAGACTCTATCAGAGCGCTGGCTTGGCCGGCTGGGTCAATCTCACTC